>WPIO01000002.1:11570000-12042500 GCA_009760855.2 Cristatella mucedo
TGAGCGCGATCTGGAGACTCAAAGTCGACAGTCATCGCCGTTATCCAAGAGGAGCCCTTGGGGTCACAACCCAGGCAATCGCAGGGGCCTGTTTTGGGCTGGAATTAAAGTAAGCTTCATTGGGTCACTGGATGGTGTGTGCTCATACACACACACACACACACACACACACACACACACACACACACACACACACACACACACACACACACACACACACACACACACACGCACGCGCGCACGCGCGCGCGCACACACACACAGACACACACACACAGACACACACACACAGACACACACACACACATATTTATATATACATATACATATATATGTATATATACTCTTTCGGTTGGATTTTGAGTAAAGGAATAAGGAGACACATTTTCAGAGTAGTTTCGATAAATAAGTGCTTACACGAAGTTGGGGATCCGTATTGCAGGTCTAGCCAGCGTTGACGACCAGCACCGAGGATCACAGGTTTTGCAGTCCTCGAAGCTAGCACTCGCTGACGAATGGCTTAGTCTCTCACAGGCAGCTTAGTCTCTTAGTCTCTTAGTCTCTTAGTCTCTCACAGACGCTTTCACATATTAGACAAGAGGCCATTTTAAAGGATTAGCAGCAGCGCTGCCCAGGCGAAAGGCGCTGATCAAACCGAGTGGCCAAACAAGGTGAAATACACTCAGTGCCAATGTTCGGAGACCGTCAGCAAGGGGACGTAGAAATTCCTTACCCAGAAGCAGCAGCAGCAGCAGCAGCAGCAAGCCATCAGCCTCTTAAGACTTAACAAAAAATGTTCCTAGGTGCTGTCCGGGGCACGCTTTCTTTATTGTTTTTAAAAGCATGGCAGACGACTAAACCGACGACTTCGTCGAAACGTTTCACGAGAGCCCGTATTTAGGGCAGTCTACAATCCAGTCATTCAAGAATCTTATTGTGAAGTTTCGGGCAATAAAATCAATCGTTAAGGTTAAAATTCACCGGGAGGTGCATCTCAGAGGGCCATTTCCCACCTCCCTAACAGAAGCAATACCGAAGTAGGACATTATGTAGGTAGGAAGCGGTAGGGAGCAAGACTCGCCGCATAAACCCGGGCTTGCGCAGACGGGTAGGCATGCTCAAAACTGGTCACGATAAATGTCCATTAATTGTGAACCTAAACTAAATCAAGCAGGACCTGCTATCGTCGACGTATGCCAAGTTTTTCTATTGGGACTGCATTACCTTGAAACGAGAACGGGTCATTGCTTGCAGACTGTTTTTATAGTCAATAAGCTACTGATCGTTGAGACAGTTCCAAAGTATATAACTAGGAGCAGGAACCACAATTTGAGGTTACAATATCTAGCTAAGCACACTAAAACAAGTTTTGGTGCATAGGCAGTGCAAGTTTCTTCTAGCATAAGCATTTCCAACAAGTAATAGATTGCATACCGTTCAATTGAGCTAGGATACCAATCCAATAGCTTCAACCTGCTCGTGTTTTTATATTGAGCTGACCTTATTCACACGCCTATTCTGTATATCAGGCCTCTAACACCTGACGATTTCTAACTTTGAACTACAGCCATTGGCATAGCTACGATTTGACATTGAGGTGGGCCAAACCTCAACTATGGTAAACAGCACAAACAAAAAGCCTTCATATCGCAATTCACTCATGAAGGATTCAATTTTACCACCAAATGCACCCAGTTTCAAAAAGTTCCTTCAGTTCGGCGCAACAATATAACCTCGTTAGAAACGCTACAGTAAGACTGTATCCACAAAATTAAGAGTCTGTCTGGAAATCGAACCTGTACTGAACCGGAGAGGTTAATGTGTCTCGCTCCCGTAGCTCCTGCCCAATCTTTCTTGCGGCGCACGTTCAGTCAACAGATAAACTCTTACATTAGAACTTGAAAAAGAATAAATATATACAGCTATTCATTCAGCAGCGACCGCTCAGCTACCAGTGTAGCTTGAAATTCTCGAAAATGTCGAATTTACTAGAGTTTCTCAGCTAGTTCCGGCGAATTTCTTGGGAGAGTGTAATACCACTGATTGTTAAGTCCGTATTAAACCATATCGCAAGGGCCACTCTGACACTGCATTGGAAAGGGTGTCGCTCTGATCTCCGCGATTGCTGGGACTCGATATTAAGCTGAAAATTTTAAGACCACGCCTTTACACTAATGCTACTTACAGGCTCAGCAGCAATGACTCAGTGACCGGAAAATCGTGGCTAAAACTGACTGCTGAGCTGGTTTTAAACTACTAAAAACACAACCGACTAGTTTTGAAAAACTGGCTGGGGAATACAGATTCAACTCAACTACAACTACAACTCATACGCCGCGAAAGGGAATATTAAAAGAAGCAATAATAATAACATATTTTTATGGCACCCCAGAGAACTTAATCTCTTTCTAGGACATTCATATTGCTGTAACCAATAGGTAATTAAACATATGACAAATACAACTGAGTATCGCCAGCATAGAAGTGATATCCTATTCCATGGGCCTTAATCACTTACCAGAGGATGTGTATACATGGAGAACAGCAAGGGACCGAGTACAGACCCTTGAGGGACTCCAAGGGTGACCCTTCTCATGTCTGAGACCTGACCCCAACACGACACGGATTGAACACGATCAGACAAGTACGATTGAAACCACGCCAGTGCTTCGTCTGCCAGACCGATCGTTGTTCTCAGTCGTTCAAGCAGAACTTCGTGATCAATGGTGTCAAAGGCAGCAGACAGATCTAGCAGAGCTAGGGCAGTGACATTCCCGTCGTCGTTGCCACGTAGAATGTCATTGTTAACACGGAGGAGAGCAGTTTCAGTAGAGTGCTGCCTCTTGAACCCCCATGGAATAGGATATCACTTCTATGCTGACGATACTCAGTTGTATTTGTCATTTAAACCGTCGGAATCTGCTGCAGCAACTGAGAAACTGAATGCTTGCCTTGCCGATATTCGATCCTGGATGTCGGAAAACTTCCTGAAATTAAATGACGATAAAACCGAACTGCTGCTCATAGGACACCCTAAGCGTGTGGCTGGATTAAAAGGCTTTGCTCTTCTAATAGGTGATAGGTGATGCTATTGTGCGACCTTCACCACGTGCTCGTAATATAGGTGTCGTGTTAGACAGCTGCCTCAATTTCAAAAGCTTCATTCAGAAGACTGCCTCTACAGCTAGCCATCACATCCGATCCCTATCCAAGATTAGAAGCTGTCTCCCACAGTGGCCTGTAAAAAAATTAACTAGCTCTTTAGTTCTGTCTCGGCTTGATTATTGTAATTCCCTTTTGGCTGGGCTGCCAAAGAAAGCCATTATGCCACTACAGCGGACTATGAATATGGCTGCAAGGCTGGTCTTCAAGTCCCAGCGGTTTGAGCACGTGTCACCTCTGCTGAAAGAGCTAGGATGGTTGCCGGTTAAGCAAAGGATACAGAGCAAAGTTCTTACGCTGACCCACAAGGCCAGCCACGGCTTGGCTCCTTCGTACCTAGCTGAACTGCTGCATCAGTTTCAGCCTGTTCGCGCCCTCAGGTCCTGTGTGGACAATAAATTAGCTGTCCCATTCCTCCGCTTAAAGACAGTTGGCGACAGAAGCTTTAGCTCTGAAGGTCCTAGACTGTGGAACTCGCTTCCACAATTCTTACGCAACGACAACTACTCTCTAACTGCCGACTATGGCACATAATCCTTTTCAGCGGTCCTGAACTGCTACTTCTATGCTACTCACTACCTCAACTGCTCTCCTGACTCTGCTCTCGCTTCCCACTTTCTCTTTGCTTCCCTCTTTCTCTTTGTTGCGTGAGACGAAGTCTGTTGGCTACCGAATGCGTACCGAAAGCCACTTAGGCTGTGAGTGCGCTATACAAAACTCTCCTGCGTAACACCCACATGGTCTTTATGACTTTGTGGAGTTACTGACGGAGATACATTAAATTACATTAGATACATATTAAAAAAATTACGATTTGAAGAATCGTAGAAACCATGCGCACTGCATTTTGACGAAAAAATGTCAATGATCATAATAATGCGTTGCCAACAAGTTAAAGGTTGCATTAAATGTTATGCACACCGCACGACTTTGACTAGGTTAGTACTAAACACCTGCAAATTATCAACATTAAAACGTAATGAGTAGCCTAATGAGAGCATTGAATTGTTTGCTCGGACTTGCTTCGCTGGTCTTAGAAAAATACCCGACTGTGAGTTCACACCTCTGAGTTTTGACCGACCGAGTGATCTCGGCGAGTCATTTTTCTCAGGGTTAATTTGAATGAAAGAGGCACAAAATGCCTTTAAAAAAATCACGCGGAAATTTGATTTGAATATAAAGAGCATGCCTGTGTGCATAAAGCTGCGAAAAAGCACAGCCGCAACGAAAGACAAGCCGGCAGATCGTCGTAAAGACTGTCTGTCAATATCAGGCTCTTCACTTTTATAGTGCATCCAAAAATAATAAACTGCGATAATACAGCCGGCTTAGAGCTATTTAACGATTCAACGCACAATTCAATATTCAATTTCAACCGTGAGTGTGTCTTGCGGTTGTATATGCAAATGAATAAATGATCTCCCTTTTATTTGAATTACATCGTTGACATTCTCGTAGCTGTACCGTCGTAGTATTACTATGAATAACACGCTGGGCACAGCGCATACGCGACGTCTTCGACAGGTGCTCGCGAGCGGGACGGCACGGGACGCAGAGACTCACTTGCGGAAATAGCATGCAGAACTATTTCGGCCGACTAGTTTTTTTTTAGCGCGGCTGCTTCCGCGAGCGGACAGACGAACAGCGGCCCGCAAACGCAGCGTTCGAAAAGGCGCAAAGGTCGCAACCTATGCGGTACAAATACCGGCGACTGCCCAACACCTGATATCGCGACCGGCGACTCGCAGATGCAGCAGATGCAACGTACGCAGGTAACGCCGACAGTGGCGGAACACGAAGGCAGCGACGGAGAGCGCCTGCACTTTAAGCTAACGATCACGAGTTAACGACCCGTAGCGTAGGGAAGTCTATTCGGACAGGAACGGAGGCTTACGCAGGCTACTACGGAACTAGCCGTGGTGTGCAAGCATCTCGCTCGGCGTGCAGCATTCCATTCATTGCCTCTGGGTCTAGATCTAAACTCGAGATCTGGACTAGACTCGAGATCAAGACCGGGACTCGAGATTTTGAGCGAAACTCACTGAATATTATATGGCTTTGGTTTTGATCACGTTTAAACGATTAATTATTACGTAACCAGTTCCTAGCCATTATAATTCTAGAAACAGTGAATAATAATTAAATGAATGAAATTCATTGGTATAGTGCCCCAAGAGAACTTAATCTCTATTCAGGCGCTTCGCATATGCCTCGGGGCTCGAACTCATGACCTCAGCAAGACAGAAGAACCGCAGGAACTAGGCTTAGCTTAGTGGTCCCGTACAAACGCCAACCTACGCGTCAGGCTGGCCTCCTTAGCCTCTCTATCCAGCGTCTTTTGAGAAAAATTTTCAATCGCGCCAGGACGCTGACTCTATTTCAGTACAGTGAAGGGGCGGATATGAAAGGAGCACTCCAGGTTCTCCAGGTTCGCTACAAAAAGTGGCAATACCCTATTCTGGAGGGTTCGAATCTCCGCATCGAAAGAGCGATGCCCGGTAGCCTGCTGGTAGAAAACATTCTCCAGCAAGAGATCGGTACGCTTCGATGGAAAAAATCCCGCAGCTGAGGATTCCAGAGGATCATCATCTTCAGCAGGCGCTCTGCAGCCTTAACATGGCATGATTATAACATGACATTGAATAACTATGTAGTCTTAACATTTTGATTGCCTCGCTCCGGGCAAGCGCCTGGGAAGCTGACGGCGATGGCATGCTGCATGAGCTACCAGAGGCTCTGTAGCCTCTCTGCATAAGTGTTATTACCAACTGTGGTTGAGATCCTCGGAGCTCAGAGCCCAGGCAGCGAAGCTGCGTAGAGGATTCTCTATTGCCCTCAGCTTGGAAATTGTTTTGGAAAAAATTCATCTGGCGTAAAGCAGTGCGATGCCGAAACCGGCATCCACTGGCAGACTTTTGAAAAGCAGTGAACAATTAAGCAAGGGTTTGCCAAAAAAAGGAAATTCAATCCATTTTTTTTACGAAACACCCGTTCTACAACCAAGCGTTCCTCCAAAGATTTTCTGTGTACGATGATGATGGACGTGCAGGGACGAGTAAATTGCTGCTTTGCATTCGGTAGAATTAAATCTCGCTGGATTACTCGTACAAGTAGCCTGGTAAATATGTCAATCACCGAAAACGTGACGCACACCAAGTCCAAAAAAGTGCGAAGAGGAATAGTGAGAACGTTTATTACGAGATGAATATACAAACGCCAACATCGCTACATATTTTATGGCTAAAACGTGGATCCTTATCAGGCGCGAGAGTTTGCAGCAGTCACTTGATTCGTGGTGACGACGTTAGTAGAAGATCAATCCGAGAGAGTCAAAGCACCAGGAAATCAATCCATCACATTAACAGTAAGTAATAATAATATATTATAATGATAATAAGTTTGCGAATATCTCATAGAACTGAATCTCTATTGAGGCACTCTACAGATGCTGCATATTAAGTATTCCCAAATGTTTGATGGTAGCATCCTTAAGCAGTAGGCATAGTGTAAGCAGGAACATTCACACGCAGGACGAATCACAAAGACCCACAACATGCTGTAATAAACAGGTCCGTTTTATGCCTCTTTTTAAATTTCTTCACGTCAGGGGACGTTGTGACGTGCGTCGGTAGTGAGATCCACGCTTTGGGAGCATACAAACTAAAGGCACGGTCCACAACAGTTATGAGGTTGGTACGTAGTATGGCTAAGCGATTAGAGTCAGAACAACCGATTGTGCGATTCTGCACCTGGTGGGGGAGTAGTTCTGATATGTAGGCTGGAGCTGGAGAACATTAAATTGCGCACGACAGTATTTTTCAAGCATTATACCAAAGTCAAAGACTCTATATTTGCTAAGAGCAGGACAGGAAGAATTACCTCAATGTTCTTGTGTTCTTCTTGTCATTGAGCACGATGCCACAAACCTATCAATCGTGCTTCCTTTGTAGCAAATGCAAAGTGCCTAGAAAGAGATTAAGTTCTGTGAGAGTGCTATACAAATGCATTATTAATATTACTATTATTATTATGATTGCTAAATTTACAAGAAAGTTTAAGTTTATACCTTTTAAGAATTGAGCTCGACTCTCAGATGATTGCTTGTTAGCCAAGGCATTACCTAAATGATAATAATAATGATAAGACATTTGCACAATGCCCATAGTGAAGTTTTTTAATCTCTTTCTAGGTAATTTACGTTTGATAAGAAAGAACTTGAATATTAACAATTTTTGCTTTAAACATAGAGATGCCTCACTTTTAGGGTAACCACACGTCCGAATTCTGTTAGATGGTGCGTGTTTATTGCAGAGTTCTTTCTCGCTTTTTGAAATGAGCATGGATTCCGAATTAGCTTTTGGTTTGGTCTTCGTTTGGAAGTTCGATTTAATACCGTTCAGATATTTTCTAAATTTAAATCTGCAGGTTAGACGCTAAATAACGGTTTGAATAATTTTAGCTCGTGACGTCTTTTGAATCCCTAATTTGAAATAGTAAGTAGCTGCTTCAATTTTCGAACTCTAAATTCTGCGATCAGCACAGGCCTTAATACAGTCAACATCAAAAGTCACGTTTTAGGTACAATACTCATCATTGCAGTCGCAAGCATTTAGACGGTCGCCAGATTAGTGCTCAGAATTTGTAGCAATCGTCGAACAATTTTGACAGCAATTGTCCCAAATTGGCTGGATCGGTAAGAATGCCTATGACCTCAGGTTGAAAAGACAGCGAACTAAATGGGTGCTAGTCCTTTAGTATATACGATGCATACTGGCAGAGCTGGCGCCTTGAACTAAGTCTGATAAGCCATGGTTGCCTTACTGTCAAGAGCAGGTTATGTGGTGCCAAGTATGGCCTCGGTCCCGAGCGCTCATAGCTTGTCAGCACAAATCCACGTTGTTAGTGCGTATCAGGCTAGTCGACAATGCTACAGACAACACAGAGCTCTGTAAAAAACCGGCCCTAGATTAAAAGTCTCACACAACTCGAAGCCAAGGTGAGGACAGGTGAGTGGTTCGATGATCCAAATCACAATTGACCAATCGTTACTTCAGATGGAATTTCCCAAAGTCTAATTCCTAGATTATGAGGAATCTGGTAATTACTACTTACTATTCAGGAAACGCTACCAATATCAAGCAGAGTCATAATTCAACCATTATGAATAAATAAATATATACAATATATATCAAACCAATATATATATATATATATATATATATATATATATATATATATATATATATATATGTATATATATATATATAGCACTCGTTTGATTAGAAAAAATGGCTAGGCAGAACCAATAGACAAGTGCTACTTTACTATAAACACTGTGTAAGAAGAAAAAATAAAAGTCTTTCGCATAGTTCTGTAAGTAAAAAAAATCACTGTCTAGGTATTTAACGACTTGCTGCAAGATAAGCTATTATTATGAGTTAATGACAAGCAAGGTAGTAGGATTACTCAAGCTAGCTTAAGCATACCAGTATAATAGTAAGAGAAGCACGGAAGAGGAAGCGACAAAGAAAGTCAGGGCCACTGATTAATAAGGGGGCAGGTTAGAATCATGAACTGAATCGTAAGCCTGTAAGGGCGAAAAACACGCGTAAAACATGAAGGTTCAGTGGCATACTGGGAAGCTTAGAGGAATAGATCCGTCTCTGGCTCACATTTAAGTAATGGAAAGTCAATGCAGGTGGTAACAAAAGCTTTAAGCAAGCTTCATACTTTCGGTCAATATGAGCCTAAAGTCTAATCGCTAGAAGATTTTCATCTAGTGCCAGGATTGGTGAAATGACTGGGAGACGAGCAGCGGGTCTCGAGAGAGCACGTGACTGGTAGAGCAAGGTGGCCCGATTGGTTGGCTTGTGCAAACGAGTGGAGCGATCTGTGAGCAACGGGAAGAATTTTGAAGTGGATTCGATACTTAGTTGGTCTAATGAGGCTCAGAAAGAACAACGGTGTTATTTGGTCTCTAGGTCGTAGAAAGCAAATCAGACGAGCAGCTGAGTTGTGCACCAAATTCAGACGATTAAGGGCACATGTCAGCCGTACTGAATATATTACATTTCAGTAATCTAGACGCAGTGTCACAAACGCTTGAAATAGTTCAGCTGTCTTACTTTGTGTAAGCAGGCCTGATTTTGGCAAAGTTGGTCAGCTGAGCATAAGGCCTACATGAAAATGGAAGCAACTTCCTCAGCCGATCAGAATGAGTTGTGAAACAGCAGGCAAATACTCCGGGAAGGGATCTCAGGTGTGAATCTACATGAAACTCTCTTGCGAGTGAGATTTTCTAACTTAAGGGGAACACTTGGCTTGCAAAAGCTATCAGAAAAGTCTTATCGCCGTAACGCCTCTTTTAAAATTATTGGCCATCCTAGTGCTAATGTCTCTGATACCAGCTTCAGTGTAGTAATGCGAATTGAATGCAGAGAAATGAAGGGTCGGATGATATGCAGAGCAGAATGTTGCATTACAGTGGCTCCGGTGGCGGCTGCGGCAGCTCTAGCAGAATCTTGCGGAGACAAAAGTGAGGACGCGAGCGCGGTAAACGAGACTCTATCGTTATTTCTCTCAACGCGCACATATATGAAAGCTCAACGAATCACCGCAGCGGGAAATGTAACATACATTAGTGGGCTGACGCTGCCGCTGCCATAATAATGGCGTAACTACTGGCAGCAGGTGAGGCATGGATTAGTGACCGAGAGCTGCATTAACCACAACAGCAGAAGCAGCAGGTGCGCACAACACGAGTATCGCTGGCGTAGATATAAAGCCAAGACCATGCTTTTCGACAATGTTGGCTAGGAAGAGAGTGTAGACATAAAAAAACAGAGAGATTATAAAATCAAACTCTGAGGTACCTAGTTCATTTAGGACTCCTCGGATGACTAGCAGCCATTTACATCTACACACCGACCTCACTGCTGAGATTGGAACTAACCCAGTTTAGGGCTGTACCAGTGATAGTTAGGAATGCTGAGAGAGGCTGAAAAAGGATCCTTTGGTCAGTAATGTCAAATGTAATGTATCTCCGTCTGTGGCTCCACAAAATCACAAAGACTGTGGGTATTACCCCGGAGAGTATTGTACAGCGAACTCGCATCCTAAGCGGCTTTCGGTACGCATTCGATAGCTAACAGACTTCATCTCACACAAAAAGAGAAAGTGGGAAGCATATCAGTCAGGAGAGAAGTTGAGGTAGTGATTAGAATGGAAGTAGCAGCTCAAGACCCTGGAAAACATGAGCCGTAGTCGGCAGCAGGAGAGTAGTTGTCATTGCGTGAGAATTGTGGAAGCAAGTTCCACAGTCTAGGATCTGCAGAGCTAAAGTTTCTGTCGCCAACGGTCTTTATGCGCAGGAATGGAACAACTAATTTATTTTCCACACAGGACCTGAGGGCACGAGGAGGCTGAAACTAATGCAACAGTTCAGCTAGGTATGGAGGAGCCAAGCCATGGCGGGCCTTGTAGGTCAGGGTAAGAACTTTGCTCTGTATCCATTGATCATCCGGCAGCCATCCTGGCTCTTTTAGCAAATGAGACACGTGGTCAAACCTCTTGGCTTTGAAAGTAGCCTTTCAGCCACATTCATAGCCATTTGCAATGACCTAGTTGCTTTTGATGCGGAGAGATCTACGAGAACGAGCCTAGAGGCCCTATTGTGATGAGCATTGCTCAGGTCATTTTAATTCAGAAGGAGAGCATTTTCTGGACGTGATTAGTTCCAAATGCCGATTGCAACTTTCTCGCAAGATCCAATGAACTGATGGAAACCTTTAGCTACAAGGCCACCACTCGTTCAAGTTTCGCATTCTTATTCAAGTATCACTGTCTGTCTGTCACTTGTTCAAGTGTCTTGGATAAGAATGACAGACGTTGAATGTGCAAAGCGTAATAGGTTTTCATGACCTAGGGTCGGCTTTTTAACGAGCAGCCCGAAAACCGCTGTTTTCATATGGGCAGGAACTACATAACCATCCACGAATAGAAAGACATCTACAATTATTCTGGGCCTCAACAAGGTCTGTGCAACTCTTAAACACAATTTTATACTGGGTTAATTGATTAATTAATTAATTTGTACAGCGCCCCAAGAGAACTTAATTTTTTTATTAAGGCGCTTCACATACGCCTCCTAGCTTGAGCCCACGACCT
Organism: Cristatella mucedo; assembly: GCA_009760855.2. Lineage (NCBI taxonomy): Eukaryota > Metazoa > Bryozoa > Phylactolaemata > Cristatellidae > Cristatella > Cristatella mucedo. Next base: position 11,581,329 of record WPIO01000002.1, read on the forward strand.
CAGCCAGACCTTAGTCGGGGCAAGCACCTTAACCACTGGACCAAATCAGCTCGGGGTTACGTTGATTAACTGTCCTTTTTTGCCTGAAAGACAAATTTAGTAAGAGTTCAGTGGAGACATAAGTGATGAAAAGGAGACAAAAAAAGCTGGAGAATGTGGGGCTGCAGTATGACAAAGACGATGGCATAGAGGGGCGAAGTCCGTATCCGTTCCATCTTACCTAAGAAACGTTCGTACTAACGCTGTGCAAAGTCACTATTTAGATCGCCGATGAACAGAATGGCTGTCGGCGATGGGTAAAAGAGATGGTCAATTGTGGACACTAGGACTTACTTGTCATTTATCCATAATTACGCTACTGCTCTGTACAATTTGGTGGCCGTAACCTTAGCTAAAGTGAATTGACTTACAATAATCCTTAATTCCAATCCGTAGATAGTAGGTCCAAACCGTCTAGCCTGCTTTTCAAGTCCACTTTTAGTATTCCTTGCATACGTCGTCAGCCGTCAACCGAAGAGCGTCTGAACAGGAACGGACCTGCCATTTATCAGACGAGCTCATCTGTGAGGCTGGGTAGAAGTTCGTGTTAAAGCGTTGCATCGTGGAGGGAAGGTCGGTGGGACGATTGAGCAGAAGAGCAGAGGATTCGACATTGCTGCAGACAGCGTCACGTGAGAGACTTCAGGTTTCTTGCCTCGCCGCTTGTAGTTTTGTATGACAAACAGAAACGGATTCCATTGTAAATGAAATCTACATGCGTCCAGACGGTCGAACGAGCTGTCGAAATGCAACGCCAGCACACAAATTTGGTAAAGTTTGAACAACCTTTTCTACGTGTTGGAGCTTGAACGTGAGTTTGGAGGCTGGAAGACACAGCCAGTGCAAGCATGTTAGGGCACACTAGATCAAATGGGCGATGGTTATTTATATCACTTAGAGTGCGAATACTACAACTTCTAGTCCGAATAAATGAGAGAACGTCAGAAGAGACCGAGAGAATGCTGCGATAGCTAGTTGTTAGGCAATACATTACCACTACGGTCGGCAACTGACCATGAGCTCGATTGAGAAGCCACAATCAAAAGGTTGTTTAGAAGACGAGAGAGACAGAGAGAGAGAAAGAAAAAAAGAGAGCACACAGACAGAGTGAAAGAAAGGAAGAGATAGAGGAGAGAGAGAGAGAGAGAGAGAGAGAGAGAGAGAGAGAGAGAGAGAGAGAGAGAGAGAGAGAGAGAGAGAGAGACTTTAAATTGAAAGAGTTTCAAGCGGTAGCAGCTACTCCAACGCGGAACTTCAACGATCTCATGGTGTGAAACGAGTTGGTATCTTCTGATTTTAGCAGCCGAGAAGTTCATCGACCTCAGACAGATGTCGACTATTGCAAAAAGTGCCAAGAGCGTCGTTATTATCTGCAGCTACCAAATATTGGTGTATTTCACAAAGAGCGTCGTTCCAGTGGAAAAATCTACAAGCAGTTTCCGAGGTTTGCGGCCGCTCACTCAATATCCTAAGGTGGAGAAATTAGGAGCAGGTATAACCAAATAATGCGGAGATTGGTTAAAAAAATGCACTCTCGCGACAAAAAGTACTCTCGCGCGACAAGAGCCTGCTCAAGTCTTTAGAGAACCTCCAAAGACTTGACCTGAATAGGCTGAACTTGAGCGGAATAAAGGCTGATAGTCCATCAGGGCGCACGTCTTCCTGGTACAAAAGAAATCGTCGTCCCAAATACAACCCATATCACAGCAATCGCTTCGGGCACAAAGGATGGCAAAAGCAAGCATTCCTAGAGGAAGGAATGGGGTGTGGTATCTGCTCTCTCAGTCCCCCTGTCCTTTGGCGTGGTTGCCTTTTCGATGGAACGGCGCTTTACCGCCACCGGCGCTGCCGTCCAGAATACGGCGTCTAACGAGAGGAACTCCGTCTGCGAGACTAGAGAGGCTACTGAATTTCTGTAGCCGGTCGAACCTTAGAGCTAGACAAAACGTGCGGTCGCAAAAAGAATCTTTGCGGGATTAGCGTCGGAAAACGACTGGCGACAGCTGCCGCCAGGGGGCGCTGCGATCCACCGACCGGCCTACACCGGGAGCGCCGCCGTCTATGCGGCCGCTGGTTACCCTTGAAATAGAGGTCAATCGCTGAAGGGGGACTGGCGTCTACTAGTATCTATGCACCGTGCCGCCAAGTTAAGTGGGGCGACGGGGGAAAAATTGAGCGCGCCTAGATTCTAATGCTGTCGCCATTGCCGATGCTGCCGACAGCTGCCGCCAGGGGGCGCAATGGTCGCAGTCTCTCTCTTCCCCTTCCTCAAGCGGGAAGATCGCGACCGAGGCGACCGGCTGGCCGATGCCGACCGCTACCTGCCCAAACCAGCGGCAATCCCCAAGAAGACTAAACGCTGTACGGGGTAAGGCAGCGGTTCGAACGACTGGATGGCGCCGGGAAAATTCGCTAGGACTACGAGACCGCAACGGTTCAATGAATTACTGCAATCCACTGAAAGGGCTCTAAATTGAAAAATCGAATAAACTTTGGAACGCAACGCTACAATTTCGAGTTGATGTTGTCGAAGACTAGGTGTAACGGCTTCCGCCTCCGCACGGATCTTAGCTGCCAACACACAGAGCCTGTAGTAGCGGTGCTTGTCCCAGCCGACGAGCGAGAGAGACCGACGAGGCCACGAGCCTTTAGAATCTCAGCCAGCGACTTGCAAGGGCCAGAGCAATGCACGCGCGCGCACCGACCGTGTCGGATTGCGGAAGCAACGAATAGCGCCCATAACTCAATATAACAAGTATATATCCATAGTATAGATATGTCTATTCGGCAGTGATGGAGGATTACAGGCTACCAGAATCGGCGATTGCTTGGTACAACAACTATCAGCTTAAAGCCTAGAGCGCGACTCAGCTCAAGTGCTAGGACGCCAAATCGCTGCTTATTATATAACTTCAGCTTTTATGGTGCCTTGGCCACAGATCATATCACAATCGGTTCCTAGTATTTATAATTCAAGAGCCGTGAATATTAGATATGAGCGATAATCTAGCTAATTCAAAACGTCCCTAGTCAATAGTACCCACGCTGCCATTCGAATGGACCTTAAATATTTCACAATTCTGCACTCGTGGTGCGTTCTATCGCAATACACCGCCAATCCACCTAAAATCTGCTTCCCGTAGGCGCAATTACGCTTGGACGCTGAAGTAAACCATGATGTAAATGTGCTAGTACACGTGACGGTAATGGGTACGCACGTTATTCTACGTGTCAAGGCCCTTGGACACCATATCGGCTGTGATATCGATATAGATTGTCTTTGTCAGATTAGGTCCTCGAAAGATAGAACGATTGCAATTTTTGCTCTTATCGGGTCTCTGCAAATCAGGCAAAATTAAGCTTAACCTAAGAAATTTATTCGAAAAGCACTGAAGACCAGTCATTGGGATCAAGGCATCGCTGGTACGGCTGGGACTAATGCTACAGTAGCGTTGAATAATAAATACATAAGTCCTAGCTGATTAAACAACCTCTTTTTGTATAGCGATAGAGGTGCCTTTACGGCTATCACCAACGCTTGCAGTGGCGATAAAGGATCGCCCACCGCAGGAATCGAACCCACGACCTCGGTCGTGAAAGCAACCGCCTTACCTGGTGTTCCAGCCATCACGGCTCACCAACATTGAACACGCTACATTCGTTGTACGCGTTAAACGCTCAGTCGGCGTAGCATGCACTGTCAACTTTGCATTCGTGGCGTGCTATCCGAGCATTTGAGGAGTATGCTGAAATGTCAATAGGTTTGCAACGCCTCACACTCGGTGAAGGCATACTTCAAAAGCAGTTATAACAAGCCATCGTTCGACCATTACTTAAAAAGCCTGTATTAAATTTTGAGGTTCTCAGGCCTTCTTCCTTGTGTTGCATGCTCGTAGCAAAAATTAGAAAAAAACAATTATCTAGCATATACTCCCGCCAAACCTTTTTATGTCGCGCTCTAATCCAAGTGATTAATGACATCCTGAGAAGTAACGACGCAATTGTGCTCGAATGCTAAAGCAAACCGCGGCTTAAATGTGTTAGTAAATGTTACGGTAATTATTAAATATCAATTTAAAATAAATTTTACGGTAATTTATTTACGATAATTTTTAAATATTAATTTTAATTATTATTTATATTACGGTATTACGGGCAATTACGTTCTGATGCATCGACGCTGCCAAAGCCTGCTTCCAGGCCCCTGGGGTGGACCCTATCAGCTGCTATATTGATAATTACTGTTTTTTAGGGTCCTGGAAAGATAGATCGATTGCAATTTTCGCTTTCATTGGGTCTCTGGCAAACAGGAAAAATAAAGCTTAACCAAAATAAGTTCTCAAAAAGCCAATGAAGACCAGCAGTTGCAACTTAGGCATGACTGCTTTGGCTGGGACTAGAGTTTGTGTGGCGTTGAACACGTTGTATTCATTGTATACTCTGTGTATGTTGAATGCTCGGTCGGCGCGGCATGCATCGCCAACTTTGCTTGGGTGGTTGGCGTAGTATGCACTGTCTGATTTGCACTCGTGGTGTACTATCAGAGCATGTGAGGAGTACGCCGAAATGGCAGTAGCTTTGCCATGCCTCAGTCGATGAAGGATTACTTCAAAAGCCGTACTAACTGGCCGTCGTTCGACCGATACTTTAAACACCCATATTGAGTTTTGAGGTCATCAGGCCTCTTTCCCTGTGTTGAATGTTGTTAGCAAAAATGAAAAAAATTATCTCAACGTGTAATCCTGCCACACCATTGCTGGTTAGGCCAGTGGTTAAGGTGCCCAACCCGACCACGGTCTAGCCAAGATCTTAGGCTCAGATGCCGTGGTATATGTGAGGCGCCTAAATAGTACTTAAGTTCTCTTAGAGCGCTATACAACGAGCTCTCTCTATCTCTCTCTCTATCTCTCTCTCTCTCTTTCTCTCTCTCTCTCTCTCTCTCTATATATATATATATATATATATATATATGTATATATGTATATACAGATAAATCCATGCATGTTTTTCCAGGTCACACTATAACCAGCATAAATGATGACAGCCTGGGAAGTAAGAACTATATTAGCGTCACAAAGTTAATCCTACTCGACTTGAGGAAGTCCTCGTCATCGTCGATATGATGTATCCCTGTTTTTATTCCACAAAGACTACGTGGGTGTTACGCACGAGGGTTTTTTATCGCACACTCACTGCCTAAGCGGCTTGCGGTACGCATTCGGTAACGAACAGACGCCTCGCAAAAAAAGAGAAGTAGGAAGCATAGTAGAGTCAGGAGAGCAGTTGAGGTAGTGAGTAACATGGAAGTAGCAGCTCAGGACAACTGACAAGGATGAGCCATAGTCGGCAGCAGGAGAGTAGTTGTCATTGCGTAAGAATCGTGGAACTGAGCTCCACAGTCTGGGACCTGCAGAGCAAAAGCTGCTGTCACCAACGGTCTTGTAGCGGTGGAATGTAATAGCTAGCTTATTGTTCATACATGACCTGAGGGAACAAGGAGGCTGAAACTAGTGCAGCAGTTCAGCTAGAAATAGAGGAGCCAAGCCGTGGCGGGCCTTGTGAATCAGCTTAAGAACTTTGTGTTCTATCCGTTCATCAACCGGCAGCCAACCTAGCTGTATTAGCAAAGGAGAAACTTGGTGAAACCTTTTGGATGGGCAAACTAGCCTTGCAGCCGTATTAATAGCCAGCTGCAATGGCCTAGTGACTCTTTGGGTAGCTCAGCCAAATTGCAAAATTGCAACTGGAATTGCAATAATCTGTATTGGACAAAACTAAGGAGCAATTTAAATTTTTTGCAAGCAACCGTGGAAGGCAGTTCCTAATCTCCGATAGGGATCGGACGTGATCGCAAGCCTTGAAAGCAGTCTTCTTAAGAAAGCTTTAAAAATTCAGGCAGCTGTCGAAGACCACCCCAAAATTCCGAGCAGATTATGATGGTCGCACAGTAGCATCGGCTATTAGCAGAACAAAGCATTCTAGTCCAGGGACGCAAAGTTTAATTTTATTGTCGTTAATTTTAAGGAAATTTTCCGACATCCAGGATCGAATGTCGGCAAGGCAGTTTCTCAGTTGTTGCAGCAGATTCCGACGGTTTGAATGACAAATGCAGCTGAATATCGTCAGTATAAAAGTGATAGCCTATACCACGGGCCTTCATCGCTTTTTCCAGAGGTTGAGTATAAACGGAGAACAGCAGCTGACTGATAGACTGATAGTGGACCCTTGAGGGACTCCGCGGGTGCTTGCTCTGACGGATGACATCTGAATATCACACGACATGGATTGAACACGATCAAACAAGTATGACGTAAACCACACCAGTGCCTCGTCTGTCCGATCGTTGTTCTTATTCGTTTAAGTAGGACATCGTGATCAATGTTGTCTAAGGTAGCTGAGAGATCTAGCAGTGCTATGGCAGTGACATTCCCGTAATAGTTACTACATAGGATGTCATTAGTTACACGGGAAGAGCATTTTTAGTTTGTACTATCTAAGCTGATTAAACAGCCTCTTTTTGTATTGTGACAGAAGAGCCTTTACGGCTATTACCACCGCTTGCAGTGGCGATAAAGAATCGCCCACCGCAGGAATCGAACCCACGACCTCGGGACCGAGGTCGTGAAAGCAACCGCCTTACCTAGTGTTTCATCACGGCTCACCACTACCGCTTATACCCCGATTAAAATTTTTCTGAAATTATATTCTTTTCAATGTGTGCTACCGGCTGCTTTACTACAACCTTTCCAACAATCTCTGACAAAAAAGTAGGAGGGAAACTTGTGGATAGTTTTCAAAAATGTATCTAATCCAGGCTTTTTAAGTATAACTCTAATGATGACCGATTTGAAAGATTTGGGTACAGCTTATTGTTTGCAGAGAAGCATTGATAATCTCAGTAAGTTAATTTAATCATTCGCTTCTCAAGCGGAAGATTACAGTGATCGGTCTGAGTGAGGAGACTTTGGCTTGGTACGAATCGTGCTTGTCCAAAATAGCCGTACTCGGCGTAACATTTTTCGCGGATGTCGGCCATTTTTCTAAAGTGGATGGCAATGAGGCCAAAACCTCCCTTGTCCTCAAATGAAACCTTAAACGCTTTTCTGGAATAAGTGACCATTCTCCAACGATTGGAATATAGCCGTAGTGCGACCGGTAGTGAGGGCTCTTAAGTTAGGTCTTAAATTTCGGAACTGATGACGCTTGAAAGTCAAATTAGGAATAATTTCTCTAAAATTGTTTATCTTTCACGTCTTCACCTCGTTGAACAAGGAATTTTGAATGACGTATTTGGCCTTCCGACAAGGCTCCGGCTAACCTACATTTGAGGAGATTGAGAACAACGATCGGGCTGGCGGGCGAGGCACCCGCGTGGTTTAAATCGCACTTGTCTGATCGCGTTCAATCCGTGTCGTGTCGGGGTCAGGTTTCATCCACCAAATCATTCACCTGTGGTGTCCCTCAAGGTCCGTCCGCAGTCTCTTGCTGTTCTTTATTTATACTCAACTTCTGGAAAAAGTTATTAAGGCCCATGGAATAGGATATCACTTAAATGCTGACGGCACGCAGCTGTCTCTGTCATTCAAACCGTCGGAATCTGCTGCAGCGACTGAAAAAAAACTGAATTCTTGCCTTGCCAAAATTCGATTCTGGTTGTCTAAATATTTCTTGAAACTGAATGTCGATAACAATGAACGTCTTCTCATAAGGCGTGTGGCAGGACTAGAAGAAGGCTTTGCTCTTCTAATAGGTGGTGCTGGTGTGCCACCATCACCACTTGGCCAAAATTTAGGTGTCGTTTTTGACAGCTGCCTAGATTTTAAAAGCTTTATTCAGAACACTGATTCTGCAGCTAGACATCGAATCCGATCCATAACTAAAATAAGGAGCTGTCTTCAACGGTGGATTGCAAACAACTCAACTAGCTCTTTAGTTCTGTCTCGGCTTGATCATTACAATTCCCTTTTGGCTGGGCTACCGGAAAAAGCAACTAGGCCACTACAAATTGCTCCGAATATGGCTCCAAGGCTAGTTTTCAAGTCCCAGAGGTTTGGCCAAGTGTCTCCTGTGCTAAAAGAGCTATGATGGCTGCCGGTTGATCAACGGATACAGAGAAAAAATCTTACGCTGACCCACAAGGCCCGACCGACACCGCTTGGCTACTCCTTCCCTAGCTGAACGGCTGCACCAGTTTCAGCCTCTTCGTGCCCTCAGGTCCGGTATGGATAATAATTTAGGTGTTCCAATCCTCCATCGAAAGACCGTTGGCAAGAGAAGCTTTAGCTCTGCATGTTCTATACTATGGAATTCGCTTCCACGATTCTTACGCAACGACAACTACTCCCCTGCTGGTGACTATGGCTCATCCATTCCAGCGGTCCTGAGCTGCTACTTCCATGCCACTCACCACCTCAACTGCTCTCCTGACTGCCGTGCTTCCCAATTTCTCGTTGTTGCTTGAGATGAAGCCTATAGGCTACCGAATGTGTAGTGAAAGCCGCTTAGGCTGTGAGTGTGCTACACAAACCTCTCCTGCCTAACACTCATATAGTCTTTCTGGCTTTGTGGAGTTACAAACTGAGATACATTACATTACATTCCGATAAAATACACACAGTTGCTTGCGTTGGTGTAGTAAGCTGTCTGGGCCAATGCCGTTTTTATCAGGGCAGATCTCTAATGAATCAAAATTCAATACATGGCCAACAGTTTTGTCTAAATGCATTAGCGCATAGGTAACCTCGATGCCAGGATGTATTTTCTTACAAGTGCTCAAAGCACTAAAGCATCTGCTTTATTCTTATCAGCTGTAATCCTCAAAAGTAAAGCGAATCCCCTGGTAAGACAGTTATCGTAGCTCGACTAAATGCATGTCTCACAGATAAAGTACATGTCGCTAAATGGTTTATCGCATTGTTGATTGTTCCATGAGTAATCGTACTTGTTCCAGAGGTGCACGCAGAACTCGTTTTGGCAACTTGGTTCGTAGGCTGCCCAGTTTAAATGCGCCAAGGGCTTGTTGCCGCAGCTCCAGAACCAGCGGTATGGATAGCTTTTAGAACGAGCCCCTATCCAGAAGTTATGACGACTGAGAGCTAAAACAGAACCGCAACTAATTACCCCAGCATCGCCGACTCGTGGCAGCTTGCATTTATTCACGTAGCTGCGTGTTCAATATAACAGATGCTGCTCCAACGGGAATTTCCACGAGAAAGACTACGAACAGCCTCGCTGGCTTCGGCCCGCAAATCCTGCAGTGGCTGTGGCCAACTGAGCAGCTGGAGGAATGCTCGGGGTCGTGAGGAAGGGAAGGAAAAAGGGTGGGTCACGTGGTGGGCGCGATAGGTACAGGGTTGAGCCTATCCGCGACCTCTTAGCAAGCTCACAAGCACTGACCAACTGAAAGCAGCAGCTGCAATAGGGCTCGTGGTGTGCCGCCTGAAAGTAGCACTAGCGCTTCGTGCGCCGTGTGCAGGTGTGAAAATTGTATTAACCGCACAAGCACTTGATTAATTGCGACACGCTCAATAAGCCCAGCCGGCGATAAATAGTAAAATAGCTGTCGCTTAAAAAGCTAATAAAAGCCATCCTAGAAAGGAACGATGCGTCTCCGGCATACTGTAGTGATGGCGTTCTTTGTTCAAGCATTACAACTATTTTAAGCTTACAGGCCGGTGACTCGTAGAACGGATAAGTGCTTCCTCTGTCAGTATTCGCGAAACCTCGACGTGCGAAAAAGTCCACAGAAGAGTAGTTAACTTTGAAGTAGAAACTTGAAGAAATCATCTCATGCTTACCTGGGTGGTTGTTTATGAAGTTCACGAGGGAGCCCCACTCCGTGGCGCTGTTGATTTCTACTAGACTGAGACCTTTTACTCGACAGTAATCTTCTGCCTTCTCCCACTTTAAAACGCGTGTGATAAAGTGGTACACGTGGCCGTTAGAAGGATCTGATGGCAGAGAAGAACATCGACTGTCGTTAGAACTCATGCAATTGGTCAGTGCAAGGTGGTCACATCTGCCTTGCCATTAAAAATCGGCAGTAAACCGAGAGTAAATTCATTAACAGTAAATTCACCGGGTATTATTGAAGCTACAGTACCACGACGTGCCTCGGTTAGTTTGCAGCCGCATCTTCCTTAAAGATAACCATAGTTGACAGAAAATCAGGATGATAAATTTGGCAGATAAAGGAATGACTTACCGCGCCCTTTGATGGAGAACGGATCTACCGTTCCTGCAAAAAAGAAGCTGCTTCAATTCAACACAAGGAGCGAGCAGCGGCTCTCCAAGGCCTCCTGCCGGTAGCGCGCCCTACTCTTCATATTACAGAGCTGTGCTATACAAAAATTCATTTGTATAGTGACCTATGAGAACTTAATCTCCTAAATCATGCGCTTCATACATGCCACGGGGTTCGAGTCCACGACCTCGGCCACGACCTTGGTCGGGGCGAGAACCTTAACCACTGGGTCAAGCCAGCTGCTGTCACTCACTATGCCCTTTCACAAAAATCCTCTCATAGAACAACATTTATGAATTTTAGGAAAATAAAGCCGGCGCGTATTTTGACTTCGTTACTGCCGAAGGAAACTGTCGATAAGAACTTTAAAATGACACCATTTTCTTATTTTCACGTTTGCCTACTGAGACACTTCACAAAGGTCCACAAATAACTCTCTAGTTCCATACATTTTTATAACACAAGGAATCAGTGGTTTTGTATTCGATCTAGGTATAGGAATTGTATTCACGCGAGCAGCGTAAAAATGAACTCTTCCAGACTAGTGTTGAAATGGTCATGTGTCGCCATGCGTACCCCCTGGGGTGTAATAGGTGAACTGGTGGAGGCGTGATCACCCGTCGATTCATTTGATGGCTTGAGTTATGATAATTCCTGTTAGTCATCACTAGCAAGTGTAGAAAACTTGCAAATCCGAAATTTCTTTCACTGTATAGTGATAACTTCATGATTATACTCGGCACACTAGCAAGGCAAATAATGACGACCTTTAGCGATGTGATGAAGACAGCTTGTCTCTCCCAAATCATCTCTAATTTGGTTAAACCATGGTTTCATTTGACTTTCCTCGACTAGAGTGGCTATGAAATTAAAATGATTCCAAAACTTAAGTAATTCATTTTGCGTTTCACTAAAAACAGTTAGCCGTAGCTTATGATTAATCTCCTATAAAATTCTTGGATAGGTCAAGCAGCTCTTCTTTTTAACAATGTGCGAGAAGTCATATCGTCTGCTGAAAACATTAAGTAATTTTCCCTCTTTTTATAAGGGTACTAAATGAACCTACAACCCTAGAGAAATCTAGCAAAAGCATACTAATAATAAGTACCTAGTGCGATGTCATCTAATTTTGTGTTGCACTTACTGCTTGGATTTAGATAAGGCTCTGAGTATTGGCTTTGATCATTCCACTACGCGTAGGTCGAACGTCGACCTGTGACGCTCAAAAGCGATTGAAAGCTCTATTTCCAGGATATGTAGACTAGGCGATATGCAGATAACACTGGAGTTGTTTCCTATTATGCTAAGTAGGACTATACATAGTGAGCCCCATGCTTCAGCAACTCATCTGTCCGATAATACATTTCAGTAGAAAAGTAAAACTATTTTTAAAACAGTAAATGATTCAACAGACTCTTTTGTATAGCGACAAAAGAGCCTCCAAGGCTATCACCATCACTTGCAGCAGCAGTTGAAGATCGCTCGCTGCAGGATTCGAACTCCCTATCTCGGGACCGAGATCGTGAAAAGCAGGCAATTTACCTGGTATGCCACCACGGCTTTAGCTTGGATCGTAAGCATACAGGAATGTCACAATATAATGCCTGTCTATAAACTGGCCGTCTGTGCCTCTTTCCACAACCGCTTCGGAAAAAGTATCACCATATTTATTCTAGTCTGCCTTTCTTAGTGCCAACCTCGTCCTCCTAATGGCTTGCTGGTGATACTGATAGACGAACCTTCAAAGACTTCATTTTTTTAGTGTCTATGAACATCGCATTAATATCTCCTTAAAGTAACCGTCTAAGTACATTCTGACATAAAGACCACGGATCTGAATACGGAAAAAATCCGGCTACGGTTATAAACTGACTAGTCGGTCTTGGGTTCTTGACCATAGCCAAGTATTTGTGTACGGTGAAGCCAAGGCAAAGTTACAACAGCTGGCCCACGTCCGGTGTCTGCTCTTTTACGTCCTGTCATGATGTCCGGTCCGATGTGAAGCTGGATCTTTTGCAGCATCTTTGGGTCTTCTATCCTTTTCAAGTAAGACTCGGATAGATAGGAAAAAGGTAGGAAGCATGACTCACCGTCTAAACCATGCTTAAGACGGTATAGATTTGGTGATTTTTGGAAATAGTACGCTCATCCCTCCTGGTAGCGCAAGCTGATCTGCTTTGTTGTTGGCGTGGCAGCACGGGAAAGCAGCCAATTCACTCGATTCAGTTTTAGCTGAAGCTGAAGCTGCGGCGGGACCCAGTTCCCACGTTGTTTTTGCTTCGATACGTGAAGTCTGAGTTAATGAAAATTCTGCAGGACGCCAGACTGAGAGGTCAAATTTAATTTAACAAATCAGCGTCCTTATGGGATTTCAACGTAATAGGGAAACTTTAGGGCAATCTAGTTTTCGTTACGCTGATTTATAACTCACTTTCACTGCGTGCTTCCGCCATACGGCTGCCACATGTATTCCTGATAACTCTCGGCCACTTACTTCGTAAAGAGCAACAGACACCTTGAGAAATTTCTGGGCTCATCTAGACTACGAGCGGTGTGCCTTACCAGGAGTGCAGGTTTTACCCATGCCCTCACGCAAATGACGAACGTCAAAAATATTTACTACTTTTCTGCACCAAATAGTTTCTTGCAATGTGTAATGATGATCTTGTCTTACCAAACGGGAATCCAAATGTCCTAAGCCCAGTATTACTAGAGCCAAATAGAATGGTGGGCTTCTGGGAAAAGTGACTAAGGCCCACGGAATAGGACAATCACTTCTATGCGGAAGATACTCAGCTGTATTTGTCATTCAAGCCGTCGGAATCTGCACCAGCAACTGATAAACTGAACGCTTGGGTTGCTGAAATTCAATCCTAGATGTCGGAAAATATATTGAAACTAGATGACGATACAACCAAACTGCTTCTCATGGGAAACTCTTAGCACGTGACTGGATTAAAAAGCTTTTGCTCTTCTAATAGATGATGTCGTTGTGCGACCGTCACCAATTGCTCGAAATTTAGGTGTCGTTTTTGACAGCTGCCTAAATTTTAAAGATTCATTCCGAAGACTGCTTCTACAGCTAGCGATCACGTCCGATCCCTAACTAAGATTAAAAGCTGTCTTCTACAGTGACTTTTCAAACATGTAACTTGCTCTTTAGCTCTGTCTCGGCTTGATTATTATAATTATCTTTTGCCAGGGCTACCAAAAAAGCAACACACCCGCTGCAGCTGTCTATAAATATGGCTTCAAGGCTAGTTTTCAAGCGCCAGCGGTTTAACCACGTGTCTCCTTTTCTGAAAGAGCGAGTGGCTGTCGGTTGATCAACGGATACAGAGTAAAGTTTTTATGTTGACCCACAACGCCCACCACGGCTCGGCTCCTCCATACCTAGCTGAACTGCTGCATCAGTTTCAGTATCTTTGTGCCCTCAGGTCCTGTGTAGACAATAAATTAGCTGTTCCATTCCTCCGCTTAAAGACCGTTGGCGACAGAAGATATAGCTCTGCAGGTCCTAGACTGTGGAACTTACTCACAAAATTCTGACACAACGACAACTACTCTCCTGCTGCCGATTTATCCTTACCAGCGGTACTGAGCTGCTACTTTCATGCTACTCACTACCTTAACTGCTCACCTGACTGCCATGCTTCCAACTTTTTTTGTAGCCAGAGATGAAGTCTGTAGGCTACCGAGTGCGTACCGAAAGCCGCCTCGGCTGTGAGTTCGCTATACAAAATTATATTGCGTAACACGCACATAGTCTCTATGGCTTTGTGGAGTTACTGACGTAGATACAGTACATTACATGGCCAGGGTGAATGCGATGCGACTGAGTTGTTGGTCACTTGTATGACCATAAAAGTCGCTAATTAGATCTCACTAGCAATTCAATATCCTCTTGACTCATCGGAAATTACAGAGAACGTGGTTGAATTCTTGATCAATTTTCATGATGTGAATCACTAAGCTCATCAATAAATCGTTCCAATTTTTGCGATTCTAATCGAATACCAAAAGCCACTATTCGAGAAGATTGGGGCGTCGACGCTCTTTACGTGAGCAAGCAGGCTATTTTCTCAGTCGCCTATCAACTAGCTCCAGAATCTCGCTCCAGTGCTCGAAAAATCGAAGCATATCCATTAGGCGAAATTAGCAATCCACGGAGGCCACGTACCGTCAGCACGCTCATCGTCTACGATTGACGAGGACCTAGTAGCCGCACTCTTCTCCTTGACGCCAGATGGCTGCAAGTGACGGAAAGAAGGCATGAGATCGTGCACGTGCTAGAGCGCGATCATCGCCAAACCCGCAAGCCTACAGAGGGACCAACCTGAAAGGACGGCATTGCTGGGATGCAGATTTGCACTCCACATACAGTGACGAGTGCATATAGTATCCATTTAATCTTTTTCTGTTTACTCTTAATTTCTAAAATACGATTAGAATAGGTCATCTCAAGAAAGGATGGTTTGAGTGCAGCACATTTCTTTGGCTCAAGGTCGATTGAAATGCCCCGTGGTTTTCCGCTACATGAATCGGTGCCAGTAGATCGTTGATTTTCGCAAACATATTTACCATCGAGTTTCACACCGTCATCCTCATGACCCAGCGACAATGACAGGTAATTGCGGCTCTTTAGTTACAACTGCCGAAGCCAAGGGTAACTAACCCAACTGTGAGTAACTAGTTGAGTGCAGTCAGTATTCTAAGCTGGTTGGTGATCGTAAAATTCTCAAGAAAATTGAATAGACAATAAAGCTCTTATTTGCTCTCTGTTTGGACCACGTAAAAGACCAAAATACCTGAAGTATCGCAAGATATTAATGAAGATGCAGTTACTCTTGCGATGATTAGGTTGCGGGGTGGACCTCAGCAGGTATTACTCGACTCTGTCGGCTGCCGTGACATGGACCAGGTCAAAAGCAGAATTTTTTGTAGAACTCCTCAAAAAATCACATAATCGTATTTATTTTTAAATATTCAAATTCAAGAGAGCGACGCAAGAGGTTTTTCCTTTTTTGCCGGAGTCGGGAACAAGAATAGGAAACTTTTTTTTAGCCCTGGATCCTAGCTAACATTATGTCAGTGCTAAAGCAGAAATTGATATCAACCCGACCTTGGAACCAACACTTTTATTGTAGTTTGTCATCTTTTGTATTTACTTCTAAAAATGCACTTCACCGTCATAAGATCAAGTCACTAGACGGTCCAATAAGAGAGTTTTGCGTCGAAGAGCAGAAACAAGAAATTTAAATGTGAATCTAAAAAAATGTAAGAGCTAAATTTGAAATCCTGCCAATTAAAAAAATCCAATTTTACAACTGCAAAAATAAAAAAACTAATGCAAAATTGTATGGCTTATTAGGTTGAGCGCTGGTCCTGGAAATTTTTCAATCAAAAAACGTGCTGCCGTTCAGTGAAGAAATGCATCCTTACTTCCGGTTACCCAGCGAAACTACCACTCTCTGTCGGTAGCAGGTTGTTTGCGAACAATTGAAGCTCTTGCAAGCGTCGTATACGGATATTGATACAGCTAAAACATGTTTAAAGAATATTTCTGTGTTATTTTCATAGCGCCTAAGAAATTACGAGCCGATGAACCTCTAAATGCTTGCCGCGAAAGCTTGACATCCAAATAGCATTATCGGCAGGGTCAGCCGCCCTATTGGCTCGCACTTACACACCAGAGTTGACTGTGAATATAGTTTTACTGGCTCTTACAACCTTCAATATTCTCTACGCTTGTGCATATTTTTCTCATATGGGGTTCTAATGAATTTGGGGTTGCTTGCTGCTGCTGCTACTAGCGTTTGTGAATTAAAATATCCAGAATAAAATGCTGCCATATCAATAAGTAGAGAAGGGGCTCATTTTCAGTGTGTCCAGCATTGTCAAAAGCCGTCCGTTGCAATCTGTGTCACACAGAATTGCTGAAAACACTATCTTAGTGGTCATCAGAACCTATTTTAACACGGAGGTCAATATCAAAGTCTGCCTGTGGGATATATTTTGCTGCAAATCTCTAATAGACATGACATGGTTCTTGAAAACGCCCTTGATCTGTTTACTCGGAATTAGACGTGGCTGAAATCAAATAAAAGCTCCACCCGTGACCAATGCCAGACAGGCTTGCCTTTCTTTCACACCCCGAACTCAAAACTATTTGAGGAGTAGCCGCTATTACTCGTTCCTTCCTAAATTTCAAATGGATCGTAGTACCCTCTCATTAGTCGTTCGAATCTCTTATTTCGAGTCCCTTCAACAGCGAGCTGCCGGTAGTGGCAGCAATCTATCGCCCCACTCTGGTACAATGTCACGCTTTATTTCGTCTGCAGAAAATCGTCTATTTGGTCTCGTGCGACTCCAAACTTGATGTGGACCTTTACCTGACTTTTCAATGCTTGTTTCGAGTATTCCGCTATCTCCGCTGCGACTGTTCATGAGCTACCCTCGTATACGCTACTCAAAACAGCACATGCGTAGCATAAGATGCGATTTAGCCATTAGTCAAAACCCACCGGCGGTCCTCCGTCTTAATCTAGAAGATGTCATGGGTGAAAGGGTGATCATTGTAGCACGTTTGCAGGTCGTAGTTCAAGCTCTGCGTGTTGAAATATGGAAGCCCTATGTACAGCATGAGAAGCCAGAAGTTGTAATTGCAAAAAAACTGATGATTTGAGGTGCGAACCGGTCGCTCTTCCTGAGCTGGTTATAGCCACAGTGAGCCTGCGGCTGCTGTAGTTTGCTTTGAGACTGCCACTGTACGAACTGTTGAGGTTATTAACTGAAGCTCAGACGCTGGGCAACCTTTTCCCTTCACTGCAAACTCACCACTGATGGTGTCTGCACTACGAAAAATGTGACTTTGTCAAACCTTGTCTCGTTTCAGATGAGGAACCCTGTTTCTGGGTTGATGTGCAATGGAGCGACATGGCCATGCCTCGCATGAGGTGGCTTTATGAAGCTGAGGAGTACTGAGTGTCCATCTCGAGAGTTCTACATGTCGGTGACGACTTCTTTGAGCGTTTTTGTCTTCTTTGCGACGATTCTTGTGGTAGGACTCTAGACGAACCTCGCTACATGCCAGACGAGGAGCTTTATTTTGGCGATAATCAGTGCGGTTACAGTGCTATATGTCGTATATGACGGTTTTACGATGATGCAGAAGACTAGCTGTCTATATACCAAGCTCTGCTTTTGTATGACATCTAGTCTTCTCCTTTTTTAAGTTAAAGAAAAATATTCTCTATTGTATTATAATGCCTATGTAAATTCCTCTGCAATGATCCTTTTATTTTAAAATCTAGGGAATGTGATGCCGTCCTATTTGAGCACGTGTGTATCGACCGAGTATTTGGAGTTAAGACCATGCAACGGTTACTGAGTGGACTTGATGTAAAAGAAAATGCATCAGACGTCTTGTTCCCATTCACATGAACTTAAATTTTCACAGCATTGTGAAAGTCTACCAGTGGGTGTATGCATCTAGCAGATGTTGGACACAGGAGGTTGTGTACCATACCGCTCTATCTGTCTATCAGAAATAAAAGCAAACAAGACTGGATAGCTGAGGCTTTGCCAGTAATGAACACGATATGGCGAAGTCACTATCGCTCACGCAAAGGTGCGATGATGTCTGTTTCTGCCTGTGTAGGGTATCTTAATCTGTTTCCTGTTTTCCTGTTTCCCTGTCAATACTTGAGATCGTTCCAGGTATCTATTAAATTAGTGCCACAGCTGAAAGAGCAGGCTTGTCTCCAGCCAAGTGTAGTGCAGACGATCTTAACATACACAAAATGAACCGATAGTTCTCCAGAAATTTGAAGTTTATCTCGTTGGGAGACGGCAAGGAAGATCAGGATAAATTATCTACAGTGAACCTTTGAAAAACCCTTTTAAAAAATCCACTGTAGTAGTTTTCGTTAGAACCTAACGAGGGGGTTAAGTCGAACAGTGACACATACCGTAACTGTTTTTCTATTATTATTACGGCCGAAGACCGCCTTTATTTAAAGAGGGAGCGGTAAAAAGCCGACTAACCAAATCAGCCAAATTATTACTGGCATTCATTCCTCATGGTGCCTGAATAGTAGCGGCTAGGAACCGATTATGCCACAATCTAAGGCCAAGGCCACATACGAGGGAGTCCGTAAAATAGTCAGGGAGTTGTGGCTCTGGAGTTGACATTGACATTTGAGCTGTAGGCTACAGAGTGATTGATATGCAGAGTGATCGCCGTGTAACGCCGGTAAACCCCCGTTGCTTTCAAAGAGACCTGTCTCCGTTATAAATATAGACTTGTTGCATTAAAGTATGAAGCCTCTCCGTCCCTGCCGTGTCGTCCGCTACTATTGATATACCTGTGCCCACGTGCATTGGTGCTACACCTGCGAGTCGCTAGCCATGATACGGCTGCTTGGGGATGTTACCATTAATCATTTAGTAATGCTTTTTAAACAGTGTGTACAAAGCGCCTCGAAAAAGACTCAGCTCTTTCAGCACGCCATGCAAATTTGTTATCATTATTATTCAGGCGCCACAATTATTTCTTGTGCATCGGCTGAGACTAGCATCGTTACGAGCACCGTGTTTTCAGTCTAGTTCTCTCCGGATGTGGAAGCTGCAAAATCACTTTCGTCGCAAGGATGCCTTGCTGACCTATTTTCTTGGCATTGATCTGTGTGTGCTATTTCCTTACTGACGGTCTTCCGTTTGGCAAGCAGCATGCCAACTCAATGACCCTTTGCACCTAAAGCCAGTTGGAGTTTCGTGCAAGCCTCATGAAAACTATGGTAATACGCTCCTTACTGCTCTCACAGCCACCTGCCAGAGGTGAAGGCCAATGATTATTCGATTTTCAATCTCCTAGCTCATTGTATTTCGTTGGCTGGAGGATTTGTATCTAATTGCCATCGAGATTGATCATTACAACGCAGCTGAGCTATCTAAGTACCGTACAGGGAATATACCAGTTGGTTGGTTTTTTGACAAATGCCATCCAGAGAACTTTTACCATGAATACGTTATATGGTATATAATTTGATACGGTCGAGCTATTGAATGTCTGGCAAACTGCATGCGCACCCTCAAACAGATCCCTGCCAAATATGACAGAAGGGCGTTTCAAATTATGGGCAGCGGATGGAAAACGTTGCAGCAACATCTAATAGACGTTTTACGCCGTAGAATACTGAAATGGAGGATGCATGCGGCCTTCGTTCAATTTTTCTAGCAGCTTAGTTTTCTGATTTGTAGGCCTGGCCCCAGCTACCGTCCTATCAAATAAAAGCGAACGACTAGTCGCAGATGAGGTAAGCTTTTAAACAAAAATAAAAATCTTACCACCTAGCAGTCACGTTACATCAGATATCGGAGCTAATCGCTCCATAAAACCTCCTACTGAGATAGGATTTAAACTATACCCATGCAATACCGGTGAAATCAAAGTGAGAATAGAGGCGTTTGAGATGAACTCGATGATCGATATTCTGAAACGCTACTGAATGATTCAGTCAAAAATACAGCGAGTCTCTGCCTAAGTCGGCATTCCTGAGGTGGTTGCTATACGTCAGCGATGTAGCTGACTAAACATTATCAATGTCGGCGGGAAACAGTTATCCAAGAAGCCTTTAATAGCTTAGGTTCCCAAGGGATATGTCTGTTTTTCCTTGAATAGCTTAGGTTCCCAAGGTTTATGTGTGTCTAGCTTACTTCAGTTCAACTTTTATACTCTCACAGCCATCCGCTGATGTAATCATCAACTATTGTCTAAGCTTTCGCTTCTATGCAGATGACAAACACTGGATATTTGCTTTGATCCTTACCTGCCTTACAGCATATCAAGCGCTCTCAAGCTCACTTACTACATGCATTGCTGACATCAGTTGCATAGCAAGGTATGGGCAGGGGGGACAGGTTTCCCCGGGCGCCACAGTCAAACAGAAGCGAAAATCAAAATGGATTGTGCACACTGACTTGAGGATTTCTGGCTGAGCTAGTTAAGCATGTTTAAATACTTTGACCAAGCCAGGATTAGTTTTCTGTGCCCGTCTAGCACTCACGCCAGAGCTCATACGGTCCATGCAGTGTTGTTGACAGGGTATTGTCCGCCGCTCACTCGGAATGTACGTTGCCAAAATAGTAAGTTTGAGAAAGTGATTAGTGATAGTGTTTACTTTATACTTTATCCTACTTAGAGACATTGTGCATACTGAGCCTCCTGGCGCCAGCATGTAGACTACGTCGGGACTTGTAATCTTCCTAAGCCTTTTTGTCAAGCTGCCAACGCTCACCTTTGCAGCATATGCAAAGCGCCCAGGAAGAGATTGAATTAACTGATGATGTTTTATGAAATGTATTATTATTATTATTTTTTATTAAAACTTCTTCCTCGGGAGACAGGGTCAGCGGTGTAAAGGGTAGTATTACTTCAGGTCAGACTTCGTGAACTGAACGTCGTTTTCACCAATGGGCTACTGTGTACTTTTGTACATTTTAAATCACCCCAATATATCTTTTCAGAAGACATGGGAGGAAAAAAAGATAAGCGATGCCTAGTACAGAAAACGAAAACTTGATGAGGAGGACGAAGGCAAGTTGGACAGGGACAGCGACCACAACAGGAAAGAGGAGGAAAAGAGTGAAGGCATGAAACAGCAATGGAGAGCAAACACCCTGCTAGGCGAGAGCTTCGTGAGGAAAATAAAGCTTCGCTCCGTGAAGGTCAAGTCGGTCACCATTTGGACCATGGGTTTGCAAGCACAACCACAAGGCAAGAAGATACTAAATCTACAGCAATTACTAAAGTGCTGACCCTAAATGATATTGGCTACTTGATGTTTGACATAATCTCCGCTTTACTCGTCATTCCGCAGCAACTTAGACCGGAACTAGTACTACCAAGATCAAGCCTGTTCAGAGCAAAGGAGGTCCATTTTCGGGAAAAGGTGGTCGAACCGTGAGCATAGCCAGGTTCAAGAGGCAACTTGCTGATGGGCAAGTCGAACAAAATGGAATTATAGAAGTGGAATAGACATGGTGTTGAGAAAAACATCTTATCGGAAAAACAAAAATGGCATCAAGTCCTAAAGAGATTCCTCAGCTGCATCAAGTTCTTGGTTGATCAAAACCCGGCATTGCGTGATCAGCAAGAAAGTCGTGGCCTGTCCTGTGTGAAAAACTTGGTAAACTTCTTGGGACTTCTTCATCTTCTAGCTTAGTACGGTCCTCTTCTACAACCAAACTTGGACCACGCCAGAAAGAACCCAAATTCAGTCACTTATCAGGTCTATCCAAGCCCAAAAGGAGTTCCCTAGTATACTTGCATCCACAGTCAGAGGCAAGCTACTATGTGACATACGGCGTAACAAGAACTGTAGAACTCAGTTTGACTCGACTCTTAAAATGAAACACCGCGAGCAGATTTCTGAGGTCAATAGATAGGACGCTGTTGATTTTTCTAACAAAGCGGCCACTTTCAAAGAGTCTTTCCTAGGCTTTACTCAAATCTACGCCAAAGATGCTGCAGAAATTGAGGGTCTCATCTTGGAAAAACTCAAATCGGAGAAATTTCTTTGCAAGATAGAAGATCGCAATGCTACAACAATGCATCACTTAGGTCTGGCCTCTTGCCAGGTGTAAAAAAATTCCTTCAAAAGTGAGCAGGCAACGTTTGTAAACTGTGATACCCATAGCTTGAACCTGACGAGAGTTTATGCTGCAAGTCACTATTCCGTTGTCATTAAATTTTGCGGTACAATAAAGAAGGCCTACTTATTTTTTCAAGGTCAACTCCGAGGAGAAAAAACTGATGATAGTCTTTGACACCATGTCAAACATGACTCTGAAACAAAGTGCGTGACAGAGTGGAGGCTGTGAAGCTATTAAAGGACTCAATAGTACTGTAGGTCTTTTTGAAAAAATGTCTGAGGACACCGGTATAGCACTTGAAACAAGAAGTGAAGCTGGCAGCCTCCTACATTGTATTTTGAACTTAAAATTTTTGGCTCTGTTTCTATTTTACAACACCTTTAGGAGCATTGACCACGCTCAGAACATACTGCAAGATTCAACGAAGAACTTCAAAGAAGTTCTCTTTTGACCTCCTCTGGTCTCTTTGAGATTGAGTTTTCAAGACTTCGAGAATATTTGTGCTAAGAATAACTACTAGATGCCAAAGTGAAATGTAAATCGTGGTGATTTTCTAGTGAACGAAGAATATGTTGCATGACAATGATGCCTAATTTAATCTCTCAAGATGTTAGTCTCACGGTAGAGGGGGAGATGAAAAAAAATGTGAACAACAGCACGGTCTGTGTTTGAACAAGAAATTGCAACCAATTCTTTCCGACTCACATAGCTTGATGTCAAATTTTTTGTTTCTTGTTGAAACTTTGGCAGCTTTTAAAGAGACCCGATCAGATCAAAATCCGCAATCAATGTCTAGATCTTGGAGGATTTAATTGTTCAGGCATTGATGGAATAGAGCTGTAAAATTTCCACTGCAAGCGACGGTGATAGTTATTCTGGCTCTTCAGTCACTATACGAAGAGGCTGTTAAATCAGCTATAATTTTGGCGAGCCGTTATGACACACTAGGTAAGGCGGTTGCTTTGTATGACCTCGGTCCCGAGGTCGTGGGTTCGAACCCTGTGATGAGCAATTCTTAATTTCCACTGCAAGCTTTGGTGATAGCTATCAAGGCTCTCGTGTCGCTATGCAAAAGAGGCTGTTAAATAAGCTATTATTAATATCATTACACCAAGACATGTGTCTGCAGAACGCTTCTTCTTACGCATCACGACTCGGCATCAAAAGCCTTCCTCGAACTCAAGTCTTTCATTGGCAGTTATGGCGAAGATTTGGTTCCTAACTTGAGAGAATTGTTTGCTAGTCCTTTTCACCATAGCTACATCAGTTGCCAATTATGGACGTTTCTATAGCAAGCTGACGACACTCCTGTGTTGTCAGAGAGCGTCACTGGGACAAGAGCGATTCTTTGATTTGACCTTGTTGAGCATAGAGAAAAACAACAGGAAAATATCGACTTTAAAACTGTAAAAAAGCGAATATGCTACGTTCAAGACCGAGAACATTTACCTCAGTTAAAGTTGTGATAGCTACCTTGTATCTTTACTACAGCTCATGAAATGATCTTAAATCGATATGCCTGCTAGCGGCTGTTTTTTTTCATTTTTGTGTTGGAAATATTTTAAGGTTATTTTTGACAAGAGAAAGGGTGAGCTGTTTGCAGCTAAGTCACCGGGTGCCGAAAGGGCTTACCACGCTACTGGCCGAAATTCACAGTTGGACGGCAGCAGAATTTCTCGAATGAAAAAACCACCTACGTACTGGCTAGGGTCTAACGTTACTCGGAAATTAGCAAAGATATCCCTAAAACTATGGTAAGCATATATCATGTAATTTAAGAATTAAATTTGCATGTCCGAGTTTCAAAGTCGCCTTTCACGTGACGACTACTTCAGGTCAGCGGTTAAAGTCAGTCTACCTCCCGCTAATAACACGGCCAAAACTGGGGCATCCTTAGACAGGAATACCACGTCTAAATTTGTCCACGCATTTGTGACATAAGGTTTCGACTTTTGCAACTAACTGCTTGCAGGTCTACAGACCTGTGCAGTCAGACGCTCACAGTTAGTACAAAGCTCAGCACTTGGGCCTGTCTGTAGTGACCTTGTCGCAGTCACTTTGTTATACCGCGTCTCAGCGACTGCTCTTGGCTCCCCGTCTAGATGTTTAGTTAATTCGACGTTGTGCCACTCACTGTCTTGGTCTTTTCATTGTCTTGCTCCAGCCTAATTCTCCAGCCTAATTCTCCAGCCTAATTCTTCAGCCTACCTCTTTAGCCTATCTTTCTGGCCTACTTATCAATCAGACTAATAATTATATTATAACGATAATAGTAATACGCTTTACGGAATCTAACGGGTTACCTATACCTCATATGAACCTCAAATACTTTCGAGATAGTGCCTTTAGTTCATTTGCTCCCAAAGCCTGGAACTCGCTACCGACTTGCGTCACGACATCCCCTGATTTGACGGCATTTAAAAAGAAACTAAAAACTCACCTATCTATCACAGCATTTAGTAGTTACCTGTGATTCGACCTTTATGTGCCTTTCAGTGATGACACTGTGCATGATGTCACCAAACATACGCGTGTGCTGACCCTGTGCATGTCATCCCTAACCATGTTACTCTTGTTTTTCGTTGAGTAAGCTACCACTAACAATTCGATCGTGCTTCCTTTGGAGCAAATATAAAGTTCCTAGAAAGAGATTGAGTTATCTGAGGGCAATATAACAAATGTATTATTATTATTATTACATTTGATATTGATCGATACATTTTATGCTCTCACTCTGGCCGATGTAATCGTTGACTACGACCTAAGCTTTTAATTCCATGCACATTACAAACTGTTGGACTTTGCTTCGATCCCTGTTTATCTTCCAGCATAGCATGCCCTCTCAAGTCCTTGCTGCATGCATTAATGACATTCCTAGTTCACCGGCAACACTTTTCTATCGAATTGCGAAACCACATACTTGCTAGCTACGGTAACACAGGAATTGTACAACTCATCCCTCAAAATGGGTTCGGTAAGCATACAGCATGTGGTTTATGCACGAAATCTGGGTAACCAAAGTCGCCTTTAACTAGGCGACTGCGGCAGCTCAGCTGTCAAAGTCAGCTTTCTATTAAATAGCATTACAAAATTCAGGCTTGTTTAGACATGGGAAGCCTCATTTAAGTTGGTCCATGCATCTTTGAAATCCGGTCTTGACTTCTGTGACTCAGTGTGGCGTGCATTCCGGAATGTTCACTAAGGCGCTTAAAGTTCGAAAACAACTCAGCAGCTAGGCCCATCTATAGTGAACGTCGCAGTTACATTTTTGCACCACTTCTCAGCAACATGCGCATTGCAGCCTATTTACTTCGAGCTTGCGTCACTCACTCTGAAGTCCCTTCACGGTCTCGCTCTATCCTACTTCCTCACTGGCCTACTTCTCAATCAGGCTAGGCACGGTGTCACAGTCTCTTCTGACTGAAGCTGAGTTTTACTTTTTTTCCGAGTTTTGCTTCGAACCAACCTCAAATTCTTTGGAAAACAAAATGCTTTAGTTCGCGCGATCCTCAAGCTCGGTGTTCATTCCCGATTCCCGCGTCCTGACATGACGCCGACTCGACATTTAAGAAGAGGCTAAAACGTACCTGCTCCTTACAGCATCTGCCGAGCTCCTATGAATTGTTTTCTGTGCACTGACGCATTTTGAAGCTGTGCACACACACGTCACTTTCCGCATTGAATTTGGTCCTTGCGGCGTGTAACGTGCCCGTAGAGAGAGATATTGCTCTCCAAGTACGCTGCATGCATGTCCTGTCGTTAATATTATTATTATGATATTCAACGAATGCTTTTGATGCGCCACAAGTAACCGGTTTGAGAAATCGGGGGGGGGATTGTTGGCAGAATCCAGAATTTGTAACTTAAGCTTAGAGTAGCACTCAACTTGGACTGATGACACATACATTAATAATCTGAGCCCTTACGTCTCTACTAATTAAAGCGAGGAAGTCCGTCGCTCCCTCCGCCATGAGACAGGCCGGCGACCAGTACTTACGGGAGTGGCGTGTATTAAACGTGTAGTTCTACCATGAGTCAACGAAGCGAGTCCAGTGAGCTGGTCGTTACTAATGAGGTTCAGGTGGAAAGTGTTGCACTCTACTTGTCACTCTGACACTTACTTCAGCTTATTAGCAAGACTAATTTAACTTTTGTAGCCACCTTCACTAATGCAATCTCTTTCTTGACACTTTACATTCGCCGAATGGGAATTCGCTCCTTTCCTTGCCTCCGATTCTCCCCTTTCCCTGCCTCCGATCCTCCGATTCTCCCCTTTCCCTGCCTCCGATCCTCCGATTCTCCCCTTTCCCTGCCTCCGATCCTCCGATTCTCCCCTTTCCCTGCCTCCGATCCTCCGATTCTCCCCTTTCCCTGCCTCTGATAGGCAGGTTTCTTGGAACTAGTTTGAAGAACAATACCATTCCGGCCATGTCACTTCCTTCCCATGCTAGAGAGCGGCATCGGGTGACTCAAAGCGGGCTGTGGACCTTTACCTGATTCCTCTGTGATATCTTTAGGTATTCTGCTGGTATCTTCGCTGTAACAATTTATGAGCTGTCCTCGGATATGCTACACAAATCAGAACATGCTTAGCATAAAGTGCGATATCGCCATTTGTACGCAATACCTTCCGGCAGGCCTTGTTCGGCGGGTCAGTAAGAACCTCCCTGCATCCTGCGTTCGCCCTATCAGCAGCTCGGCTATAAAAAACATTACCCGTATGTTTAAAGCGCTGAATAGTATTATTAGAGCTAGAATGGCTCCCGGTTGATCAACGGATATAGAGCAAAGTTCTTACGCGACCCACAAGGACCGCTACTGCTTGGCTCCTCAATACCTAGCTGAAACTGCTGCACCAGTTTCAGCCTCCTCGTGCACCCAGGTCCTGTGTGGACAATAAATTAGCTGTTCCATTCCTCTGCTTAACGACCGTTGGCGACAGAAGCTTTGGCTCTGCAGGTCCTAGACTGTGGAACTCGCTTCCACAATTCTTACGCAACGACAACTACTTTCCTGCTGCCGACTATAGCTCATCCTTTCCAGCGGTCCTGAGCTGCTACTTCCTTGCTACTCACTACCTCAACTGCTCTTCTGACTCTGCTATGCTTTCCACTTTCTCTTTGTTGCGGGAAATGAAGTCTATTGACTTCCGAATGCCTAGTGAAGGCCGCTTAGGCTATGAGTGTGCTATACCAAACTCTCCTGTGTTGCACCCACATAGTGTTTGTGGCTTTGTGCAGTTACAGACGGAGATAAATTACATTAAATTACATGACATGCCAACGGAACTTTGCAGAAGCTGGTCTTTTGTCTAAAAAAGCCACTATGCAGGATAGCGAGCATCTGGATGGCTAGAAAATGGAGATTTCCTACTCGCTTGTATTGTCCGTCGCAGGCCACACAATCCGACTGACGTCCACTGACAGTTGTTGCGGTAATTTCTGGTATTGGATGAAATCACTACTGGGTCTAGGTCACTCGCAAGCATAATAATAATAAAAATAATACTTCACTTGATAAAGCGCCCTCAGAGAACTCAATCTCTCTCTAGGCGCTTTACATTTGCTGTAAAGTGAAATGCAATTGAATGGTAAGTAAAATCATGCTTGAAAAACAAACGAAATGAATAATATGGTTAGGGGTGACATGCACAGGGTCAGCATGCAAATGTGGTTAGTGGCAGCATGCACAGTGTCAGCACGCATAAGCACATCAAGGACGAATCACATGGACCCACTAAATGCTGTCCTAAATAGGTGTGTTTTTAGGTTCCTTTTAAATGTGGTCAGGTCAGGGGATGTTCTGACGCAGGTCGGGAGGGAGTTCCAGGCTTTGGGAGCATATGAACTAAATGCACGGTCTCCTAAGGATTTAAGGTTTGTACGAGGTATTTCTAGACTGCTGGATTCCGAAAAGCGGGTGGTACGATGCTTGGCCTGATGGGGTAGTATATCTGACAGATAGGCTGGAGCCATAGCATCTAATCTGTCCAGTAAAATTCAAAAGAACAACAATGCGCCAACTTTTCTGACACCTGTTTTCCAAGAAATGTCATGCCTGACTTTGGTCGTAAACTTCACCCAAAAGTGCTGGTAGAAAAACTTCAGCCGCTGTACTTTAATCATCACAATTCGCCGACTGTCGCTTACCTGCGTAAAGCCCCTCTGGTTCAGACAATTCCGCCTGTCTTTGTTTTAGCTTTTCACAGGGCTTGCTGACTGTGAAATTCCCTCAATAACAGTATTCGATTTAGCGCCAAAACTGTGACCCTTTACATCTAAGGCGACTCGTAATTTCATCAAGCAGCATGAAGATGACCGGAAAGCGCACCCTACCGCCCTCGCAGCCACCTTCCATAGGCGAAGGTAACTGATTATTCGGTTTTTGAGGTCTTTATTCACAATTGAAAATTACGTGAGGACATTTTAATGAACTTTTGGTTTAGATTAGTAGTTATAATTCGAAGGAGTTATCCAAGTACACTCCAGGGAGTGCAGTAGTGGGTCTGAGCTACGGTGCAAAAGTCTTGAATATACCTCCAGGCCGGAGTAAACCTGGAACTAAAATGGCCTTGGCCATTTTGAACCACGAAGGTATATTATGAGCTAGGCCAGTTTCTGCACCTCTAGGCCAAATTGTGCCGAATAATATCGATAGTTTCGAGCAGTGTAATGTAACGTATCTCCGTCTGAAACTCCACAAAGCCATAAAGACTATGTGGGTATTACGCAGGAGAGTTCTGTATAGCGAGCTCACAGCCTAAGCGTCTTTCAGTACGCATTCGGTAGCCAACAGACTTCATCTCACGCAACAAAGAGAAAGTGGGAAGCAGAGCAGAGTCAGGAGAGCAGTTGAGGTAGTGAGTAGCATGGAATTAGCTGCTCAGGACCGCTGTAAAGGATGAGCCATACATAGTCGGCAGCAGGAGAGTAGTTGTCGATACCAACACAAATCTTTATGCGAGGACTCTCAAATCCGCCCCGGCATCGACCCTGTCGACTCATTCCCTGCACTCACCCACTCTTATCTTAAGGAAATTCTTACCCCGATCTCTCATCTGCTTCATCTTTTCTACGAAGGGTGAAGGCACGTGTTTCGCACCCCATTTAACTCTGCTTCAGCAAGCCCTGTCGGTGATTCTGATCTGAATTGGCACCAGGCTTTCAGAGGAACAACTCCGGCTACTGCAGATGGGCCTCATTCCCAAGCACCTCACTTTCGGTACTGTCTCTATAAGTCGAATTGTTTGCTACAGTACGCGCACACTATTCGATCTGGGGCTTTATGTGTGCTTTAGAAAACTCTTCAGCGTATCGAATCGCTTTGTCATTGCAACTCGGCACCGTTACAGACAGCGAAACATTTACATTCTTCACTATTCTGTGTAGACCTAGATTTAATGAGGAAACTTGAAAACCCTGGATTCGCTCCCCGGTTGTAAATGCGATAGCCTATGTCATCCTGCCAGTGCATGATTTTCGTTCTTTAAATCCACTAAACCACAAGTTTTTATCAGATTTGTAATTCACTTCACCACGAAGCAGATCATAACCACAGCTTCGACTGCTTCCGAAAATGCTTTGATTGGTCAAATTAAAAATCTTACTTCAATTGATACGTTTTTAGAGATCAGCATAAGTTCTTTACCAAATACCAGCGGCAATTTGTTGCGAATTTTTCCTGTTTGAATAGTTGCCATCGAACAATTAGCAATAATTAAAAGAGTTAATTATAGTTGAAAATTTCTGTGATCTGTTTCATCTTTCAGTCGGTGTATATTCTGGCCTGGTGGGGTATAGTTTGGCCTAGCCTAGTTTAACTTCAGGGTATACAGGAGCCTAGGCTGTTTCAACCTTGGGGTATACATTGGCCTAGGCCAATATAACCCCAGGATACAAAGCGGCCTAGGTGGTTTTAACATCGGGTATACTCCAGGCGGGATGTTCTCTGGAGTTTTACACCGGAAAGTGCCACCTGTGCAGCTCTAACTCTGAATACGGTATCTACAGTATTGCGGTCGAGCTATTTAATCTTTGCCAAACTGCATGTGCAGCCATACAATTCCGTATCAATTATGACACAGATGAGGCTAAAATTATGGGCAGCGGATGGGAAAACATTAAGCATTAAGCCTAATAAATGTGGCTCCCTGTGCAACGAGGAAAGGACGGATGCATTTTACCTTTGTTCAGTTTCTTTAGTAGTCGAGTTTGCTCATTTTGCTGGCTTTGCTGCAGCTGCAGCAGCTGATGAAGCCTTTGTTCAATCGGCTGCAGTCGGGCCTGAACCTCTCTGGGGTATTCTGAGTCGTCATCTCTTCGACGGACGCCAGCGTCATTAGTTGGCAGCTCACTGGCGTCTGGTGTGCTGACCTCCAACGGTTGCACGCTTTCACTTTTGAGCCAGCTCGCAAGCCAGTCTATGAAATTCCAGAAGTGCGTTGTCATCATTTGCTTTGCCAGATGCTTTCGGATGGTATCCGGACTAGCCGTACCTAGAAATTGAGGTCCACCTCTCGGTTGTCGCAATGCAACCACTGCACTTTGGTAGAAAAGTATGCACCCTCGCTCTCGTGCATGCTAAAAGGACCAGATCACTTCTCCTCGGTCGCCCTCCGAATGGCGCACAGAGTCAAGGAAGCGACGCGAGCGAAGCCGTCTTGACGTAGCAACTCATCAGCAGTAGCTGCAGCGATCATCAATACCCCTTCCGCCGAGCACAGCCTAATACTACACTGTCAGTACATGCTGGCCTGCCGTGCTATCTGTCGTTAAGGCCGGTAATCGGCCGACCGCCGTTAAATAGGAATGCTAGTTACATAGCTAAATTCTGCTGCAGCTTCATAGATAACAGCATTGGTTCCGATACTGCCAGCGATAGGAAGAGTCTACATCTAAACTCAGGTCGAGCTTCACGTATATGGCAGCTTGCACCCGCTGAGCGAAAGATCTAGCCTCGTAGTATGCAGCTGAGCCAGATGACTGTCAGGGGCTACAGGGAGAGTCCCGGGTCGCTGCTCCTGTTGCTGAGGTAGTGCAAATGAGCCCTTGCATCCATGGTATTGCCACTGTACCCCATGTTTACAGGCGGGCACAACGATGGGAGCAGAACGACTATATCTTTAGTGGGTTGATCAAATGGTTAAGGTGCTCGCCCCTACCAAGGTCTGGCCGAAGTTTTGGGCTCGAGCCACGTGGCATATGTGAAGCGCCCGAGTAGAGATTAAGTTTTCTAGGGTGCTACACAAGTTAATTATATCGTTTTATTCTTAATGCGAACGAGAGTCAATCGATAATTCGCAAGTTTTTGGGGTGGTGCCAAGTGAAACGTCAAACAGCGTGAAACGTGGAAATTTCCTTACCTTTTCAGCAAATGTGAAGCACCTAGAAAAGGGATTGAGTTCTCCGAGGGCGCTTTATCAAGTGTACTATTATTATTATTATGGAATCACGCCTGTTTTGAATTCGAAGAAACTGCAAAGTTGATCAAGCTAAGGAACGAGAGTGATAAGAATTGTAGAAAAGACTACGATCAAAAAAGTACTCCGGAAGCTACCGGCGCAAAAAGAACGAAGCTCCGGAGTTGATACTGCCGAGCAGTAAGCGAATCCTTTTTTACGGTTGCCAAAAAAGCTCATACTTATAAGCCCACTGGCTATTTCTGAGGAGTGCCATTGCAGCTATGGCGTGCTGATATAATGCAAGGCAGAAAAGAGAATCGGTGCACTGACCATGTTTTCGTTAAGCTTTGCTATCACTTCATGAATTCACCATTAGTTTTGCACATCTACAATGAGTGGTTGCTTGGTGTGGGACAATAATGGTCAAAGCATAGAGGCGTAGCCAAAATCAGGGATGAAAAGTAGTGCTTACGTTTCCGGGAGTCTTTCAAATAGATTTTCTTGCTTTTGCTAAATTTTTCCCAGGGTAAAAAATCCCTACCCTCTAAAGCTATTCATTTGCCCCAACGAATGAGCTGAGGCTGGTCAACGAGGTCATATCATGAGTGAGGTCATGTCAGTAACTATCATGTTGTAGCATTCTAATAATGGTGACATGTTAAGTTTGATGCGCTGCTTGCTTAGGAGCCAGCGCAGGTGCGCTAGTATTACTGTAATGTGGAAACTGAGATACTCACGAGATAAAAGCCTAGCTGCTGAGCTTGGCACCAACTATAGGCGCCTAATTGTGATTGTAATTAAGTGATAATGGATAAGTGATTGCTCGTGCCGGTAAACCAGTGAGCAGGGAGTAACAGAAGTCGAGAGGAAATGTCAAAAATCCGTGGACTAATTTTGATGTTGAATCCCTGTCTAAGCAAGCCCGAATTTCAACACTGTTATGCAGCTGAAATCAGGCAGAATTGACTAGTATAATCATCCAATGAAACTATTAGGGCTAATTTGGAATAGGACACCCATCTTACGTGCAGTACAAAAGAAGATGTGCTGGCGGAGCCAATTTTGAGCAATAATTTTTTGATTTCCTGAGAAAAATTGGTTTAACCCTTACTATTAACTTGGTTTATCGTCAGCAAATTTGAGAAAACCTGCTGCCATCCATGTGCGAATGCAAGCAAAACATCCAGCAAGGGCGTTTAAAGAATTTGAAATGCTGGATGGCTGGTAGGGATCAAAGCAAATTACAACTGATTGTCATCTGCATAAAATTGAAAGACTAGATTGTGCTTGGCAATTGAATCGGAAAGAAGGAGTGTATAAATTTGAAAATAACCAGACAAAACACAGCACTCTGAGGTACACCGTACTTCAATGATTTCGCAAATGACCTCGGTCAGTTCACATCAATGCTCTTGAGTCCCGTTGAGATAGGATCATTACAGTGCAGTGCCAGTGATGCTCAGGCGTAATGAGAGGCGCTTAAGAAATACTTTATGATCAACTCTATCATAACGCTGCCGAAGAATCAATCAAAAAAGCAGAAAGGCTTTACCTCAGTCGGCTTCCCTGAGAAGATTGTTACCACCCTAAGCAACGTTGACTCGTTTGAGTGATGAGGTCTAAATCAGAATGAAACTTACTTGTTAAATTTGTGGTTTCAATATAGCAGTTCATCAGTTCTGCCCTAACTTCTTTTATTGTCTTTGAGAAGAACCATA
Source organism: Cristatella mucedo (assembly GCA_009760855.2). Classification (NCBI taxonomy): domain Eukaryota; kingdom Metazoa; phylum Bryozoa; class Phylactolaemata; family Cristatellidae; genus Cristatella; species Cristatella mucedo. Next base: position 11,614,384 of record WPIO01000002.1, read on the forward strand.
GAATGGAAACTGAGTGGAAGCTGTTCAAGTTCTCCTGGCCTAGCGTTGCTTTCCTAATTAGTTGCCTAAAAAAAACTTTTAATTAGTACTAGCTGATTTAACAGCCTTTTTTGTAAAGCGACAGAAGAGCCTTTACCAGGCTATCACCACCGCTTGCAGCGGCGATAAAAAATCGCCCACTGCAGGATTCGATCCCACGACATTGGTTCCCCAGGTCGTGAAAAGCAGCTGCCTTACTTTGTGTACCATCACGGCTTTTGAAAAGCTCAGTAACATAACCCGAGCCTAATGACATATTTATGATGTTAGTTATGCATGGCAGCAGCAGATCTATGCATTATAGAAGTAGGGCTGTGCGAATAGGGCCTACAGGACTAGGAGCGTTGAATCGTTTGGCTGTTGACTGTGTTCTTTGACGGTAGGATGAATTTTAGCATACGGTTACTCGTGTCCTCCTTTAATGTAGACATTGAGTTAGTGCACTGAATTGAGGGACATAAGTCGTGTGGGGTTGCTATTAAGATAGCCAAGTCCAAAGAGAATGCTGCTACCTCAGTGACGCACTCTCCAATCTAGTCTATCTTGCTGATATAGAAGTTAGAAAAGCAATTTTTCTGGCCACCACAAGGATCACTAGGTAAGGAGCAGATTTGGAAGCGACCAAGGAGCTGGTTGATGTTAGATGTAGGTATTTTTGGATTACGCATCTGTGAATAAACAATTTCTTGTGGAAACTAGAATTCGCCTTCGCTAGGATTGATCATCGTGATCTATATTAATCTCCGGGTGCCCGACGATGGACAATCAGTCTTGATCTTTTGCATGCTTTTTCAAGTTTTCGCTTCGTAAATGTTGCCCTAATGAGATGGATAAATTCTTCCGGCAGTCAGAAGTTCATTCCCTGTTATTAGGTGCGATGAGTGAAAACAGTCATGCTAATCCTCTGAACTCAGAACTGTTAATATATCAAAAGCTAAAAATTACAATGCAGTGTCAAAACCTCGATGCAGTATCTAAGCTAGTTGTATTTAAAGACTTTAGCACGAAAGCCTACAGTCTTCGTAATTTTCAATTCATAGCTTCAAGATTATTAGACCATTACGTGTGTTTTACGTCGAGTTATTCCGCTACTAGTTTGTATGAGCTGAATAAAGTCAAGCATTGCTGGGCAGGGATGGACCTACCGTTTCTTAAGAGGTGCTCATCTAGGACGCTTGGTATACGTTGGTGTTAAAGCATTGCATCGTGGAGGGAAGTTCGGTAGGAGGGTCAGGCCGAATAGCAGAGACCTCGACTTGGTTGCAGACAGCGTCACATGAGACTTTAGGTTGTTCGACTCGCATGTAATTTTGAAGGCCGAAAAAAGACTCGTTTTAAGGTAAATGAAATCTACATGTGATCAGACGGCCGAACGCGGTGTCGACTTATGCTGATAAGGTGCAATGTCGGAAGAACATTTGGTCAACGATGAAACGGCCTTTTATATGTTTTTGGAGTTAAACGTGATTTCGGAGGCTGGAAGACACAGCCAGCGCAAGCATGTTGGTGGCGAACCAGACCAGTTGGGTGACAGTTATTGGTATCACTTAGAGTGCGAAGATTACGATTTCCATCTTAAGAAAGAGAGCGTCAGAAGAGTCCGAGAGGATGCTGGGATAGCTAGTATGTAGGCAAGAAATTACCGCAACCGTCGGCAACTGACCGCTAGCTCGATTGAGAAACAGAAGTTCAATAATTGAATAGTAGGAGCAAAGATAGACACAAGGAGATTTGACGTCAAATTTTTCAACTTAAAGTCTCATTGTGTCTCTCTTTGCTTCAACTAAACAGTTATTGAACTTCTGGTTCTCAATTGAGCTAGCGGTCAGTTGCCGATGGTTGCGGTAATTTCTTGCCTACGTACTAGCTATCCCTGTAGCAGAGAGTAGACATCTTCTTGTTTTAGCAGCCGAGCAGTTCGTCAACTTCAGACAGATGTCAGTAAGAGCAAAAAGTGACACGAGCGTCGTTAATTATCTGCAGCCAACAACTAGTGGTTCATTTCACAAAGAGCGCCATTCCAGAGGAACAAGCTACAAGCAATTTCCGAGGTTTGCGCCGGCTCACTCACCACTAAGATAGAGAACCTCTGAGCAAGTCTAACCAAATAAGGCGAAGATTGGTTAAGAAAATTGCCATCGTTCTGACGGGAGAAGGGGTACTGCGGCTAGTAACAGGGGTACGGTGGTTGGTTCGGCATCGGCGGCTCCATAAACCTTCACAGAAACACGCATTGGACACGTAGATGTACTGCCCGAATGAACTCGCAAGCGCAGCTAGCTTGCATAGTTGAAATATACCACCTGGCCACCCAAGGCCGGAGACGCAACGACATGACTTCGCGCGACGTAGACGTGGCGGGAGGCGGTGAGTTAACGATAAAACCGCCATTTGCGCGTAACTGGTATGGCGTTATAGGCAAAGGGCTCTCGTTACAAGACCCTGTAACGCGAAAGGCTCGGCGGAGGAGGCGTAACCTGCAACTTGCCAAGCGGCGTAAACTTCTTCCAAATGCGATTCGGTGCGCCGTACGTAGGTCGCTGCTTAGAAGGGAATTTCTGGCGCCAGCCTACTTACCGTTTACCAAGGGGTCGTGGGGTCGTGAGCTCGTGGCACGTGAATTGGAAAGAGATGCGCACGTACACACACATATGGGATTTTACTGAACTCTATCCGCAAGCGCACAATGTCGCTGCGCGTCTGGTCAAGTTTTATCCTCACACTTCTCACACTGTCTCTCACCTAAACGAGCCCTCGTGGGCGCGAAACACCTCCACGCACTTAAACCACCGGCCGCCATACTGGGCACAACTCAAATAGACGGAGCGCCTGAGCAACCGGAACTTGAACCGTGACCAAAGAACTAGGGCTCCGCTTCTCCTTCGCAAGGCACGCATACTGAGGGCCGTTTAGCCGACGACAGCACAATCCCTTCCTCCACTCTACCGGACTGACTCTGGTTCGCAGCGCCAAACCCTCACGCCGTGACCGCGCGCGCGTACGCGCACAAACGCACAGACGCTAAACGCGAGGTGCGTGACGCGGGCGTTATTCGACCTTGATCGGCGGCGTCCAGTCGAATTCTCCTGGCGCCGATTCGCTCCGTCCCGTCAGTCGTCGGCAAACAGCCCGCCGGCTGTTTCGCTCACTTTAAGAGAAAGCGAGCACGGCAACTGCCGGCGAATGCGTCGAAACGGAGTCGTAGGCGACGAAGAGAAGAAGGCGCAGAAGAAGAAGAAGAAGGAGAACCCCTGAGCGAGAGCGTCGTGTGTCCAACTCTCGAATAACTAGCCGCGACAAGAGGGGGCAAGAGTTTTAGTTGATTGAATTGGGCCCGGCACCGTGGGCCGTTGCGGTGAGGTAACTAATGCCTTCACTCGACCCAGCGAACGAGCAGCCCCGTCCAGCTTGAATGCCGAAAAGGTTCCAGACGGTTCTCTTTGGACAGAGTTAAGGCCCGAGTTTGACAGGCCTACCAAAATCGACCAGCTGCTCCTGCGGATAGCAGTCCGGTTAATTCTACGCGCCGAATCGCTGCGGCCGGTCCCGCGAGCTTCGCAGCTCGCGTTTAAGCCCTATCTCCCCATCTCGCCACGCTGCTGCACCTCTCTGGCTCACTCCTCGAGGGCGCAGGCGTTTTTCCCGAGCAGTTCTACTCTGTGCTAAAATTGAGCCAGGCTGGCGTTGTGCTACAAAACTGCCCGATCTCTTAGGAGCATCTCGCTCAGAGGCCGATAGTCCGTCGGGAGGGGCGGGCTTCTTCCTGGCACCAAAGAAATCGTCATCACAAATGTAACGGCAACTGATTCCGGCAGAGTTAGTTGCAGTTTTATATGTGCTAGCGAATCTAAAGTACACGGCACAAAGGATGGCAAAAGCGAGCAGCGGAAGGAAAGCGATGAGGGAACTGCTCCCTCAGACCCCCCTCTCTCCTCGAACCATTGCCTTTTTGACGGCGCTTTCCCACGACAGCAGCAGCCGTCATGATTCCAGCGTCTAGCTAGATGGATTCCGTCTGCTCGATTAGAGGGGCTGCTGCATTTATTGAGCCTATCGAACCTTTTTGCAAACGTGAAAATTCAAGAGAACGCGTGATCTCGAAAATAGTCTTCGCGGGCTGGGCGTCGGAAAACTACTGGCGATAGCTGCCGACGGTCAATGCAGCGCTCGGCCGACTGGCCTGCACTGGGATCTTGGCGGCCGTGAGTCTCCCTTAAAACAGGTCAGTGACTGAGGGAGTCTGGCGTAAACCGGTATCTGAGCATCATGCCGCCAACGTAGGTCTTATGGCGGTTCGAGCCGAAACTGAGTGTGCCTAGTTTCTAATGTTGATGCCATTAATGAGTATGCCGGGGTTCGCTCCGGGACAGCGGGCTCCAGGGTCGCAGTCTTGAGCCCCCTTCCTTTCGTTCGAGCGAAACGGTCTCGACCGAGGTGACTGGCTGTCCGATGCCGTCCCGCTACCTGTCTCACTCCAGTGGCATTGCCCAAGTAGCCTAAATTTGGCAAGGAGCAAGGCACCAGGTTCGAATGACGGGGGTTAAGCAGGGCGAACTCGTTCGCCACGCGACCGCCATGATGCAACGAAAGGCTGCAATCCACCAAAAAGAACATCGAATAGAAATCGGAACGCGAAGCCACAACTTCGAGTTGATCCTGTCACACGCTAGGTGCAACGGCGTCCACTTAAGCAGAGATCTTAGCTGCCAACACAGAGCTCGGTGACAGTGCTTATCCCAGCCAACTAGCGACAGATACTGGTGAAACCTCGAGAGTCTCAGCTCTCAACTTGCTGGTCCAGAACCCCTGCAGGCGCATGAGCCGACTGTATCGGATTACGGCAGCAATGAATAGCGCCCATACCTCAACATAACAGGAACATATCAGTAGCATAGAGAAGTCTATAAAACAGAGACTTGTAGAGGATTAAAAGCTACCAGCATCGGCAATTGCTTGGTACAATAGCTATCAGCTTAAAGCCTGGAGCTCAACTCAGCTTCACAGCTAGGACGCTAAATCACTGCCTATTGCATAACTTCGGCTTTTATGCTGCCTTTGCCATAGATCACATCACAATCGGTTCCTCCGTATTTATTCTTCAGGAGCCATCAGTATGAGTATGAATATGAGCCATGAGTATGAGCCAGATATGAGTATGGATAATCTAGCCGATTCAGCATGTCCCAATTCAATATTAAGCTGCACGCTGCCATTTGAATGGAGCACTCAGCATTTCACTTCGTTGGGCTCGTGCATTCCAATCCACAATCCAGCCACCGAGCTGCTTGAAATCTGCAAGATCCTGAAGATGCAATTGCGCTCGAATGTTAAAGCAAACTTCGGTGTAAATGGGCTAGTAAACGTGCTGGTAATTGGAATGCACGGTCTTATATTATGGATACACGTGTTCTTATACGTGCATGCTGCTAAGACCGTTCCAAGCCCCCGGGCACAATATCCGCAATATCGATGCGCACTAGCTGCATTATTGATTTAGGTTTTTTTCGGGGTCACCGAACAATACCAATGTTCGCTCTTATCGAGACTCTGGCAAGCACGCAACACAAAGCTGAACTAAAATAACTTACTCAAAAAGCTACTGAAGACCAGCCATTATCATTAAGGCATTGCAGCTGAAGCTTTGAATAAAGTTAATCTTGCTTTGAACACCTTATATTTGTTGTGCGTATTGAATACTCGGTCGGAGTAACATGCACTTTTAACTTTGCATGCACTTTCAGCAGTGCATGCACTGTCCACTTTGCATTAACGGTGCGCTTTCGGAACATGTGGGGGGAATGCTAAAATGCCAATAGGTTTGCAATGCCTCACTCGTTAATGGGATAATTTTAAAGCTAATCTAACTGGTCGTCGTTCGACCGATACTTGAAAAGCCTGTCTTGAATTCATTCTGATGTTGTTTGGTCTCCATTCTTGTTTCGGATGTCCTTGGCAAAAATCAAAAGAGTTATCCCAACGTGTTATCCCGCAACACCATTCCAGGTCCCGCTCTATTCCACGTGAAGGATGACATTCTGAAAAGTTACGATGAGAGAATCGTCATAAAGTCAATCCTCCTTGACCAGGGAAATCCCTCGCCGCCATCGATCATTCATTTCTCAAGTAAATGAGTACAGTGATCGGTCTTGAGTGATGAAACTGTGGCACGGTCTGAATCGTACTTGTCTGATCGCGCCGTACTCGGCGTCACATTGCGGATTTTTCCGATTTATCTATAGCGAACAATATTTAGGCCAATATGTACCATTTTCTCAAAGGAAAAAGCGTCTTAAGCATTTAGCTGGAATGAGTGACCCTGCCATCCCAAGGGGATATGCCGGGAGTGTGACGGGCGTTGCGGTCTTAAGTTAGGTCTTAAAATTCGCGACTGGTAACGCTTGAAAGTATTATTCAGAAGATCTCCTCTACAATTATTCATCCTTAATGTTTTCACTTCATTGAACGAGGAATTTCGAATGATGTAATCGGACTGAGGACACGGTTTTGGTTATCAGACCTGAGAGTACACAGCTGTATGCACTGCTGTTGAGTAAACCGTCTAGGCCGATGCCGTTTTCTTTAGAGTAGATCTCTAACCAATCAAGTTCTTATGCATTGCCAATACTTTCAATAAAATGTATATGACCATTGGGGATCCTCGATGCCAGGATGTTATATTTAGTAATACATGCAGTAATTTGGAGTAATTTAATTTAATAATAAGTGCATTGAAACACCTGCGTGATATCTGTCACTCGAATGCACTTCACAAAAGCAAAGCGAATCCCCTGGTAAGACAGTTATCGTAGCTCGACTAAGTGCATGTCTCACAGATAAAGTACATGTCGCGCAACGGTTTATCGCATTGTTGATTGTTCCATGAGTAATCGCGCTTGTTCCACAGGTACACGCAGAACTCATTTCGGCGATTTGGTTCATAAGCTGCCCAGTGTAAATACGCCAACGGCTTGTTGCCGCAGCTCCAGAACCAGCGGTATGGATAGCTGTTAGAACGAGCCCCTATCCAGAAGTTATGACGACTGAGACCTAAAACGGAACCGTAACTAATTACCTAAGTATTGCCGACCGGCGGCACCTAGCATTCCTTCAAATATCGCTTGGTGTTCTATATATTAAATGCTACTCCAATGGGGTTGTACGAGAGACTGGCTACGAAAAGCGAGAATGGGCTCAGTGGGCTTGCGACAACAAAATCTAATGATAACTGCAGTCAGCTGAGCAGGCGGAGGTTTGCTCGGGTTTGGGGAAGAAGGAAAGATGGAGGGTTGGTCACGTCTGTGAGCTGCTTGAGGTGGGCGCGATGGACCTGGGTCAAGCCTATTCACGATTTCTTAGCGAGCTCCAACTCCAAGCAGCAGCAATTTTAGGGCTCGCTGTGAGTGGACTGAAAGTAGTTCGATCGCTTCGCGGACAGTCTGCATGTGATCAAATTGTGTTAACCGCACAAGCACCCGATAAATAGCAATAGGTTCAATCAGCCCAGCCGACGATAGACAGTGATAGCTGCCACTCGGATAAAGAATTAAAGCCACCATTGAAAGGAACGATGAATCGCCGGCATGCCATAGCAATTGCGTTTTTTGTTCAAGCATGCAAATGACCCCAGCTTACACACCAGTAACTCATAGGATGGAAAATTGCTTTCTTTTTCAGCATTCATGCAACCTCGGCGTGTGATCGAGTTCATTGAAGAGTAATTAAACTGAGAAGTAGAGATATGAGAAACCAACCCATGCTTACCTGAATGTTTTTCTATAAAGTTCACGAGGGACCCCCACTCCATGGCACTGTTGATTTCTACTAGACTGAGACCTTTCTCTTGACAGAAGCCTTCTGCGTCATCCCAGTTCAAAACACGTGTGACAAAGTGGTACACATGGCCGTTAGTAGGGTCTGGTAGCAGAGATGAACATCGACTGTCAATAGAGCTCGTGCAATTGGTCAGTGCAAGGCTGTCAAATCTGCCTTGCCAGTTCAAATCGGCGGTAAACTCATCGGCAGTAAATTCAGCGGCAGTAAATTTATCGGCAGCGAATTCGTCGGATAACATTGGAGCTACATTGCCAACCGTGCGCTTCATTTAGGTTGCAGCCACATCCTATTACAGGATTACTGCGGTTGACAAAAAAGCTGGATGATACATTTTGGAGATGAAGGAATGACTTACCACGACCTTTGATGGATAACGGATCTAACATTCCTGTAAAAAAAGAAGATATTTCAATTCAACAGAAGAAGCGAGCAGCGACTCTCCGGAAGCACGCCATACTTTCCATACTACAGAAACTGTAAAACTAAACTGCTATGCCACTATTCACTGCTGAGGAACTTCACGAGTCTAAAAATAAATCCATAGAACCTAGATTTGTATAACTCGAGAAATTATTGGCTGCAATAAAACCTAGGAATTGTATTCGCGTGAGTAGCATCGAAGGAAGTCTCAAGGGATCATGCTGAAGTGGTCAAATCTAGCCGCCCGTACCCTGTAGCCTGTCGATTCGGCTGATGGCTTGAGCCATGATAATGCCAGTCAAGCCTCATTAGAAAGAGTGAGAAACTTGCAAATCTGACATTTCTTTCACTATATAGTAATAAATTCATGATTTTACTGGTCACAATGGCATGGCAAATAATGACAAGTTATAGCTATGTGTTGAGGACGTCTTACATCTTACAAATCGGCTCTAATTTTATCAGATCATGTTGTTATTTGACTTTCATTGACTACAGTGGCTATATAAATTTAAAAAATCCGTCAACGAAGTCATTCCTTTCACTCAAACATTCGGCTGTAACTTATGCCTGATCTCCCACGAACCAATTGGGAAGGTCAAGCAGCTCTACTTTTAAGAATCTTCGAGAAGTTGTATCGTCTGCTTGAAAAATTAAGCAATGTTCACTCTTTTTTATAGGGCTGCGATATTAAAGCACTACACTAGTAAAAAAAAGCAAAAGCACACCAATATAAAGCACATAACGCGATTTCAAGTAATTTTGTACTACAGTTCCGGCATGGATTTAGATAAGGCTCTAAGTATTGACTTTGATCACTCCACCACATTGAGCTCAAACATCGGGATGTGAAGGTAGTAAGCTGTGTCAAGCTCTATACCAACACATGTAAGCTGGGCTATATGCAGATAGCATTGGAGTTATTTCCTGTTATGCTAATTAGCACTATACCTAGTGCGCCACATGTTTCAGCAACTCATCTGTCCGATATTGCCTTTCCGTAGCCAAGCAAAACTATTGGACCATAGATAGGATAGTAGGCATACAGGATGGTTACAATAGAATGCATGTCTGTAAACTAACCATCTCAGTCTCTTTCCACAACTGCTTCGGAAGCAGTGTCGCCATATTTATTCCAGGCATGCCTTTCTTGCAGCCTTCCTAGTCCTCCGATTGGCTTGCTGTTGATACAGATAGATGAACCTTCAAAGAGTTAATTTTATGGTGTCTATGAGCCTCGCGGTAATATCTTCTAAAAGTAACCGTCGAAGTTAATACCGACACAAGATCATTTATCCAAGTACCCTCCTGCTCTGGTCATAAACTGACCAGTCGGTCTCGGGATCTTGACCCCAACCAAGCGTTTGTGAGCAGTGAAGCCGTGGCAGAGTTACAACAGCTGGCCCACGTCTCGCTCCGCTTTTTTACGTCCGGTCCAACGTGAAGATGTCTTTTTTGCAGCATCATTGGGCCTTGCATTCTCTCACCAACCAGGTGAATCCAGTAGAATAGTGGCAGAACTTCTTTACCGAGCTAGGCACTAATCTACTGAATCTTCGAAACTTGCTAATAAGTTCCAGTATGGTTTTAGAGCTAATCGCTTTACAGAGTGAGCCTTTCATCGGGTGTATAACGACCTCCTACTTACTAATTCAAACTTAGGTTGAGTCTCTCTGCTTGCTTTGCTCGAGGTTTCGGAAGCTTTTAATATCATCGACCATCAAGTCCTTTTTGAACGCCTTTCATCTCGCCTGGGCATCACTTCCACTGCATTGCAATGGTTCAGGTCCTATCTCAGTGGGAGGCTCCAGAGTATAGATGTGAATAGAAAAAGATCATCCGAGGAACCTCCGAAATTAGGGGTAAGTAACTAAGGGCTCTGTATTTGGTTCAGTTCTTTTCATGGTATGTACTCTCCCTCATGCCGATGTGATTGCCAGGCACAACCTAGGCTTTCACTTCTATGCAGATGGCACGCAGCTATACCTAAGCTTTGAGCCCTCCCAGCCCTCCTGCACGTTAAATTCTCTTAACACCCTTGCTGCATGTAATGTTGATATTCACACATGGATAGCAGCAACATTTCTTAAATTAGGTGATGATAAAAGCAATTTGTTGGTAAAGGGAAAACCATGTCAGATTCAGAAATTGGGAAGATTATAGCTCGCAATCGGCTCTCCCAGCCTATGTCCTGTTGAATCAGTACGAAATCTAGGCATTCTATTCCAAAGTGACCTTTCATTAGACGACCAAACCACCTCCACAGTCAAGTCTGAGTAATTTCAGCTACATGGCACTGCTAAAATTTGGGCTTGCTTAAGCAAAAGTATCACATCTAAATTGGTCCTCGAATGTGTGAAATCTCGTCTTGACTTATGTTTCTCACTGCTAGCTGGTCTGCCGGCCTGTGGAATCGGGCACTCACAACTCGTGCAAAGTTCTGCAGGTAGGCTTGTCTGTCGTGAGAGTCACAGTTTCCACATCACACTTGTTTCTCGCCGACCTGCACTGGCTCCCAGTCAAGAAACGCACCGATTTCAAAGTTTTGTCACTCACTTCTAGGTCTCTTAATTCTTTGGCTCGAGCCTACCTATCAGATCTACTCTCCCACTAGGCTAGCCATCGTACCACTAAATATCCGGAACCTAATCGCTTACCTTTACCTCGTACTAACCTCAAATCCTGTAGACACCATGCGTGTAGTTCGTGTGCCCCAAAAGCCTCGAAGTCACTTCCGATTAGCCTCACGACATTCTGTGACTTGACCATTTTAAGAAATAAACTAAAAATGCATCCATCTATTATAAGATTTGGTGGGTCTATGTGAAACCTCCTTTACATGCTCATGCATGCAGACACAATGCATGCTGCCATTAATCATATTTGCATGCTGACCGTGTGAATGTCACCCTAACCATTTTATTCTTTTTGTCGTTTATCATTCTACTGCTAACCATTCGATAGCGCTTCCTTTGCTGCTAATGTAAAGTGCCAAGAAATAGATCGAGCTCTGAGGGTGCTACATCAAATGTATTATTATTATCATTTTTATCCAAACTAAACGTTTTTTCTGACCTGCACACTGAGTATTGTCGCCTTTACGTGTAAATTTTGAGGTGGGCAGTTGAAGCTCCAGTTTCTGCCAGTGCGAATAGCTCCGTTTTAGCTGCATCTGTCGCAACAGCGACAGTGACAAGTAGGTACAGGGTTTGTCGTGGATTAGTGCACTGATCCACCGCGTTACCCAATGGCTCGAGGACTCGAATGCCATTCACGGTCTCCCACATGGATGGACACGCGGATCTCAGATTTGCAAGATAAAAACAGGCAGCCTTCTGAGCTAAGACAAGTTGATGGAAGTCCTGCAGGCGATTTTTGCCTAAACGTGCAATGTCCTGCAATTAATACATTTTTCCATTAGGAACTCGGCTGTGTTTTTCATTTAAGAAACTGCCTCCAGTCCAGATGGAAAAATAATGTTAAGATTACCTGAAGCTCTTTTAAATGAAGTGTAATGATCGAATATTCATCAAGCGATGCTTCTTGATGCATGGCTATTTAAATAAGTGATGCCCGAATTTTACGAATGTATTAGGACCGCTTCTCTTAGTCTGTAAAATAGTGAAATAATAAAGCGCAATTGAAAATGCAATATGTATTTGGATATGAAATTCTAACTAAGTGCAAACAGGCTAAACCCGTAGCATTGCTCAGCCCGACAGAGTCTTTTTCTGCTGCCTTTGGCTATCAGCCGGAGTGGTAACCCAACATATGCGCAAGCCCAAAAAGGCCCCGAAAGGCGAGCCGACAATTAGTGCGAAACGGAATAAGTGCGCAAGTCACAAGCCCGCCGAAAATTCTAAAACGGTATGGAAAAATGATTACATTATATTTTCTGTCAACAGAAAAAGTTGAACTATGAATGAATAATTTCAAATGTTTCTTTTTGCGTTTAATTTTCCGAGTTTACGGTATACTTTTTTGCCTACCTGTTGCATTTTAGGCCAACCGTTAAAACTAATACATACAGAGTTATCAAAATTTAAATTGTAAGGACTTGTATTGTTACTATTTTAAAACAGCAATCGAATCCTTACTGCAAACCAAAAGTTTCCATACCATTGTTACTTCCACACCAGTCCTACCAAGCATTTTCTTTTATTTTTAGTGTAGTTATAATTGATTTGGAACACGGATAGCCAGTTAAATCAAATAAATCATTTTTACAAAAAAATCGTATTTGGGAATTTTTCTTGCGCTCACATTTGTCGGGGTTGCTATAAATGGGCACGTTTATCGGTGCACCTTTGTTAAGGCACAACCACAGCATTCCAAAGGATTCGCATGGCTACCTTTCTTACAAAGCATATGCTAATTGCACGATTTTCGCAATAAATCCATGAGAATCACGTTTTACGATCGCGGAGCTTTATTTAAAAACAAGCCCGGAAGCTTTGTGCAAGTTCGTTTGCAGCAAAGCCCTTGTCTGCTGGCGTGTACAATCTACGGATTCCTTGATGTGCCGCCTTTTCGGCAGCGTGAAGGGCCCAGAAAGAGATTTCGTCCACTCACGGCGCTAATTAACCGCTTTTCGACCAATATCGCTTTAGGTAATTTATTCCGCGCGTATAGGTGTTCAATATCCTCGATGAAGCAGTTTCGGGCTATTCTGCAGGTTCTCAAAGAGAGAAGCCAACTAATTATAATAGTTCTGACTAAAGAATTCCTAAGGTTTGGAAAGAAACTAAAGCTCTCTGGCCACTGCAGCTATGCTTAAGTGGCTGCAGATAAGCTGATCAGTGACAATAACAAGAACAATAGTTTGCTGGTATGAGCACATACACCAGAACTAACACTGACGAAGCATGTCCTTCGGGTAAAGGTGGGTTTAATTTCGTTCTACATGTCTCGGACTTAGTGGATGCCTGAATGCTAGTCGGTATAGTTCCAGCGTTTAGGTTCAATTTATCTGAAGCCACAATCTCCAGGTTTAAGGTATGTACTGTAAGGTAAGGTATGCACTGGTAAATACGTACTGCTAAACGAGCAGACTCAGAGAGGCTGGTTTAGCGAGAGGAAGCCCAACAATTGAGCACTTTAGCTAGGTAAGCTAGAGCGAGCAAATTGGGGGGACCTGAAGGTTTGTGAATGAATCTTAAAGTCAATTAATTGCAGGCGCTGAGAAAGGATGTAGTGTGATAGTTACCAGATTTACAAAAGCAAGAATAGAAAACCAAGTTTTACGCCATCTGCATCCTTTAGCACTGGCAGAAAAACCGGCAATGATAGGGGTCTAAGTGCACACGAGACGCTTCACCGCACCCAACGGGCGGAAAATCTTCTTCTCATTTAGGAATTTATGTAAGCAACGAGCGATCTAGTCTTTCCATTCCCGGATGAGATACCATCCGAACAGATGGCAATTTGACTTCTGGGTAATGCAGAGTATATCGCGACCTTTACTGGCTCGGGTGAATCCAATGGAGCGGCCGTCGAGTGAGTCCGTCTATTAAAACGGGCGTCGGACTAGTGCCGAGCTGCAGGGGCATGCACTGCACAAAGTGCACAAAGTCGATGCACGTGTCTGGAGCCCAAGTGACGCCCTGCGCTGCAGCGACGGCCTGCGAGTAGAACCTCTGAGCGTGACTACCACGTGGTCTAGCAGAGACGGCGAGCAGCTCGACATAGGCCGAAATCTTCCGAGTGAGGCAAGTTGGCGCCTAGATATTTACAAGAGAGAAATACGCAGACTATCTGTTAGACGACCTGGCTGTAAGACTCAACATGGCTACCATTGCGAACGATACACGATAAGAGCAAGGTAGCCAGCGACTCACTATGTGTAAGTGGGAGGTAGCAAATACAGACTTGGACTGTACCTATGGCTGGTTGATCAGTCGTTCACAAAGACCTAAGCTATATTAGGCTTACTGAATTTCTGGCAGCATACTCGTGGGTACTAATCGTAGAGTGAAACAATTATTGACCGCTCGCTAGAGTGGATTTATTTATATTTATCTCCGGCTGTTTGAGAGTAGTTTCTTAGGCATAGTACTAGAATCAGGTCTACGGATTTTATGGGTGAATTAATCGGGGCTAAGACAACATAGCCGTTCACAGGAGCCTAAAATGGTATAGATTTGGTGGAATTTCGGAAATAGTACGCTCATCTCTCCCGGCAGCACGTGGCTTTTTCTTGCTTTTTAGTTGGCGCGGCAGCACGGGAAAGTAGCCAATTCGCTGAATAGCTGAAGCTGCAGTGCGGCGGGACCCAGTTCCCTCGTTGTATTTGCAGCTGTAGGTGAAGTCTGGATTAATGAAAATTCTGCAGGGTGCCAGATTTACTGGTCAATTTTAATATACTGTACTCGCGTCTGTATGTGATTTTACCATAGCAGGGGAACTTTAGGGCTATCTGGCTTTCGTTGCGTCGATTTACAACTCATTGTCACTGCGTGTGTCCGTAAAACGGCTGCCACATGTGTTCCTTAAACTCTCGGCCACTTACTTCATAAAGAGCAACAGACACCTTGAGAAATTTCTGGGCTCTAGACTACTAGTGATGTGCCTTACCAGGAGTGCAGGTCCAATCCACGCCCCCCCCCGAGCGGAAGGCGTACGTAAAAAGTATTCACTATGTTGCTGCATCAAATAATTGCGTGCTAATGAGCAGCAGGTAATGATGACTTTGCCGTATCAAATAGGAATCCAAATGTCCTAAGCGCATTGAGTAAAATAGAATGAATGGCTAGGCGGAATGCGAAGTGACTAAGTTGTTGGTCACTTGCATTGCTATACAAGTTGCTAATTAGGCCTCGAGAACAATTCAATGTCCTCTGGACTCATCGGAAATTGCAGCGAACGTTGTTCAATGCTTGAACAGTTGCTATGATGTGAATTTTTGTATTTATCCACAATTGGCTCCAATTTTGGCGATTTTAATCGAATACCGAAAGCCATCATCCGATAAGATTAAGATTGTCGATGCTTTTCACGTGAGCAAGCACTCAATTTTTCTTAGCCGCTTATCAACTAGCTGCAGAATCTTGCTCCAGAGCCTTGCAAATTGGGGCCGATCCAATAAGAAAAATTGGTGAAACACGGATGCCACGTACCTTGAGCACGCTCATCGTCCACGATCGACCAGGACTCAGTAGCCACACTCTTCTCGTCGCCGCTAGAAGGCTGCAAACGACAGAAAGATGGCACGGCCAGCACGAGGTGAGGAGTGCACGAGCTAGCTCGGCCATCACACAGCCCGCAAGTTTACAGAATGACCAACCTGATAAAACGGTTTTGTTCTGCTGTAGAATACCACTCCAAATATAGCCACGAGTACAAAAATTATCCAACGAATCGTTTTCTGGTGACTCTCCGTTACTAAAACACGATTAGAATAGGTCACTTCAAGAAAGGATGCTTAGAGCACAGCACATTTCTCCAGCTCAGGGTCAATTGGAATGCTACGTGCTGTTCTGCTGCAATAATCGATGCCACTAGACTATGGATTTTCGCGAGCGTTTCTTTGTGCCCACCGATTTGCACACGTTTGCTATCCTCACGCTGCAGAGACAATTGAGGGTCAATCAGGAGTCAAGTTTTGGTTCTGTAGCTAGAGCTGTCGCAGCACAGCTGTGAGAGACGTAATAATGGGAGAGCAAGGAGAAACTTGTTCGTTTGAGAGCAGTCAGCATTCAAGACTGGCTGGTTATCGTGGCATCGTATTACAAGATTTAAACAGTAGAGCTCCCATTTGCTCTCTATTTGGTTCCAAGCAGAAGACCAGACTATCTGAAGGATCACTAGATCTGATAAAGATATTGATAGGCACGCTGTGAATGGTTCACGTGATGGACCTCGCAAGTATCACATGATTCAGTTGGCTGCCTTGATATGGTCTTTGGTCTAAAGCAGTTTTTTATCCTCCAGTAATCATACAATACTGTTTGTTTGTTTATTCTTCGGACTTAGGAGTGTAGCACAAAAGGCTCCTAACTTTTTATCGGAGTAGTGAAAAATTGCAGCAATAACATTTTAAGTGAAGAGTTCTAGCTCGTGTTCTAGGTATGCTAGAGCAGAAATGTGTGTCAAGTCGTCCTCTGTACCTACACCTTACTAGCTAGTTTATAATCTTCGTTATTTTCTTCTGAAATTTCGCTTCACCGTAGAGAGACTAGGTCACTGGACAGTTTACTTATGTGAGCTTTCCGTCAAAGAGCTAAATAGGAAATTTCAATGCGAATCATAAAAATTGAGTCCAATTTGAAACGTTAAATATTCAAAAATCATATTAAAAACCTCAAGAATAAAAGAATTTAGAAACTTGAGCAAACTGGGTGTATAGACTGAGCACTGGTCCTAGA
Organism: Cristatella mucedo; assembly: GCA_009760855.2. Lineage (NCBI taxonomy): Eukaryota > Metazoa > Bryozoa > Phylactolaemata > Cristatellidae > Cristatella > Cristatella mucedo. The sequence continues at coordinate 11,631,039 of WPIO01000002.1, forward strand.
ATTTCGCCAAAACAGAAATTCTGTCAGTAAGTGTTTTAAAAACATCCTTCTTGCTTTTGGCTATCGAGCGAACTATCACTCTCTGCCAGCTGCAGTAATTTTCCGAAAATTGAAGTTCTTACTAGCGTGACGTGCAGAAAATGGGACAACTTAAGGTTTTTAACAGGCGAAGTCTTGAAAACTTATAAAACTTTTTCAACGATCAAATATTTGTTTATGGTACCTTTCAAAAGACAAACATGCAAGAGACGGGATCGGGAGTTCTGAAGAATTCCACGTAAAATAAAAAATGACCACACAAACCATTCCTAACCCGGATGTGAACGGGAAGCAAAATACCGACAAAAAGAAACATTTGCAGATATTAGCATTATATTCGACTTGTATCCCAATATTTTTAATATTGGTAGATTGAAATGCGTGCTTGTGACTTTCAAAAACCTTAATTTTCAGTGTATCCTTGAGCCTTTTAAAGTCAATAACATAGCTATTAATTCAAGTACCAGAGTCAAAGTTAACATTCTGCTAGGTTAACTCAGCCCCACAATTATTTCTGATTTCGCTAAAGTAGGCTTTAATTTACACGTCCATGATTGCAAAAAAATATATATAGTATACATATATAGTATATTTCACAGCACATTTCTTTGTTGTCTGACCGTAGCGCCTAGGAATCATGTGCCGGTGGACGTATTAGCGCTTAATGCCGGCCATCCATATGGCAGGCTCCGCTGGGCCAGCCAGCCCTCTTGGCTTTCTCTCGGGAAACGGAGCGGGCTGAGACGAAGCTTTACTTAAATTTCGTCACGAACGACATACCCTGACTTTAACACATTTAAAAATAAACTAAAAACGCATCTACTTATCGCAGTATATTGTGGGTCCATGTGATTCGTCTTTTACTTGTTTATGCGTGCTGACACTGTGCATGCTTCCACTAACCATATTTCCATGCTGACCCTGTGCTAATCACCCCTAGCCATGCTTTGCTTGTTGTCATGAGTATGCTACCACTAACCCTTCGATCGTGCTTCCTTTGCAGAAAATAAACAGTGCCGAGAAAGATATTGAGTTCTCTGACGGCGCCAGACTAAACGTATTATTATTACTACTATCTTAGCTGTCATCAGGCCATAGTTAAACCCAGACGGCGAATCTCGAAGTCTACCTATCAAACTCACATTTTGTTTTCAGTAAACCCATTGATTTGTTTACTCTGAATTAGACACGGCTGAAATTGACTCACTGTCCAACCCGCAACTGATGCCAGCCCGACAGGCTTGCCTTTCTTTCATACCACCAGATCAATCAAACTGTTCGAGTTTCCACAGTTGCTCATCCATTACTCGATCTCAAATGGCGTTTAGCACCCTCAAAATAGTCTTTTGAATATCTTTGTGTGTGCAGACATATATGTTTGGTGTATTGCAGAGCCTTAAGAGAACTTAAATATCTATTCAGGCGCTTTACATACGCCACTGCTGGGCTCGAGCCCATTACCTCGGCCTAGGCACGTTGCCAGCTCTCCAAATTAACCTAGGCCTGGACCTGCCTAGGCGGCTTAGGGCCGAGACCAACCGGCCTGGCGTAGGGCCTGGAGTCTAGGCGAGTCATAGGCCCAGTTTAATGCAGCCTAGGCCTGGCCCAGCCTGGCCTTGGCATGGCTATGCGTCTGCCTCAGTCATCAAATACATTCACTTTGACCTTGATTTGAGGCGAGCGCCTGAGCCTATGAACCAATCCATGAGTCCTTCTAACAGTAAGTTGCTGATTGAGATGGTCATCTTTCGCCCCCTGGTACCAAGTAATCCTTTATTTGTGATTATTCTTATCTCATTGTCATTGTGTGTGCAGTAAATCGTCAATTGCTTTTTCTGTGTTAGTTTTACGTTCGCTTCAATTGACTCAGACCTCATCAGAGCCGAACTTTCGTGCTCTAATTCATAACTCTTTTGGCTCATGTGCATCACCCCACTGAGTAAGAAGGTCGCGCACTCAATACAATATGCTCTCATAATTGCACGCTTCTTATTGTTACTAAACTAACTTATGCCCGTGAAAAAAAAGAAAATTTCACTTTGATTTGACTTCATTTTCAGTCTTTCTTGCACGATGATGCTGGCGTCACTGAAGAAAGGCTTTAGCTTTGTGAATTCATAGTAACTCTACTTATTCCAAAACCTATATGTATTAACTGCAATATTTTTATTATTACTAACCATATTTACATGTTCACCCTGTGCATGTCGCATCTTACAACGTCACGCGTGATAGCATTTGCGAATGTCACCAAGAATCGTTTGGTCATGCTTTCTTTCCGGCATCTTTAAAGTGACGAGAAGGAGATTCATTTCCCTAATGTCTCTAATGATGCTATGCAAATACATATTATTATTATTATTATTAATGTCTCCGGCCCGTTGTTGCAAATGAGAACTGCTCCTTCATTCAAGTTTGGCAGGATAAAATGCAGCAGCCTCTTGTGGCATCTGTCCGATCTATTGTTTCTGGCTGACTGCCTGGATAAACTGACCGGTCGACCGAGGAACGGCTTCAGCTTTCATTCACTCAGATTTGTCTCACCTTCTGCTTTTCTCCCCATTCTTCCGGCCCACACTGTGGTTTCCCACGAGAATGCCTCTTACTTGCAACTCCTTTTATGTCTGATATTTTTAGGTATTAATTCAACGAAAGGACTGACTTCGAGTTTAAAGTCCACCATTTATTTGCAGCTATTTAACTCTACACTCCTCGGGCAGCTTTATAATACGCTAACTGTGCTATGCCAGCGAATGTCGGGAAACGCCAAAAAGGACCAGCTGTCACTTAAGGTAGAGTGAAGAGAGCACAAGCTGCTGGAACGCCATGGCCATCATTTGAAAAATCCATTTTAATTTTTAAGAAACATAGTGGATTAATTTCAAGCATTTAGCATTAAATTTCAACTATGCCAGTGCGTTGCAGCTGAACAGGCAAACTGGCAAATTGTATCGCCTTTCTAGCCATCCACGTTGCTGCAAGCATGTTTTATGAACATAAACTCAACATAAAGGAATACATTTAAATGTGATTTTTGGTACAGACAAACAAACTAACTAGCCAATTTGCATAGAAACCCAGATTATAATACCGGTTGATTCTTTATATTTGACCACTTTCTGATCACATCCAGTCTGCAGTATAGGTGCACGTTTCGCTATTAAAGATCATCTAAATATCTCTAAAAAAAATTCGACTCTTGATATTCATGCTGACGGCACCTAAAAAATTTTCACGCTAGTGCTGCTCCATCCTCCTTCTAATCTGTGTTTACTGGTAGAGTTGTATTACACCACACAAGCAAACTTCCCTGGTTTCACTCAGACCTTAAAATAGCTAGTTATACTACACGCAAGCTTGAGAAAGCATGCAAAGAATCAGGACGGAATACCAATCAACTGGCATTGGAGCACTTCTGTATATCATACCAATCTATCCTTGCAAAGGTGAAGCTCAGCAAGTGTAAAGAATTTCTCATCCCAGATAAGAAATACAGATGCGCTGACGTCAACCATAGACTGTCTCCTTAACCACTCCCAGGCCAGCATTTTACCTATTGGTCCTTGTGGCGATCTAGCAGATCGGTTTTTGAGCTCATCTTTCGCTACGATTTATAGGATCAGAAATTGTTTTCTCCCCAAGGTAACATACCCAACGAACGTCTCTCCCGCAGTAACATTCGTACTAGACTCATCTCCATCAATTACTCGAAGCACTTAAATGTCTACATTCAAGCATGCCATCAATAACCTGATATCGAAGCAATTCTTTCAGTCAATAAAACTACAATCTCTTTAGAACCTATACCAACTATTTTACTTCTATGATGCATAGATCTGCTTCTGCCATGCATAACTAACGTAATAATTTGTAATCAGACTCAGGTATTGTCCCTCCTGCACCCTTAAAAAGCTGTTGCTAGGGCATTCATTAAGCCGGCAAGTCTAGATAAAGTGAGCTAAAGCAACTTCTACCGATTACCCAAAGTGCCGTTTCTATAAAAAACACCAGAACGAGTAGTGATAGACGAGGTAAAATCTTAAATGAAAAAATAAAGCCTGGCAAAAGAATTTCACTCAGGTTTCAGAACCTGAATTATCGAGATTTTCTTTTACTGATATTCAGTATTCGCAGTATCTTAAATGTAATGGCTAGGTTCTTATTATGCGGTAATTGATGGCCGAGAGTGCGCAAAAGTCGACGCTATACAATAGTCAGGGAGATTCTCTACCAGAGTTGGCATCGGCATTTGAGTTCTAGGCCGCTGAGCCTTTGTTGTAAGTTATTGTCACTGCGTGCACCATTCATGGCTACAAAATAGACTTGTCTACATTATGGATATGGACTTGGTATTTCAAGCCTCCCAGGTACCAAGTCCTCCTCTATCTTAGATTTCTCTTACCTCATTTCGATTCTGCGTGCAAGAAATTGATCTTGCCTCATTATGCGTAATTTTAAGATTCGTTTTGATAACTTATGTTTTCAGCACCGAACCCTATAAGCTGATCCTGTGCTTTTCACCTCGAAGTATGCAATGCTTGTTGACATTGAGCTTGCTACCGCTAACCATTCGATTATGCTTCTTTTACAGCATATGTAAATTGCCTAGAAAGAGATTAAGTTCTTCGAGGGCACTATGCGAATGCATTAATATTATTGTTAACACTATTATAAGCTATCAGTTTTCTTTATTGCTGCCTATTCAGCTGCAGTCGCATACCTGTACATGCACATTTTGTCTCGCATCAGCTGAGACTAACACCGCTACGAGCGCTGTGTTTACGACCTATTTTCGTCCGGAGGTGAAGGCAGCAGACCAAGTTTGTGACACTCCGTGTCAGAAGCGATGGATAATTGCAAAGGACCCTCAGCAGTCGCATTATGTTATTCTCATTGCTTTTGACTTAATTGATAAATTTTTAACCATAAAGATGGAGTTTTTTATGATATATTTCAGTTATAAACTCAACGCGACATCGAGTCTGTGAACGATGAAAAAGCTACCTGATATGCCGAACTTCGGGATTTGCAAACCTTCTGCAGAGCCTCGGGTAATTGTTGTGCCGTGCTTAGCCAAAATTAAGCAAATTGACTTAGACTAATGTTCTGGCTCACATGACTTATGAAAATATGTCCACACTATAGACATTGCGAGGTGATACTGGTGGCTGAGCAGCATATAACAGCATTTAGACGTCCTAGTGGGGACTATGGATAAACGAATGCTAATTCAAAAGCCAGACATATCTACGGTAAATGTCATGGCTAAACAACAGTCTGCTGAGAGTATGCTAAAGCAGAAAATACTCTGGAAATCGAGTTCGCTAACGACGGAAACAAGCTTGAACTTACTAATGCATCTAAAAGGTGTCAACGGTTATAAGGTGAGCCCTGACGCACAGGGAAGTCCCGAAAACAATTAACGGAGTAGCCGATGAAAAATCTTAAGAATTGTTAATTTATTTGAAGTTTGCATATTAAAAGATAAACTAATTATAGATGCAATCACAAATTTTGGTGGTTGTCAGATGACTGGAACATGGTCAATAAAATTGTTATCTAAGACCTATTCAAACCGGAAGTATCATCGAGGTCAACAAAAGAATTTTCTTTGAAAATAACGGAGCCGAAACTGCGGTTTTCTGGTGAACTCTGCGAATAAAAGCTACTCAGACTTAAACGGACCCTCAGAAAATAACTTTGGAAAATGACAAAACGTAAAACTTTCCTGTAAATGACACGCCCCTCGAGATTAAATGTCCGGCTGGTAGTATAACAAGATCATAAAAGTTTATCTGCAAACGACAGTCTATTGCCTGCTGTCACTGATGTCATATCTCCTAAAATAATGATCCGATCACCTTAAAACTTTGGAATACATGATTGATTGTAGTTACATAATCATTCCAGCCTTCTCGCGTGCATATTGGACCTCAGTAGATAGACTTGTTTTTGTCCAAACTTACTGTGTTTGTCATGCTGAGCCTATGTCATCCTTTCACTCACATGTAGTAAAAATGTCACACGCAGGCTAATAGTGACCCAATCAACGTGAAATTCGAAAGACATGCTCGTAAGTATGTGTTTCGAAGTTGTATAATAACAAATATAGCAACAATCTTGTTTTTCGTCACCTACATGCTTTGGTACCTTAAGTTGGCTTTTCTGAGTGCTGTCCCAGTAGTGGTACTTAACAGTTTGAGGTGTCGAATTTTTTTATGTTTTTTTGGTGGGGTTAGCGCTAAGTCGAGTGTCGTGCATCTTTTGAGCGTTTGCCATATTTCTACAATGACTGGTAGTAAATCTAGGCGATTTGGTGGTAAAGCCGTGTATGACTGAGCTGCAGTACTATACGTGACCTTGGACTTTTGCAGGTCATAAGGCGTTCAACACCGCAGCTATATCACATCAAACGATAGCTTATATTATCAGTGTTTTTTGTGATAATTTTCATGCCATTCATTTTATTAGTCTTTGTACGATGTTAACAAATATGCTTTAATAATAATAATAATAATAATTCACTTGATAAAGCGCCCTCAGAGAACTTAATCTCTCTCTAGGCGCTTTGGGGGGACTGCACACTATTAGCGGCCGTTTTGGGGGGATAACGCCCGCTACTGGCCGCCCTACCTAGCTGTGCATGAGTAAAGCTAGCAGCACCACATACGGCATGAGAAGCCAGAAATTGTCATCTTACACGAAGGGGTAGAAATGGCTGTTGACAACGTGCAGGCGCCTGGTACCGTAAATTTTACTGGTGATTTTAGGTGCAAGCTGGTCGTTTTTCCTGAGCCGGTTTAAGCCACTGTGAGCCTGTTATTACCTGGTATCTGCATTACGATTAATGTGACTTTGTGAAGCCTCATCACGTGCCACATGAGGAACCTTGTTTCTGGATTGCTGCGAAATGGAGTGACATGGCTTTACGCTGCCGCATGCCGCTGCTTTACGCTGCCGAGGAACACTGCGTGTCTTTCCTGAGAGTTCTACATGTCGGTCACGACTAATCGTAGCGTTTTTGTCTTCTTTGCGACGATTCTTTTTATGTGACTGTAGCCAAACCTCGCTACATGCCAGATGATGGGCCTTATTTTGGCAATGGTCAGGGCGGTGGCAGTGCTTTATGTAACATACCACTGCTTTACGATGATGCAGAGGACTAACTGCCTGTAGCACGAGCTCTACGGTTTCATGACGACTCCTCTTCGCGTTTCTGAGGAGATAAGGAAACATATTTTCTTGCGTTTCATAATGCCTAAGTGACTTCTTTATGAAATGGTGCCATTTGATTTGAAACCTAGGGAGTGTGGTGCCGCCATATTTGCTGCAAGTGTATATCGAGCAATTTTTCGTGGCTACGACCATGCTACGGTTACTAAATATACCAGTCATAAAGGAAAATGCGTTAGAGTTTTGTTCCGATTTACATTAACTTAACTGTTCACTGCATTTCGAAAGTCTACAGGTGAGTGTATGCGTCTAGGAGGCATTGGAAACATGAAGATGTCTACTATACCCTCTAACTGAAATAAAAAGCAGATACGAATGAACTGCTGAGGCAATGCCAGTAACGACCACGATATGACGAAGTCACCATTGCAGGTGCAAGTTTGCAGGGACACCTGCTCCTCCAGTGTTGTGTATACTAACCTGTTTCCAGTTTGACATTGTATCATATATCTATTACAACAGCACCCCAGCTAAAAGCACTAGCCTGTCTCCGGTCAAGTGATGTGCAGACGACCCCCCCCCCAACTTACATAAAACAAACCGATAGTTTTTGTAAGGCTTTGAAGTCCATCCCGTTGGAGGATGGCGATGAAGATAAAGATTAAGCATCCCCAGAACAGCTCCAAAAGTGGCGTCTAAAATACCCCTGGAAGTAATTTTCGTTAGAGCCTAACGAGGCGGTGAAGCCGAACGGCCACACCCACCCTAGCCATTTTTTTATTACTATGGCCGAAGACCGCCTTTGTTTCATGAGGGAGCAGTGAAAAGGCAGCGAGCTAAAGCAGCCAGATTATGACTGCTGTTCATTCTTCGCGGTTCATGAATTGTAGCGGCTAGGAAATGATTGTCCAAAATCCAAAGCGAAGGCCGCGTATAAGCGGATGTCATACCAAAGTCAGCGTGCTGTGCCTCCTGAGATGGCTTTGGCATCGGTATTTGAGCTATAGGCCGCAGAGCCGTTAGTGTGCATCGTGGCGGCCCCTGAATGCCGGTAAAACCTCCACTGCTGTTAAATGGACCTGTCCACTCTGTCTTATAGAGGTGGGTTTGCTGTGTTAAAGCATAAGCACTCTCCGTTGATGCCGTGCCTTCAATTACTGTCGGCATATGTGTGCGTGCGTGCATCGGTGCTGCACCTACAAGTCGCAAGCCACGATGCCAGGTTCAGGCGTCGCCAGCATTCCTTGGGCATCGGCTGAGACTAGCGACATCATGGTGGCCAAGTTTCAGGGTAGCTCTGTCTGAACGTGGAAGTCACGCAACCACTATCGTGAAAAGTACGCCTTGCCGACCTATTTTTTGGCGTTGATCTGTGTGTGTTGATCCCTTACCGACAGTCTTCGGTTTGACAAGTATCATGCCAAAAAAGTGACAGCCTGCTTTGGAGGCTTGGGCAGATCCCTCCAGCTCTCACAGCCACCTGCTGTGGGTGAAGGCCACTGAATATTCTATTTTCGAGCTCCGCATTTCAAGATATTAATTACATGGAGAATTTGTATCCAACTATTGTCGAGATCGGAAATTCTAAATTGGTGGAGTTATCTATGCACTCTCCAGTGAGTGTACTAATGGGTCGGTGTTCCGACAAATGCTACCACCGAACTTGCACTCTAAATATGGTATGTAATATGGTATGGTCTAGCCGTTGAATCTCTGGTGAACTGCATGTGCACCGCTTCGATCCTTTTCAAATAACTATAGAATGGCGTCTCCAATTCTTGGCAGCGAAAGCATTGCACACATGTCTAACGAACGAGGTATGCTGCGAAATATTTAAAGGGCTGGTGCACATTACCTTCATTCAGTTTTTCTAGTAGCTTAGTTTGCTGATGTTGTAGGTTTTGCACCAGCTGTCGCTGTTCTGCGATCGAAGTGGTCCCTATAAAAGAAAATGGAGCAGTAGAAGCAGAGGGGGTCATCTGCTTACACCAAAAGCTCAAAACTTAGCAGTCACATTACAGTTCCTAATAGGAGATAATCACTCCACAAAATCTGCTAGTGAGATCAGCTCTTTAAGCTATGGTAGTGCAGCATCGGCGAAGCATGGGTGAATGAGAGACGCTCGAGATAGACTTGACGATTGATACAATGAAACACTACGGAATGATTTACCACACCACCAAGCATTTGGTAATTTTATAAATGCAGTATGTGTAAATTGGTTAAAGAGAGATTCAGTTCCCTGAGGGCGCTATGCAAATGTATTATCATCATCATAATTTTTATTATTAGTCAGTCAAACATTCAGAGTGTCTCTGCCTAAGTCTGCATTCTCGAGTATGTCGTTATACACCAGCAGCACAGCTGACTCCATACATCAAAGTCAACGGGAAACGGTCATCCAATGAGCCTCGATGTATCTCCGTCTGTAACTCCACAAAGTCACAAAGTGTATGTTCGTGTTATGCAGGAGAGTTTTGTGTATCACGCTCAAAACTTCTGTAACCCAGTGAGAACGTGTATTCCGGAATTTTAACTAAGTTGCTTAAAGTTAGAACATCACTCAGCAGCTAGTCCTGTCTGTACTGATCGTCGCAGTTACCTTATTACATCACCTCTCAGCGACCTACACTGGCTCCCTGTCAAGCAGCTTATTTACTTCGAGGTTGTGTCAATCACTTTTAGGTCCCTTCATTCTCTTGCCCCAGCCTACCTCTCTGGCCTCCTTTTTAATCAGGCTAGGCATGATACAACAGTCTCCTTTAACTCCAGTCCTAAATTTGTGCTTTCAATCAATCTCAAATTCGTTGGACACCGCGGCTTTAGTTCGCATGCTCCTAAAGCTTGGAACTCAGCCTCAATTAATTTCCCAACATTGCTCTGATTTGTCGACTTCTAAACGGAAACTAGATTACCTATTCTTTACAGCATTTTCCAAGTCCTTATTAATTTTGTTTTGGGATTATAGGCTATGAGACTGTGTATGCTGTCCCTAACCTTATGAAAAAAACTTTCCTTACAGCATATTTAACATACCCATAGAAACATTTAATTCTCCAAGGATGCTATACAAATGCATTATTGCTAATATCAATATTATTACTAAATTCATTGGTCTGCTTTGAATGCACTTCACGAGGCCAGTTTGAGAAATCTGGGAAATCCTTGACAGACTCCAGCATTTCGTTCGTGAGCTTACAGCCGCATTTAGCTCAGACTGTATAATCGGAGTCTTGACATCAATAACAAAGCCAGATGGAAAGTGTTGTACACTAAAAGAATCAATGCCATTGACTTCAGCTTAATAGCGATGCTGATAAGTGTGTATAGCCACTTGTTCTAACTTAATCTCTTTCGGAAACTTTATAATTGCTGAATGCTATTTTGCTCGCTTCTCTGCATCCGGTTGACCTGCTTCACAGGTTTCTGGGTCATATTTGTAGTAGAAGAACGCCATTACGGACAGACAGCAAACAGAACTCTGGAGAAGCTAGTCATTTGTCTTAACAAGCCACTATGCAGGGCAGCGAGAAACTGGCTCGATGGAAAATGAGATTTTCCAATCAAATAATCCCTATCGTCCATCGCAGATAACTGAATCCAACTGTAGCTCACGGCCAGCTCTTGTGGAGGGCGATGTGATTATTACTTGGATTATAAAACTGGGCAAAAATTTCACTTGACCAGTAAATATCCAGAGGAAAATAGGCGATCAGCTTTATTGCGACGCAAGCTATTGTCGAAGAACTTCCATGCATTTCTTCGTTCGAAAATAGCGCCTACGAGTGCTGGTCTAAGAAACCTTAGACCGTGCACTTTAATCAGCACCATTTACTAACTGCCAATTAACTGCAAAACAATCCCTAACTCGGGTTTAATCTTAGTGGAGTCATTGATCTAAGTCTTGAGCTCTGCTAACTATACCCACCCTGTCCAAACAAATGCTACTGACTGCATCTTTTCTTTCCGTAGGTATTGCTGACTTATTTCCTGTGCATTGATCTGTGAGTGTCGCTGCCTTAGCGACAGTCTTCAGTTTGGTAAGCAGCATGCCAACAAAAGTGACCCCTCCCAGCTAAGACCACTTACAGGTTCAAACCAATCGCAGTAAGTTAACGGGAAAGCGTCCCCTACAGGCCTCACAGCCGACTGCAGTATTTGAAGGTTACTGATTATTCAATTTTTTGAGCTCGTCATTCACGGGTAATAATAACCTGAAGAGTTTTTAAAAGTTTTGGTTTATATTTGTAATTATAGGTCGATGGAGTTAAAAAACTACCCTCCGTGCCAGTGGGTCGGAGTTCCAGAAAATGGTGCCTGTGCAACTCTAACTCTGAATAAAGTACACAATGTGTCGCAATCAAGCTATTTATCTCCGTCTGTAACTCCACAAAGTCACACAGACTATGTGGGTGCTACGCAGGAGAGTTTTGTATAGCGCACTCACAGCCTAGGCGGCTTTCGGTACGCATTCGGTAGCCATCAGACTTCGTCTCACGCAACAAAGAGAAAGTGGGAAACATAGCAGGGTTAGGAGAGCAGTTGAGGTAGTGAGTAGCATAGAATTAGCAGCTCAGGACCGCTGAAAAAGATGTGCCATAGTCGGCAGTAGGAGAGTAGTTGTCGTTGCGTAAGAATTGTGGAAGCCAGCTCTACAGTCTAGGACCTGCAGAGCTAAAGCTTCTTTTGCCAACTGTCTTTAAGCGGAGGAGTGGGACAGCTAATTTATTGTCCACACAGGACCTGAGGGCGCGAACAGGCTGAAACTGATGCAGCAGTTCAGCTAGGTATGAAGGAGCCAAGCCGTGGCTGGCCTTGTGGGTCAGCGTAAGAACTTTGCTCTGTATCCTTTGCTCAACCGGCAACCATCATAGCTCTTTCAGCAAAGGAGACACGTGCTCAAACTGCTGGGACTTGAAGACCAGCCTTGCAGCCATATTCATAGTCCACTGTAGTAGCATAATAAATTTCTTTGGCAGGCCAGCCAAAAGGGAATTACAATAATCAAGCCGAGACAGAATTAAGGAGCTAGTTAAATTTTTTACAAGCCACTGTGGGAGACAGCTCCTAATCTTGGATAGGGATCGGATGTGATGGCTAGCTGTAGAGGCAGTCTTCTGATGAAGCTTCTGAAATTGAGGCAGCTGTCAAACACGACACCTAAATTTCGAGCACGTGTGGAGGTCGCACAATAGCATCACCTATTAGAACAGCAAAGCCTTTTAATCCGGCCACACGCTTAGGGTATCCTATGAGCAGCAGTTCGGTTTTATCATCATTTAATTTCAGGAAGTTGTCCGACATCCAGGATCGAATATCGGCAAGGCAAGCATTCAGTTTCTCAGTTACTGCAGCAGATTCTGAACTTTAGCGTAGATTCGAAGAAAATCCAGTAAAGAATTTTTGATGATGACCATTTTATCAGCAAAATAAACATCGAAATATCAAATGAACTCGGATATCTGCTTGCGGTGTGCTAAATCAGGAGTTGAGTCAAACACAATTCCATTGTACTTGACTTGCCATATTTCACAGAGTATGTATGTGTATCTCCGTATCCAACTCCACAAAGTCTTAAAGACCATGTGGGTGTTGTGCAGGAGAGTTTTTTAAAGCCCACTCACAGCCTACGCGGCTTCAGTACACATTCGTTAGCCAACATACTTCGTCTTGCGCAACAAAGAGAAATTGGGAAGCATAGCAGAGTCAGGAGAGCAGTTGAGGTAGTGAGTAGCATAGAAGTAGCAGCTCAGGACCGCCGAAAAGGATGTGCCACAGTCGGCAGCAGGAGAGTATAAGCTTGCCCGTGACTGTGGATGCTATTATATTGCTGAACTCATTTTGGGTTATGCACACAGATAAGAGACGGACTTTGGATTCTTTCTGGCGTTGTCCTGGTGCAATTGCAGAAGTGGATCATTCTGAGGTAGGTGATGAAAAATTACTAAGAGTTGTTCAATGCTTTCCTCACCAGCCAGGCCTTCAGGCTCTTCTGCTGACCATGCAATGCCGGGTTTTTAGAAACCAAGAACTTGCGGGAGCTGAGAACTCTCTTTAGGACTCCTAGCCATTGTTGTTTCTCTAATTAAGATTTGCGTCTCAACAACAACGTCTATTATAGTTCCTTTGAGAAGTATGCTCTCTGTTTCTTTCCAGTGGCGAAAAGTTGCTGGTGAGAAGGGCTGTTTTCTGTTCAATCAGTTCAGGTTTCCTCCACTTCCTAAATCTTATTTTCCAATTCAAGTGACGGTCGGGAATTTTGGGTGAACATAGGGAAGCTCAAACAACACCAGCAATATACTGGCTGTTTTGAGGGAGCATAGACCAGCGAGGTCCTACTAACTTCATGTCCATCAGCAAGTTGCCTCTTGAACCAGGCTTTGCTCAAGTCTCGATCAGCTTTTCCAGAAAATGGAACCTCTTTGCTCTGAAAGAGGCTTGATCCTCTTAGTGCTAGTTCCGTTCAAATTTGGTTCGGACAGATTTCGAAAGCAAGGATTTGGTCAAACATTAGGTAGCCATTAACATTCAGCGTCACAGCTTGGGAAATTGCAATAGATTTCGCATCTTCTTGTCTTGTGGTAGTGCCTGCGACCACATGGTCCACATGGTGACTGCCTTCATCGTCACAGAGTAAAGCTTCTTATTTTTCAGGAACCTATCCATTAGCAAAGTGTTTGTATCTCCAGCGCTGTCACGCTGTCTGCCTTCGCCCTTTTCCTCCTCTTCCGTTGCTCTTGTCGTTGTCTCGTCCTGCTTACTTTCGTCTTCCTCGAGCTGTTCTTCCTAACTACGTCTGCGATCGTCTACATTTATCCAGCGTTTTTCTGCTTCTTCACTATTCTTCAGCTTTGCCTTGTTCAAAAAACCTTGTAGTACCGAGCTGAACTTGCTTGCTTCAACCTTCGCCTCAAGGCTTTGCTTCAAACGTCAGGACTCCACAGGACGCCGTTTTTCCTCCCATGTCTTGTGAAAATAGATTGAGGTGACCAAAACTGTGCAGGAGTACACAGCCGCTATGACAATGCAGTTCACGGAGGCTGGTCTGAAATAACCTGTGACCGTTGACTCCGTCTCTGAAAGAAAAGGTTTAGAATAAGGGAAGCCTGATAAAAAAGGCTTCGGGACATTGGAATTACCAACGTCGTCTACATGCTGAAGCCCGGTGGCTCAATGCCCACATCGTCTCTAAATTGGATACAATCTAGCACAAATACTCTAACTAATCGCTTTCTCAAGAAAACTCACTATTTCGGCAAAGAATAGTCCGAGTGAGCAGCAGATAATATCGTGACAACAACACTGCATGGGCCAGATAGGCTCTGGCCTGTGTGACAGGCTGGCACAGCCAGCTAAGCCTAGCGTGATCTAAGTCTGTGAGCGCCCTCAACTCGCTCAGGTAGCAATAGTCAAGTCAATTGAAACGAAGACGTTGAAATAGAGATTAGATATCTCACGTAAGAAAATTTTAAAATATGCGCAACATATTTTGTTTTTGGCGCATCCTTGACCTTGGCGGGTGGGGACACCTGCCCAACTACCCGAACCCCCCTTGCTACACCACTGGTAAAACGGAAAGAACTGCAGATGCGTCTAATGAGCGCGGCCCTCTGTGCAACAAGGAAAGGGCTGATGCACATTACCTCATTCAATTTTTCTAGTAGCTTATGTTGCTGATTGTGTAGGTTTTCGAATAGCTGCACCAGCTCTCCAATCGAACCCTTTCCTATCAGAGAAAATGGAACCATAGTGCCCGAGGAGGTAAGCTTGTACACCAAAAACTCGAAACATAGCTATTACGTTCCACAAACGTTTCGGAGCTAATCACTCCACAAAGTCTGTTATGAGATAGGTTGATTTTAACTATAGCAGTGCAGTCTCAGTGAAGCCGGGTTAGATGAGAGGCGCTCGCGATGGACTTAATGATTGATACAGTGAATCGCCACCAAATGAGTCAGTCAAACATTCAGAGTGTCTCTACCTAAGTATGCACTCCTGAGTAAGTCGTTGTACACCAGCAATTTATCTGACTCAGTAGCATAGAAGTCGAAGGAAAACGGTCAGCCAAGAGGCCTCTAAGGGACTACATACTCAAGGGATACCGAGCTGGTTCGGTCCAGCGATTAAGGTGCTCGCCCCGACCAACGTCTGGGTAAGGTCGTGCGTGGGCTCAAGGTTCGAGGCAAATGGAAAGCGCCTGAATAGAGACTACGTTCTCTTGGGGCGCTATACAAACTAATTATATATATATATATATATATATCGCTCTCTCGGGCGCTCTTTACCGCCGAGATGCTCTACGCCGCTGTATATATATATATATATATATATATATAGGATATGTTTTTGGTCTTCTTCATTTCAAATTGTATACTCTCCCTCCTGCGAATTTAATCTTTAAATACTATATCTGCTTTTACTTCTATACCGATGGAAAGCAGCTCGACCTTTCCTTTGATCACTTCCTGCCTCCCAGTATATCAAGCCCTCTGAAGTCGGTAGCTGCATGCATTGCTGACATTTGCAGTTTGATGGCAACACTCTTTCTCAAATGACGGAACAACCTGCTTGCTAGCTAGGGTCTGGCGTTACTCAGAAATTGGGCAACCTATCCCTCAAAATGGGCTCGGTAAGCATATATCATGTAGTGTGTACACGAAATCTGCGTGTCCTTGTTCTAAAGTCAATATTCACTAGACGGCTACGTCAGCTCAGCTGGCAAAGTCAGCCTACTTCCACCAAAGTAAAATTTCAAAATTCTTGCCTGCTTAGACAGGGAAGCCACATTTAGGTTGGTTCCTGCATTTGCGACATCCTGTCCTGACGGCTGTAACACAGTGATGGCATGTACTCAGGCATGTGCACTACCGCGCTTATAGTTAGAATGAAACTCGGCATATGGGCATGTCTGCAATGAACGTCGCAGCTACCTTATTGCACCCCTTCTCAGCGACCTGCACTGGCTCCCCGTCACGTTATTTACTTCGAGGTTTTCGCGTAAATCACTTTTGGCTCACTTCATTCTCTTGCTCGAGCTTACTTACCTCTTTCGCATACTTTTCAATTAGGCTAGGGAAAATACCGCAGTTCTCTTCTGATTCAGCATAGGCCCCTTGACAAGACTAATGCATGTTTATAGCCACCTTAGCGAGCTGCACCTCTTTCTAGACACGCTACTTTTGCCGAATGCGATTTAGCCCTTTTCTCTCTTCCTGTTGGCCTGCTTTACAGGTTTCTGCATCGTATTTGTAGTATAACAAACTGTTTCGGACAGACTGCTGACGGAAATCCAAAGAATCTGATTTGTCTAGGCAAGCCCTTACGCAAGACAGTGAGCATAATAATAATAATAATGCACTTGATTAAGCGCCCTCAGAGAACTCAATCTCTTTCTACGCGCTTTACATTTTCTGCAACGGGAAACACGATTGAGTCGTGAGTAATATAATGCTTGATAAACAACATGAACAACGTGGTTGGGGGTGACATGCACAGGATCAGCATGCAAATGTGGTTAGTGGCAGCATGCACAGTGTCAGCACACATAACCACATTAAGGACTAATCACAGGGACCCACTAAAGGCTGTCCTAAATAGCTGTGTTTTTAGGTTCTTTTTAAATGTGGTTAAGTCAGGGAATGTTCTGACGCAAGTCGGGAGGGAGTTCCAGGCTTTGGGAGCATACGAACTAAATGCACGGTCTCCAAAGGATTTGAGGTTTGTATGAGGTATTGGTAAACTTTTGGATTCCGAAAAGCCAGTGGTACGATGCTTGGCCTGGTGGGGGAGTAGATCAGAGAGATAGGCTGGAGCCAAAGAATGAAGTGACTTAAAAGTGAGCGATAAAACTTTGAAGTCGATCCGTTGCTTGACTGGTAGCCAGTGCAGGTCGGCGAGAAGTGCGCATCCGGCTGGCTAGAAAAGTGGCTCACTTCCACTCGCCATCGCAAGCAAGCAACTAAACCCGACTGACGCCCTAGCAGCGTCTTAGCGACTGTCTTCGGTATGGCAAGCAGTATGGGAGCGAAGAGACCCTTTGCAGCTAAGGTCACTTGAAGGTTCGGGGTAGTCTCACGCAAAGATGACGGGAAAGCGCTGCCTACAGCCCAAGCAGCCGCCAGCCTAAGATGAGTTCAACTGATTATTTGAGTTTTGAGCTCTTAATACACGGGTAATAATAGCTTGAAGAGGCGAACGATGAAAAACAGTACGGCGACGTCTAATGGGCATGGCTCGTTGTGCAATGGGGAAAGGGCTGGTGGGCTGATTACCTCCAGTCAGCTTTTCTAGTAGCTGATTTTGCTCGCTTTGCAACTGCCTCAACCGGTCTTCGAGCTTTATGTCGATTAGCTGCAGTCGGTCCTCAACCGTTTGCCGGCCATCTTTCCATTCATCTCTTTGGCTGTCGCTGTAGTTATTCGTTGGAGGCTCAACGTCGTCTTGTCCGGTCTCCTCCAACGGCTTCAAGAATTCCATTTTTGCACCTCGGCTAGCCAACCTGTGAAAATCCAGAAGTGCAGTTGTGATCGCCTGCGGCGTTTGTTGAGCCGCGTTTCCACCACTCCCAGACTAGCCGTACCCGGAATTTAAGATCCGCCTTTCGGTTGTCGCCACTCAAATACGGCACTTTCGCACAAAAGAGTGCATGTACCCTCGCTCTCGTGCAAGCAGAAACATGAGGTCACTTGTCCCCGATCGCCCTCGAATGATGACTGGAGTTAAATAAGCAGCTCGACGCCGTCTTGACCCAGCACCAAATCCACAGCTACAGCGACCACCGATACCAAGCCCCTCTACGGCAGCCCAATACTTCACTATCAGGGCAACCAGGCGTGCCATGCTATTTGTCGTTAAGGCCAGCAATCGTCCGACCGCTGCTACATAGGAACGTTGTTTACCCAGTCAAATTCTGCTGCTACTTCATAGATAACAACCTGGTTCGGATTCTGTCCGCGATAGGGAGAGAGTCTACATTCAAGTTCAGGTCGAGTATCGCACATACGGCCGCTTCCACCGGCCGAGCCGAAAGCTCTAACTACATCGTTTGAAGCTGTACCAGCTTCATCTGAAGCTGGGCGATGGGTTTCATGGAGACAGATTTTCATGTAAGGAGAAAGACCCAAAAGAAATGAGAAAAGAAATTATGGAGCACAATCACAATGTCATTAGACGCGAACTCGTTGGTTGCTAATATAAACTTGATGAATGGTGATGGTCAGGGACCCTAGAGGAATAGGGTGCGACTCCAGTCGCTGCTCCTGCTGCTACTGGGGTGGCGCAAATGAGCCTCCTGGCTCCTCCACATATTAACTCCATGATTACACATGATTACTCCATGATTACACATTACACGCTGCACAGCGGTGGAATATTGCTATATAGATAGCTATATCTACGAAGTGCAAATTAGATTGATAGTGCGCACGAGAGAGACTCAGCCGGTAGTCTGCAAGTTTCTGGGGTGTCGCCAAGTGAAACATAAAGCAGCACGGAAGGAATGTTGCTATTTACTGGACTGCATGCTTTCGGTGACTCCGGAAGACGTCAATGCACGTATGTAGTTCGAAAACATTGCAAAATTGATCAAGCCGAAGTACGAGAGTGATAAAAATAAATAAATGTAGAGAAGCCTATGATACTCCACAAGCTACCGGAGAGAAGAGGATGCTGATTTGGAGTTCATTTTATAGAGAAACTAGTGAGCCAGGATTGAGTAATATATAACGGTGCTGCTTCCTTGCTTGGATGACAGCACTCAATATTAAAGCGAACCCGAGCTTAAAGTGTGCTACAGCTTACTGACTTCTTACTACTTTCTGACTACTTACTCCTGTCAATTTGGCTTCGTGAATTTTTTTATATTCTGCAACTACATGATTTCTCTATTCATGCCAGCCGAGAACCATGTTTAGCTTTCTGTAGAAATGATTGATTGACTGTTTTCCTCATTCGTGCTTCGAATTTATTACTAATAGCCCAACAAACTATACAAGTCGATCGCTATAATCTATACCGTGTTATTGGCTTTTGCATGGATTTTCTTTGTATCAGCAATTTATATTCTCAGTCTGTTGTTGCAGGTTCACTATGATACATGGTGCTGGAGATATTGCTAACTCATTAATGGTTAACATTCAATTTTTATTAGTGCTCAAGCAAAAAGTTTTAAACGATTCTAGGTGTAAACGGTACAGAGACCATTTTGCTGCCAATGAAATCCACGCCCAACCTTCGGTCAACATTCAGCAATAAACCAGCACAAAAAGACATAGGCTCCCATTACCTACAACTTTAGACCTGTGAACTTTGCATCCTAAATTTACGAAAATAGCAAGCAGGTTATTTAAACTCCACTCATCGTTCGTCAGTAAGTGTTTAGTTTATCATTATAACATCATATCTCCTTATCAAAGGATAGTCCAGTCTGCAGCTCCAATGAGTTAGTTGGTTTACCAGCTTATAAGAGCGCTCTGTTCCGGCTGCTGTAAGCAGAGGAATCGTCAAGCACTGCAGCACCTAATTTCAGTCGCCACGATAAAGGCTTCCAAATCTTTATATACCGGGTACTGGGGAATCCCTGCTCACATCATTTGCTTCATCTTGGCAAACGGCAGAGCAAAGTTTGGTCACTTGAAATGACGCAGTATAGCAAAACTGCAGATGAAGGAGCACTAGCTGTATAAGAAGTATCACCAAGACATTTCAGAGGATGCGTCCGGAACAGAGGTTGCTGCAGATGGTAAGATACGTTAGTGAATAGACAGTTTTTCTTGCAAGCCATTGCATCCTGTTATTTCTGTAATAAGTGCGCACTACGACTCGAACGGTTCCTTCTCGAGATTTAAGTGAATGCTGCAAAGGTTCTACAAAGCCCCCCTGATTATAATGAATGAAAATGAAATTATCGAAACTATTGACAAGGTGGTGGATAGACCGGAACGGTACCAGCTACTTTTCCTGTGGTAATTCCATCAAATTATTTTGAAATAGCACTGTAGTTGAACGCGAAATGCTCACATTCAACCAGCTGACGGCACTTGCTGTTGTGGGGTAAGCCACCTCACCGAGCCGGTTGGTGGCTCTCCGAGCCAGTGGGCGTTACCCTTACGGGCCAACAATGATGAAGTCCGCCCGCTGACCCGGTACTGCTACCAAAGCGAAGTGACCCGTACCAACAGATCCAAGAAACCTCATCAACATAAAAAACATTAGCTGATTAAAGAGCTTCATTTTGCATGGAGGCAATAGAAGAGCCTAAACGTCTATCGCCAGCCTTGAAGTTGGCAATAAAGGACCGGCCACTGCAAAGCTCAACCCGCGACCTCGGTCGTGAAGAACAAGCGCCTTAACTCCTTGGATACCGGGGCCCAGTCCCATAGACATGGTATATCAGTCACCGCAGCGAAGCTCTCGCTGCTTGGCTCGCGGGCAGCCTGTCATCGTTTGAATCGGTTGCTATCAGGTCTTCATCAAAGACAATGCCTCTCACCGTTGTGATATACCGGCCTCCTTCTGGCTGTCTAAACTTGTTTATAGAGGAGTTTTCAGAGTTCCTCGCTAAAATATTTGTGTGTGAGAGGCCGCTACTGATTGTAGGAGACTTCAATATTCACGTTGACAACCCTAGCAACAGCCAGGTCCGCTCATTTCTTGACTGTCTAGAGAATCTTGGTTTGGCCCAACACGTTAATCATAGCACCCACGTCGGTGGCCACATTCTAGATCTCGTGATCACTAAGGATGTCCTCCCCACTGACTTTGTGGTGTGCCCACTGACCCTCTCAGATCATTGTTCGGTCTCGTTTACTGTTCCTGCTCCCTCGTACGTGCAGGGTAATGTCGAATTTGCCAAACGACGTAACTTACAAAGCGTTGACTTGGACAGGTTTTTGAAATCTTTTTGTGATGCAGGCCTTCTTGATCTGCATTCAGACTCGACCGGCAGCCTCGATACCCTCACTGATGCGATGAACATGAAACTCAGGAGTGCTCTTGACAAGCATGCTCCCGTTCGCTCTATCCGTGTTCAAAGTCGTCGAGATTGCTTTCAATTTACAAAAAAACTCCTTAAGATGCGCCGTGTTAAGCGCAGGCTGGAACGTCGTTTCAAGAAGTCGGGGTCTGAGGCAGACCTAGTCAATTTTAAAGACTTCCTTCGAGTTTACACCCGAAAGCTTAAAAAGGCCACGGCTTCTTTTTTCATTAGAAAACTGAATTCCTGCCAGTCGGACACTAAACAGATTTATAAGACAGTAAACCATTTACTGGCCAATGCTGCCAGGTCTGACTCCCCAGATATTAAGGGCTCAGCCGAAAACTTTTCAGCCTTCTTTACTGAAAAAATTGTGCACATTCGTGCCTCCATTAAGCCCCCTCCGACCAAAGCAATCGCCGTTCCTCAACCTGTGACATTTCTTAAAAGGTTCTCCGATGTTTCTGCCTGTGATGTGGCTGCCTTAATAAGGTCTAGCAAAAAGAGCTCGTCTCCTGAAGACCCTATACCTTCATCTCTGTGGTCTTCACTTGCAGACCAACTTAGCCCTGCCATAACCAAGATTTGTAATGCTTCTTTGGGAAAAGGGGTCGTCCCCAAGTCCTTCAAATCGGCAATCGTTAGACCCATTCTTAAACAGCCTGGATTAGACACAGAGGTCCTAGCAAACTATCGTCCAGTTTCCCTTCTTCCGTTCTTATCAAAGATTCTTGAAAAAAGTATTGCTAAGCAGCTGGCTGAACATATTGAAAATAATGGAATGTCAGAAAAATTTCAATCAGGTTTCAAGAGGCAGCGCTCTACTGAAACTGCTCTCCTCCGTGTTAACAATGACATTCTACGTGGCAACGACGACGGGAATGTCACTGCCTTAGCTCTGCTAGATCTGTCTGCTGCCTTCGACACCATTGATCACGAAGTTCTGCTTGAACGATTGAGAACAACGATCGGTCTGGCAGACGAAGCAGTGGCGTGGTTTAAATCCTACTTGTCCGATCGTGTTCAATCCGTGTCATGTGGGGGTCAGGTCTCAGACATAAGAAGCGTCACCTGTGGAGTCTCTCAAGGGTCTGTACTTGGTCCTATGCTGTTCTCCATTTATACACAACCTCTGGGAAAAGTGATTAAGGCCCATGGAATAGGATATCACTTCTATGCTGACGATACTCAGTTGTATTTGTCATTTAAACCGTCGGAATCTGCTGCAGCAACTGAGAAACTGAATGCTTGCCTTGCCGATATTCGATCCTGGATGTCGGAAAACTTCCTGAAATTAAATGACGATAAAACCGAACTGCTGCTCATAGGACACCCTAAGCGTGTGGCTGGATTAAAAGGCTTTGCTGTTCTAATAGGTGATGCTATTGTGCGACCTTCACCACGTGCTCGAAATTTAGGTGTCTTGTTTGACAGCTGCCTCAATTTCAGAAGCTTCATCAGAAGACTGCCTCTACAGCTAGCCATCGCATCCGATACCTATCCAAGATTAGAAGCTGTCTCCCACAGTTGCTTGTAAAAAATTTAACTAGCTCTTTAGTTCTGTCTCGGCTTGATTATTGTAATTCCCTTTTGGCTGGGCTACCAAAGAAAGCTATTATGCCACTACAGCGGACTATGAATATGGCTGCAAGGCCAGTCTTCAAGTCCCAGCAGTTTGAGCACGTGTCACCTTTGCTGAAAGAGCTAGAATGGTTGCCGGTTGAGCAAAGGATACAGAGCAAAGTTCTTACGCTGACCCACAAGGCCCGCCACGGCTTGGCTCCTTCATACCTAGCTGAACTGCTGCATCAGTTTCAGCCTGTTCGCGCCCTCAGGTCCTGTGTGGACAATAAATTAGCTGTCCCATTCCTCCGCTTAAAGACAGTTGGTGACAGAAGCTTTAGCTCTGCAGGTCCTAGACTGTGGAACTCGCTTCCACAATTCTTACGCAACGACATCTACTCTCCAACTGCCGACTATGGAACATCATCTTTTTCAGCGGTCCTGAACGGCTACTTCTATGCTACTCACTACCTCAACTGCTCTCCTGACTCGGCTATGCTTCCCACTTTCTCTTTGTTGCGTGAGACGAAGTCTGTTGCCTCACAGCCAAGACGTCACTCTCGTGGGCTGCCTGGGCCTGGTCGCAGGCCACTGCCGCCTCGCCGCTGACTGCAATCTCGCGGTGCTCTGGGCCGAGATGCTTGTGTGGATGCTCACCACCACGAAGAAGCTCTCGCCGCTGAGCTCTGTGGTCGAGACGTCGCTCTCTCGGCCGCTCTTTACCGCCGAGATGCTCTCCGCCGCTACGACGCTCTCGCTGCTGCGCTTCGCCGCCGAGAGTCGCTCGCTTGGGCCGCCTGCGCCTTTCCGCATGCAACTATTGCCTCGCCACTGGAAGCCGTCGCATGCTGTGCATCCTTCGTCTCCGGCTGCTGCCGATGCGCACTTAGGTCGTTCTGGCGCTCTTCGGCTGTTGTGGCTACTGTGTCGGAAGCGTTCCCATACGCGCCTTCTCCCTCGGTCCCTGCAGTCGGATAGCTGTGGCAGCTGAATGAATTCCGCTCGTCTGTCTGGCTCTTTCGGGCAGTTGGCGGTGGAATCGACGCGGCGACGAGGCTGGCTCGTCGCCTAGCTTTGTTCCGGTCTCGGCTCCGGCGAGCTGCTCCTGCTCCAGCCGAAACCTCTCGGCCTCGAGCTCGGCTTCCTCATCCGTCAACCACGAGAAGATCAGGATTAGCTCATTTCGCAGCTTGTGGTAATCTTGCTTTACGTCGGCCGGCTGATCGCCCCAACCGTAGTGCATCGCATTGTCGCCCAGACACGCTGGCACAACACGTTTTAGCGGCATCAAAATATTTAACCTCACTACGGTCTTCTCAAGCGTTAGAAGCCAAGGCAAACAGTGAGGTCCGCCGTTAAACACTTCGTACCTCACTATAGGCGTTCCATATAGACCGTAGAATGTCTGGTACTCTACTCGGCTCGATTAAACCATTCTCTGCTACCAGTAGTTGTGTGACGGCGTCTCCAGCGGCGGCTGTTCTAGTGGGAGTCTGGCGGAGACACAGCGGGCGCTCGTGCGCAGGAAATGAGACTCTGCTTCATTCCTCTCAACGGGCTCGTATATGAGAGCTCAATCAAT
Source organism: Cristatella mucedo (assembly GCA_009760855.2). Classification (NCBI taxonomy): domain Eukaryota; kingdom Metazoa; phylum Bryozoa; class Phylactolaemata; family Cristatellidae; genus Cristatella; species Cristatella mucedo. The sequence continues at coordinate 11,655,368 of WPIO01000002.1, forward strand.
CGCAGCAGATGACAAGAAATACAACCTGCATCAGTGGTCCGACGCTGTGCTGCTTCAACGGCTTAACTATTGGCCACAGGTGAGGCAAGTGCATTAGTGTCAGGCACTTCGCTAATTACAGCAGCAGTAGCCGCAGGCGCTCACCGCCACACACCACCACACCACCACACCATTATCACCGCCACACATTCGCCGCTGTAGCTCGAACGAAGTTTTTTATCTCGCCTTTTACTCCCGCACGCCGGCCGCTGCGCGTGAACTGCGGGTCAGCAATAGTAATAGTGCCGTTGCAGTGGAGTTATAGCAGCCGAAGGTAACGGTGCGGAGAGAAGGCTCCCCTTTGAAAGAGAGCGCTTTACCCGCGCATGTCCATCGTACCATTCATAAAATTACGCAATCTCGGGGTAAGCGTACAGTATACCCCTCTTCCATTGAGATAATTTAACCATACGCACCAGTGCTTTCCGGGAACGACTGAAAGCGTAAGCGGAACCGGAAATCGACGGAAGTATTGACACGTGCTCAGTTTTTCCCTGTTTAGCTGCATAAGCCGAGAGACGAACTGGCACCGTCCATAGAATCCCAATTCACGCGGAATTAGTGAGTGGCTCGCTACCAGGGATACTCACAAGAGCACCTTAAGAGTACGACGCATTGCAGAGCACTTGTACACCGAGAGACGCGCACCTGTCGTCTCCGGACGACGGTGCGCGCGTGAATGCTGGATGGGAATCTTCTTGGTACAAACGTGGCGTGCAGCTTTCGCGCGTCCGCACAGAACTGGACCAAAAACGCAGCGCTCGGCTTAATGGCGCTAGTCTCTCAGCCGCCGACATGCGACGAACGCCGGCGACGCCCGAACCTTTGCTTCGCGGCTGACGACTTGTAGGCGCTGAACCAAAGCACGCAGTCATGCCGACCGTAGCCGGAGCGCGGCAACGACTGACAGCGCCCCCTGCCTTGACATATCAAGTCCGTATCCTTGACGTAGACAAGTCCATTTGACAGCAGCGGACGGCTACGGGCATTCAACAGCGAATACGACGTACATATGACGTACGGCTCTCCAGCGTGAAGCTCTAATCGGCTCAAATGCCAACGCCGAGTCCGGAATCCCCACTCCAGGCCTATTTCTTGGCGCCGGATTATATGCAGCCTCGGTCATAGATTATCTTGTAACCCCAGATAACGGCCGTCAGCTTTAATCTGGCTGGCTTAGCTGGCGCCATCGTTTCAGCATCAACGGCATTAGTATACCCAATTGATGTGTGCAAGCACAACTTCAGCATTTGTATAAACGCAAAGTGAAACTCAGACGGAAGCTCGGAAATGACGCGCGAGGAGCAGGTGAGTGAGTATGTAGCTTTTTTTAAATACCATACAGTCAAGGATTGTCAAGATGTCCGTTCACGTCTATTCAGACGACACTCGATTGTGGTGAGCCGTGATGACGCATTAGGTCAGGCAGTTGCTTTTCACGACCTCGGCCCCGAGGGCGTGGATTCGAATCCTTCGGTGGGCGATCCTTTATCGCCACTGCTGCAAGCGGTGGTGATAGCCGTACAGGCTCTTCTGTCGCTATACAAAAAGAGGCTGTTAAATCAACTTGTATGTTTTTGGTATTTCTTTAGTGGATTTGAACATTGGGAGCACACGAACAGATATAGCGGAATCTCCAAAGAATTAGAGAAGAGCAGCTAAACGGCCGGAGTTTGGTGCGAAACCTGAGGAAAAAGTGCTGCTAATAGATCAGCAGAAGCGAGAAAATGAATGGGCCCAAAGTTTAGCGCGGTAAGCTTAAATGCACTTCTTGGTGCACTCCTTGATGCGGAGCCACTGTAGGTAGGAGAGAAATTATGTTAGGCGGTGGGCGAGACGCCAATAACAGACAAAATAGCCGTAGAGCTGTGCCTGCCGTTGACCAGTGTGTCATTGCTCAGGTAAGGCAGCACCCACCCTAGGTAAGTGTTGTAATAGCAGTCGAATGGATATCAGGAATCCGCGGACCAAATTTGCCGTGGTTGTATTATCTAAGTGCCCTCTAATTTTGCCATGTTCTATAATGGAGAGTATGAGGCTCTTGACTGGAGACATGATTTGTCAACATGCTGCAGGTCATTGTGGAACATCGCCCCAGGGTTCTACAATGTACACAAAGCCACACAAGCTATCCTTGCCGAGGCTATTTTCGATAGTGAGGCTGCTTGTTTTCTGGGCGACGCTTGGCTTGCCAGTAACTACTAGGCCGACTGTCATAGTCATTCTCTTTGGGACGGTTAGCTGCCATTAAAGGATGAATTTGGCAAAACTATCATTAAGGTAGCTGAGAGCACTGTAGGTACCTGAATTAGGAAAGGAATCAAAGCAACGGAGTTCCCGCGAGCTATCTACACAGAAATGAGAGCATAAAATAAGCAGCTGGGTTATTAAGCTCCGGGTAAAAAAAAATAGCCGTCATTATTAACACGGGCGTTGCCACAATTTTGGCATTGGGCTAAACCGTGATCTTGAGAGAGCGATAACGCGAGGACTAAGATTTATTCACGCCAAAATTCTCTCAAGAAAATCCCAGAACCACCCAAACTTGATATGTCAATTCTTGCTATTAGTCTAATCAATTATTTTAATGGTTTTCTCGCTAAGAAATTTTCGGAAGAGCATAAGCATGCTTTCGCTTTTTGCAGTAAACAGTACCCACATTTTGGCAGCTAAAACCCGCTTGCCGAAGGCTTACGACTAAGCAGATCCCTCGAAGACCAGACTTAACGAGTGACTTGTAAGCCGAATCAAAAACTGGATTGAGAAAATCTCTTTCGAAACAACTGACATATCCTGACAGAGCATGCTGAAAGACAGAGCACGCTTCCGCACAAGCAACATTTCAAGCCCCATCTAAAATGTGGCCCAGCCCTCTAGATACCCGCCAGGATTAGCACCTCTAATCTATCCTCAAGTTTTTCTCGTCCCTCGTGGGCTTTGCACGGGCAGGAGGCTCAATAGATGCTCATTCGGCCCCACTAAGGACTAGTGTCGAAGCGATCAGGAACGGCCTGGCTGAATGTAAACCTCCCGATGTGAAGATCGTCGCTGCCTCGAAAGCCTCGTGCGCTGATTGCATAGGGCAACTATATTGCTTGCAAATCCGCACTCGAAGGACGTAGAAGCCTTCTGCCCCACGCACGGAGGCCGACTTGGAGCTCGGAGCATCGCGGGGGCACCACGCGAAAAGCCGAGTTCGCGACTCTTTTGCGCCGCCCGGTTGCTCTCGACCGAGTCATCAGATCGCGTCACCGCGCGTTAGCTGGGCGCCGGTAGGCGGGCCTCATCAGGTCGGGCTCCATTAAAATAGTCTAGATTCTTTTAAATAGAATAGTAACCTCGTCCAAAAGCGGGCTGGGATTCGGCTGGCAAAAGGCGTGCCGACTTCGAAGGCTCTTCGGCCGGTATAAATGATGGTTGTACGCCATTTTGGGCGAGTCTAAATCTCTCCACCGAAGGAGCACTACGGGCATCCATCCTCCTTTAAAAAATGGTTTTGGTTTTTTGGTTTTTACAGCGACACTGAAGCCATCGCTTAAAAGAACATGAAGCTGGAGCCGGGCGCCTTCCGCCCGCCTTAGGTGGCCCCGTTTACACAAATCGGTATCCTCACTTTGGAGAAAACACCTCGAAGCAACGAGCCGAACTCGGGCTGCCTGGACTGAGGCTCGGCAGCCACTCTACCACATTGCTACTACCAATACAGCCACCCTACAATGTGGCATTTCCTCTCATGCTTTTGTGGACGAGCTACAGGCTCAGCAGATAATTCTCTATTCGAAGCCATCCACAGCCCTGCTCTACAGCAACCAGGAACGGCATGGCCGGCCGGCGGGTCGCATCCGCGCAGGCGACCTGCAACCGTTACAAACCCGCAGCGACAGTAGTTTCTGCTTAGCTGCCAACTGAGCTTATTTGGAAAGATGACCTTTCCATAAAGTCGTTAGTCGAAGGATTCGAGACTCAATTTAGCTAACACGCCCAAGAAATCATCTATCGCCTAGAATGCCGCAAGAGACGCCTTTAATACACCCCACTGGGCCCGATAGGCACTCCTGCTCATGGCTAGCAGCTCGGCAGACCTGTAGAACTGCAGAACCGCTCTCTGAAGGGAGAACGGCCGAGGGGACGGCCAGACATGCCCAATCTTGTGGGATTTAGCTCCCGCGACAGCACATTTAATTGATATCTCTCCAGTACAAACGGAGCGATCGGCCTGCGAATTCGAACAAACAACAAGCTACGTCGCGATCCTTGGCAGCAGGCTAGACGTGCGGGATGAATTGCCGAGCTTTTAATGAGTGGGGGGGGGGTCTTCTACTAGAGGGTTTCGCTGCAAAAAGCGCCGGCTTGGAATGAATACCTTAACCTCGCGACCCGTATCTTCAGCCGGACCTGCTGGACGGGCTAAATTAGGTTCCCACACCCCCAACGCACGCCCTCTAATAAACAGGCGGCGTCCGGCAGTATTTCCAAAAGAATTTCGCGGCAACTGTTCATCATCGAAAAAGGGCTGTGGTTGCACGGGAAACTAGCGACAGGCTTTGCCGAGAAGAGACCGACTTGAAAGCGAAATGCCCAAGGAACTCGACTCGGAATGCTGATTCAGCAAGCTAACGATTAAGAAAGGAGACATTGCGAAGCAGCTGCTCTCGGCCGACGTGGCCGAACCGCCTAGCAGGCCTCGGCGTCAAACGCAGAAAAATTTCATCGCCTCCGGAGATCACGATCACGGAGCTGCACTACTCTAAAGCCGGCAGTGCCACAAGGCCCTTGAGTTTGAGCTTCCCGTGGGTCAGATAGCGCCTACCTGAAATCCCGCAGAATTCCCACAGAAAATGGCTGTCTGGCTTCTGGGAGGTGGCCGACGAAAGTGTGTAGTACCCTGATCGGATTACGGGGTGGGGCAGGTAAAAGTCCCTCACTTCGACTGTGCTTTAGCTAAGAATCAAGCCAAGTTTGTGAATTAATAATAATAATGATAATAACACTGCACTTGATAAAGCGCCCTCAGAGAACTCAATCTCTCTCTAGGCGCTTCACATTTGCTGCAGAGGGAAATGCAATTGAATGGTGAGTAATATCATGCTTGATAAACACACAATACGAATAACATTGTTAGGGGCGACATGCACAGGGTCAGCATGCAAATGTGGTTAGTGGCAGTATGCACAGTGTCAGCACGCATACGCACATCAAGGACGAATCACAGGGACCCACTAAATGCTGTCCTAAACAGGTGTCTTTTTAAGTTCTTTTTTAAATGTAGTCAAGTCAGGGGATGTTCTGACGCAAGTCGGGAGGGAGCTCCAGGCTTTGGGAGCATAAATACACAGTCTCCAAAGGATTTGAGGTTTGTACGAGGTATTTGTAGACTGTTGGACTCCGAAAAGCAGGTGGTACAATGCTTGGCCTGATGGGGGAGTATATCGGAGAGATAGGCTGGAGCCAAAGAATGAAGTGACCTAAAAGTGTGCGACAAAATCTTGAAGTCAATCCGTTGCTTGACTGGTAGCCAGTGCTGGTCAGCGGGAAGTGGTGTGATGTGGCAACGGCGACGCTCACGACAGACCAGCCTAGCTGCAGAGTTTTGCACCAGCAGCAATCGCTTTATCGCACATGCCGGTAGGCCAGTAAGCAGTGAGTTGCAGAAGTTGAGACGGGATGTCACGAATGCATGGACTAACTTAGACATGTTACCCTTATCTAAACAAGCCGGAATTTTAACAATGTTATGTAGCTAAAAGTAGGCAGATTTGACTTTGAAGCTGATGTGGTCGTCCAACGAGAGGTAACTTTGGAACATGACACCTAGATTTCGAGCTGATTCGACAGGAGATATGCTGGCAGAGCCAATTTTGAGAGTCAGCCATTCCAATTTGTGAATCACACTGGGTTCGCCCATAACTAGTAAGTTAGTTTTATCATCGTTTAGTTAAAGAAATTTTGCTGCCATCCATGTGCGGATGTCATCAATACATGCAGCAAGTGAGTTGAGAGAATGCGAGGTGCTCGAAGGCTGGGAGGGATCGAAACAAAGGTACAAGTGAGTGTCATCCGCATAGAAGTGAAAGCCTAGATAGAAGTGAAAGCCTAGAATTAAAAAAAGGCAAATTTTCAGCCGATTGTTCAGGGAGTGCAGAAGAACGATGTAGACGAACAATGTTTGAGCTTGAATTATGTGGCAGTCTGCTAGGAACCAGCTTTGTGTAAGTCTGCTGATTGCCATAACAAACACACCGGTAGCTGTCAGAATAGTCTCTACGAGGTCCAGCATTACTATGTTAGACACGCTCAAGATCCTGGCCAGTCTTTTAGGACTGCTTCAACAATCGTTCAAACACCGTGCGTTGCAGAAAACAAAACTCGGCAATACAAGTGTTTTCTCAGTTTTCCTTCCATTTGCAAACCCAAACACGGCAGACGCAGTAATTCGTGTAGGATTGGTTTCCAGTTTGAACAAGCATGGGACCATTCGTCTTCGCCCTCACAAAGCTGCTTAGCCAAGCTATTGGGCGACAGGGCAAAGTGAAGAAGTCACAGTCTAATGCATTAACCCACGGCAAGACCTAGGGGGCTTGGACTTGGCGGAGACCGCCGGCCGCACCGCTCTGCCATCAAAGATTTAGCGTAGAAGGCGAACCTCGAAGATTGTGCAGCCCTTCTGATTTAAATTCAAGCATCTATTACAGTACAGATCAGCTGAGAGAGAGAGAGAGAGACAGTGAAAGACTCTATAAGATGGCACACATACGCCACGGAAATTTAGTACAACAGGCAGCATGCAGGTGCTAGAGACTTCCTCTCAATTGTCAACTAATCTCAATCGATCGACTGAGTGGTGTGAATGCATTGATTGCCGAAGTTATTTCCGAACTGGATCACTTGCGTTCATTTGGACGGCCAAGGGTACCGAAGAAATGAGCAAGGAACAGGGGGGATAATAATAATAATAATACATTTGCATCGCGACCTCAGATAACTTAATCTCCCACTAGCTACTTTACAGATGCTGCATACAAAGCAAATGATTGGTGTAAACTTAAATTTGCTTTTGTAACCTTAAATTTGCAAATTAAGGTTACATTTTGCAATTTAAAGGTTAAGGCTAAATCTGCAAGCTTAATAACCTTAATCTTTTGGTTTAAATCAAGTGATTGGTGTAAACATGCGCAAGCAGCCGCCATAGTATAAACAGGTACATGCGTCCGACTGAAAAATCATCAAGACCCACCAAATACTACAATAAACAGGTGCGTTTTAAGCTTCCTTTTAAATTTCGTCGTGTCAGGGGACGTTGCGACGTGCGTTGGTAGCGAATTTTAGGCTTTGCGAGCACAGACACTAAAGGCACATCTCCAATGGTGTTGAGGTTTGAACGGGATATATCCCGTTCGAACACGTTATATCACGTGTCACGTGTCGTTTATGCGTTTTATACCGTATAAACGACAGCTCGTAAGCTCCACGGCGTGTGAGAAAAAGCATACTTTCGCAAGCGACAAGCGAAGAGCCATCCAGTCGCTCCGACACACCTTTCCGCGGACGCGTGGCCAACCGGGTTTCGCGGTGGACGAATTCCCGGCAATTCGCCCCCCGACGCAGCAACTGGATGTCGGGCGGCACGCGACCGCCGCCTGGCAGTAGCCGAGACTGGGCAAGAGACGGCCGTCTCTTGCCACGACGTGCGCGCGGCCGAAGCTGCACCCGCCTGTCAGGCTCCGCCCAATGTCGCACCGTCCGCTCCAACTCCGGTCGAGCGGAGCAGAAGCCGCCGTACTGAACGCTTATCTAGAACCGCCAGAGAGCGCCGCCGCCGCCGCCGCCGCCGCCGCCGCGAGCCCTGGAGGTGTGTGCGTTTTTGTTCGAGCCAACTGAGTCCCCGTTTGCTTACCGCGGTGCGACCCTTCCCCCTTAAGGCGGCACACTTGCTTGGAAGATTTTGTCGCTACCGAAACCCAAGCTGAGGTGCGCTAATCCTTGCGAGACAGACTGATTTGTCTATCGGCGGGCAGGCAGACGCAACAGCAACCTGACTGCCGCTTCACTCAGCGACTGCTGGCCAGCCGAGCCGTCTGCAGCGTGCAGCCGTCAGCCGCGACCGCGCCAGTTTCGTCCCGCGAATCCGACGAACGCCGGCGTCGTTTGCCGCGGAAGATTGTTGACGGCCTAAGCTCGTTTCAATGACCGGAGAGAGCGTTGCTTTGGAGGTCTGACCTAACAGTTCTCTCTTTGCGGCTGTAATTTTAAAAGGATTGATCCTGATCTAAGCAGAGGTAGACGTCCCGGATACCACGGAAGGGTACGCAAGCCATGCGAGAGCTGCCCTGGGCACTTCGCTCCTGAGTTCAAATAGAGAGGTCATTTTGAAGGAACGAGAGAATTACTCGCTAGTTGAACGCGCGCTAAATAAGCTTTCCAACTGCGCTAACGGCAGCGATTTATTGTAGACGTAATGTCAAGTTTCCTGAGCTGGACCACATGGATACGATAATGTTTTTACCCCCAAGACGCTGTCTTCCGGCGGTTCTAAAGGCAGAGTTTCTCATTGAGGGTAACGCATAGCGAACACCAATCTTTGCCACTATTTTATGATCTGACGACGAAAGTAGGTGACTGTCTCGAATTATCCTCGCAAGTAGGGTCAATGCAAATAAATAAACAAAAGTACAATTCATTTGTACAGCACCCTAAGAGAAATTAATCTTTATTCAGGCGCTTCACATACGCCGCGCCGGGCACGAGCCCACGATCTTGACCGCGAAATACATTCACCTTAACCTTGGTCGGGGCGAGCACCTTAACCACTGGGCTAAACCAGTGAGGCATCTTATAACCAGAGCTGTGTGTTGTAGAGCCTCTCTAAATGCGTGGCATCTCTCGTACGATTTTCTACTCGTAAAGATTATATAATGACGATACAGAGATATGAAGAAACATCCTATTTTTGTAGCTAGACATGCTACGAGTGCATGCACTTATTTCCTTTTTCCGTGGCTACCAACGTGCGGGCGATACAGCTCACAAATGAGCAAGAGGATTGATTGCGTATCGAGAAGAAAATCCAGGCACTACACAAAAGAGACTTAGGCAACAATCCCATGACTCCTTCGGGCTGCTAGAACTCACAAATCCAACATAAACGCTCCGGTAATTATCGTACCTACTGCTAGCTCTGGAAGCCGAAATTCAACGCGTAATATTAATAAGAAATTTTTATATAAAAGGTCCGCTTTGCTAAAATACAATTCTGGTATTCACAAAAAAGTGTAGCAGCCGTTAACCGCTGCGTAATCTGTGTTAGCAAACGCTTCAAACGACTAATAAGCATTGCAAATGCAAAAGTTAAAGTTAAATGACTATCGGTAATGACAGATTGTGGTTGCAATTAATTTAAAAGCCGCTACTAGCAACACTAAGTGTCTGCGGTCCCTCGCACTTGGCATGCTCACGTCGTCTATTCACGCAGTAAATCCATAAAATTGTGCCGGTACTTTCCGACTTTTGATAAACAGCACTAACTAATATCACGAGTACTTTTCCTTTGTGGCGTTTTAAGTCGTCGTACAAAGCCTGGGACATTAGTGTACATGAAAAAAGATATTCCAGATGAAGGGCATGCAAGCGCCAAGCGGCTGAACGCGGAACTTTCTCTCCTTATGTATCGGGGCCAAAAAAGCAAACATATGCATACATATAATTCTGCGTGTTAGAGGAGATCTTTTGTTAGGCCCGGTAGCATAGCCCATTTTGGAAATATTCATGCATTTGCTGAAAGAGAAAAAGACAGCGAGTCAGAAAGACAGAGAGAGAGAGAGAGAGAGAGAGAGAGAGAGAGAGAGAGAGAGAGAGAGAGAGAGAGAGAGAGAGAGAGAGAGAGAGAGAGAGAGAGAGAGAGGGGGAGAGAGAGAATGCACATATAGATGATGCTTTTAAAGAGAAGTTGTACTGCCCTGTAAGCACTGTCGCTCCCCACTGGCCCTAATTAGCGCATATCCTATTTATGGGATCACAATTTTTTTACGCCAGATGGGGATCGAATAAAAATAAGGTAATTAGGATAAGCGATAGATATCTCGTCGAATTTCTATGTTTACAGTGTTTGTATATGCTGTGTGTGCTGTGCAACTCTCCACTTTCTAGCTGAGTTTGGAGGCTGAAGTCTGCTTTTTGTTGTTCACGTCACTCAATGCACATTGAAAGCTGCTTGCTGCTTCTATGAGAATTCTGCCGTACTTTGATACTTTAGTTTATTTCTTAAAATAGTGTTAATAAAATCCCTAATAGGCGGAGGCACCTGTATGCTAGTTGACCAACACACCAGATTTCACTAAAAACATTTCCGTGCACTCAAGAAAGTAAATCTGGATGGATGTGGTTTGAGGACTTAGGTTGTCATTTAAAGTCGGGGATTTAAGCTTCGATAGTTCAATTGGTAGACCAGACCACAGAACCAAAAAGTAGAAGCTTCTAGAGCGAGTGACACCGGTGAGCCGCTTGGAAAAGCCTCTAGAACGACTAGCTAAGCCTGGTAAGCTCTCCTTAGAAGCCTGGTATCTACCCGGAAAGGACTACCGGACCATCAAGGGCGTGTCTACATTGGTAAATTTTTCGGAAAGGGTTGTGCGACTGTATTTTTCTGGTCTAGTCCAACCCTGACCTTGAGTGCGACCGACCCGCTGCGGGCGGGGGACAGGGGCTTGAGCCTATAAACAAAGATCTGGCCAAGGTCGTGGGCTCAAGCCCCGCGGCATATGCAAAGCGCCTAAAATAGTATATTCCATTTATATTTAGCGGGCACGCGCAGCAGCGCATTGTCTCCGCTGAGAGGCGGCCACCCGGTCCGATACGTGCGCAGTGACTCAGCGACGCACGTGTCTTCGAGGCCACGTGCGCTCGCCGCGCGCGTAGGACCGCATGAGCTGCGAGCGTATTAACTCCCGCTGAGCGCTTCGAAATTAATTGGGTAAAAGCAGTACAAGCTTCAATTAATTCGGTAAGCAATACAAGCCGAAAAGCTTGATCGATTAGACTTGCGCTCATCCGCACATCCTGCCTTAATTGAGCATTCTACCACGCCAAAAAAAGTTGGTTTAAGACGGCGGTCTCGGCCGCGGCAGTCGTCTCAGCGACGTTCGACCTTATAATCTGGGAGCGGGCTGGCGCGCGGACGTCCGCCCGCGACGACCGACGTCCGCCGCATCCCCGGGGCGATAGCTGGCCCCGCGCGGCGATTTCGGTGCAGCCATAGTTGTGGCGCCGGTCGCCGAGTGCGGGCGTGCCGGAACGCCACGGATCTTGACGGAAGCTATCCCTACCGGCTAGCGGAAGAGATCCTGGCGCACCGGAGGCGTGGCGCCCGACAGTCGCTCCGAGCTCGCCGATCGCTGCTGGAGGAAGGCGCTCGCCGCAGACGACCGCAGGCGGAGCGACGCGGCGGCCAACCGTGAGCCGCCGGAGCGTTCCGGACGCGAGGAATGCCGCGACCGTCTGGTGCCCAGCTTGCATCGATGCTTGCTCTGCTGTGCGCCGCTGCCGTCGCGCTAGCCGCCGATTCGGCCAGTCGCGGTTCCCGCCGATCGCGTCGTGCTGAGGTAAGTTGCCCGCGCGGCGGCGGCGGCACGCGGCAGCGGTGACGGCCGCTGCCGTCGAGCGCTGCCCGAGCGGCATGAGCGGCTACCGAGCTCTGCCAGCAGGCGACGCAGCCGCCGCGATCGGCGCTATCGATCGGCTGTGCGATCGGCGAGGCCGCTGTCGGCGAAACGCGGTGGCGGCGCTCGCGTCGTGGCCCAGACAGAGCGAGAGTGCGCGATGACCTCGGCGGTTCGACCTTGAGGGCGACGACGGCGGAGCGGCTGGCTGAATCGCGCCGAGCCATCCGAAACGCTGGATCGTGTCGGCGGAATAGAAAGGCCGAAATCGGCTGCACCGCAGACTCTCCCGTCGCGGAGGCTGGGGGGGCGGCTTCCTGTGGTGAAGGTCTCGAGCGACCCGACGACGCAGGATCCACTCTTAAACTCTCGCGCTGTTTCATCCGAAATTATACGGACCTAGCAGCGGTCTCCTAGCTATTAATTTCCTCAGCCCAGTCTGCGACTAGTTAAATCTTGATCCGGCATCGGTGGACCTTATGATCGTGGCTGCCTGCTGGCGCCGTGTGAGGTGGCAGATCGGGACCTGGCGGCAGGCGACTCGGCGGCCAAAGCAGCAGGGAGGCGTGGCGACGCTGCCTTCTGCCGATCTGGACGTCGGTCTGCACTGTCTCCTGCATCATCGGAGCTGGTGCTCACCAGGCGGGAGCGTCGAAGGCACTCGATGAATTGGAGACGCTCTGTCAAAGGGAGGATGTTGGCAGTGAATGAGATGATTTACTGGCTAGGACTGGCGTTGTATGTCAGCCGGTTGAACCTGCTTTAATTGCCGGCTCTCTCCCACAGTGTTGCCGTGCTGATGACTGAAGTCTGACGACGACAGCTCCAGAGGGCGCACTAGCAGTCTAGCTCGTTTCATGGTATATGGATGTCGAATGCACATAAACTATGTATATAAGTGCAGCTGAATGCTTCGGGGTTAGGATGCCAGGCCAGGCTGTACCTTGGTGGATAGGCCGGCTTTGATTATTAGGACTGTCAGCTGACAAGAACTCGATATTATGCCGTTGTGTCACTTAACTGCTAGCTTTTTCAAAAGTGCCAGCTGACGTGCTTCTATCATTTCAAATCCAGCTGAATGTTTTTGATCATTGCGGTTGTGGTCATGTGCAAACCAAATGCTAAGCCATGCAATTGCCTTTCTGCAGTTCGCATTTTAATAGTGCCTTGTTAAGGTGAGTGTTAAAATGGCTGCAACAGCCGAAACTGTGGGCTACCACAGGAAGTTTCTGAAATACCTTAGGGAAGACCAAGAAAAGAGGCTAACTGATGTTGCCACTATTTTAGAGGACTGGACGACTGAGTACAATTAACTTAGTATATAGTGCACTGAGATCTTGTTCCGTCTGGTTTACACGAAATGAACCCCTAGCTATGAGCAAATGGCAAATATGTTATGAGATCATGCAGCCTTGATGCTATAAAGAGTCATTTGAAGTTTGATTTGCTATGCATCCAGTGTACGAGTTCATTGAAATGCCATGATCTGGCACATGTGCGAGCATATGTAGGTTTTCAGGCGAGCATAAGTAAGGCTATATTGAAGCTGCCCAACTTATGCATGACCAGTTCAGCAAAGCTTCCTTTGGTTGACGATGATCTTAGTGATCATGGACAACTCCTTCGATAATCTTGCTAGTTAGATACAACTACAGCCTTCAAGATGTCTCAGTGCTCAGCTTTTGGATGTCTAAACGTGCTGCACTTAAAAGTGCCTTTTAAAAAGATTACGGATTCCTAAATCCAGCGTCACGTCGACCAAATGCAACACTCTTAGTAGGCCTGTCGTGCCCTGCGCATTCACCATAACGTTGGTTGGTACGTTAGCCCCTCCCTCCCTCCCTCCCCCCCAGTCACTTCCACTGCTGTCGTTGGTTCGCTCTCGAAGGGAATTATTCTCCGGCTACTCTCAGCCTGCCAACTCTCACAAAATCACTTTTGAAATTTCAAGGCTCCCAGCCCGTGCAGCAACTGCTTCCAGCACTAGCTGCCCTGCATGACATCCGAATTTGGCTATGGCACGAACCAACGCCGAGTGCCGACATCTCGTCTTGCCAAACTTTGCAGGACTACTACTTTGGTCTGAGTATCGTAAGCTCCTATCCAAGCTGCTGGCCCTGAATGTAAGGTACTCGCTCTTCACTACCAATGTCGCTGGTTCGAATCCGGCAGTGGGGAAGATCCTTTATTGCCAACTGCAAGCAGCGGTGATAGCCGTGCAAGGCTCTTCTTCTGCTGCCAAACAGATGAGGCTGCTTAATTAGCCAACATTTTTGTTCGAGCCTGGATGCACCACCACAGTCTGAAAAGCCCCTATGCCATTTGTTTTTGGCATGAGTCAGTGTGCTTCGCGAGTTTTCTGTTAGACAATACCTTACTTTTTTAAAGGATACCTTACTTTTTGATATTTTTTATTTTTGATAGACAATAACAACAATAACAACAACAATATTGCACTTGATAAAGCGCCCTGAGAGAACTTAATCTCTTTCTAGGCGCTTTACATTTGCTGCAAAGTGATACGCAATAGAATACAATACCTTACCTTTTGATTCATTCCAGTTTCCTTTTGGTGAACTCAGTTTGGAGGAAAGGCTTTTGGTGTGTTATCGGATAGCTCAATTTCTGCATTGAGAGCACACGATACTTAGTTGGCTCTACTTTCCTTTCCTGGTTAGCTTAGTGTGGAAAACAAGGTTGGCAAGTTTTATGCCTGGTACTTCCTGCTATCGACGCATCACTTGCTTGTTGAGTGCTTGAGCATGTATAAGTGCAAATTGTGTCAGTACGACGACAATGCAGAGATGGTTTCTTCTAGTTGTTTCCTTGTCTGGCCAGGCATAGAGGCCATCCACTTCTTCGGTGTCTCTTCTGCTGCAGCACATTCCACAGGGCTTGAGTTTAAATGAAGAGGCTGGCTACTGGTGTAGACCGGACATTTAGCTGCTCCAGCCGCCTGTCAATATCGCTCCATAGTTACTCTGTGGTGCTCAAATCAGGCGACTGGCTAGGCTACTCCATCAGCACCACACAAGGATTTGTCAATAAGCACTTCACTGGCCTTGCAGTATGCTTGTGGCATGTATCTTGCTCCCAAATCTAACCTCTCCAAGAAGAGTCTTTGAGCTTTGGAATCCAACTTGCTCGACCAACTATAACATAAGCTAAGCACTTTTTAACGAATCCGATTTTATGCTGGTGCAGTTGCTCTCTCTGTCATCTTATCAGAGCCGATAGGAGGTTTATAAGATGTGATCGACAGACGACCCAGGCTGGCGTTTGGCGCACATAAGTAGCTGACTATTTCAGTAAAAGTCAGGCTCTGTGGAGCATACTACAGCAGACAAGAATGGAGAAGCTGATGGCCCCTGTGCTTGGCTAGACAAGGGATGTGATAGAGAGTCGTGCTATGACGGCGTCTCACTAAACGTATGCATACCAACAGCATATGTGTTTGTGTCTGGGCTGTCAATAATTTTGTCCCATTCTGCACATAAATTTGTTGTGCTTTGCATTGTATGTAAGCCTCTTAGTTACCCGAACGAATTTACAGCCACATCAGCTGTTGTCACACTTCGACAAGTTTTTTAGGCTGAGTTTATATATACTCTGGAGTGCCAAGTTACCGGCAAGGCCTCCTAACATGGCCGACGGACCGAAAAGGTTTCGATTCTTGTATTAAAAAGTTACTTCAACATACTGTAATCATGTTGAAGTGTGTCTACTAAGTTTACGTTGCAAAGCAAAGTTTCAGTTCAATTCTAGAAATTTGTTGTACTACAATGAAATTACACTGCTGGGATAAGCTATAACATGTAGGGGCCATTGCCAGCTGAGCATTCGAAAAGATCTCTCCTTACTTACGTCTCCAAAGTTGATGTAAACTTGGGATTTTAATACTCAAATTTTAAATTTTTTACTTTACATTTTTTAGTAAATTAAAATTTTACCTAAATTTGTTTATGCTATTAAAATGTAATATCAAATTTTTAATACTCAAGTTGTAAACAAGCTTCATTAGATGTGCTACGACCCATTGAACTGGTAGCCTTCTATCCACTTTAGCTCAGGGATAGACACACAATGGTATTCATGGCTCTGACGATTGACTAGGCCACTTTGGTTTTGAAATTACCCTAAACAAAATTTATTTGCTTCAGAAAAAACAATATTTAATGCACTTAGGCTTGCGATTGTGCTAATTGCCCTCCTGGCAAAGCGAATTATCTCCACGAATGCTTATTGCAGACGGTATTGGAACGTTCTGGGGTAGTTATAAATAAATGTTTTTCACCATCACCATATAGAAGGATCTGCAGATGATACACACGTTGCCACCAGTAGCGCTGTTTGTAACATCGTCATTGAACTACAGAAGTGGCTTCTTTCTTGGTGTCCTTAGCGGCCATACCTTTTCATCTAGTCGAAGTGTTATCATATGCAACCAAGTAGCTTGCACAGAAGCCTTCTGGCTTATATATAGGACGAACTTTCGCAGTCGGTATGGTGTTGCCTAAACCTTCACTCTTTTACAAGCCCTAACTATTTATGGTGAGTTCAGTATTAATTGGAGCCACGTTTTTGTTCAGGGCATTTCTGTTCCAGAGTTATCCTGATTCCAGGTGGCCACAGGCAGACCACTGCTAACACGTCTACGAAACCTGCAGCTAAGCATAGCTTAGCATTAATACAAGCAGTGCCAGTTTCCTTCAAATCAGCCTTCTTCACTGAAGGCTAAAACTTACGTTTAACGCACTCCCGATGGATGTCACGGTATCCCTGGCTTAGATCACATTTAAACAGAAACTAAAAACCCAGTAATTTCTCATTCTCCGGGTCTTAGTGGAATGTCCCTTATGTGCTCATGCTGGACGACACTTCCTGTTATTCTACCAGGTGAGCCGTGATGGCACACTAGGTAAGGCAGTTGCTTTCATGACCTCGGTCCCGAGGTCGTGTGTTCGATTCCTGCTGTGGGCGATTCTGTATCGTCACTGCAAGCGGTGGTGATAGCCGTAAAGGCTCTTCTGTCGCTATACAAAAAGAGGCTGTTTAATCAGCTAAGATTTTTTTTTAACCAACTGACTTGCTACATTTGCAGCAATGGTAAAGTGCCTAGAAATAGATTTGGCTCTTTTAGGCCCATGCAATGTCTCATTATTCTTATTATTGTTATTATTATGATTATCTGGTGTGCTGATGTTTCTTGCAGCAGCCATCGGGTGATGGTATAGCAGCCGGCATGCTGATCGGCAGAGCCCTAGCACAGGACTGTAAGTATATCATACTAGCTTTCTAGGCCAACACCAGCTGCTTGCAGAAATATTGAGCTGCTTGCTTGTAGGGTATGCTTTTTTTAGTAGTCCCAATCAGTAGCTCTGTATCAGTAATCTAAATCAGTACCCGACGAGCAAAGCTGGTGAGACCTGATTGGCAAAATTAGCTTACGGCTGGAGCATTTGATACTTTCAACTATACTAGTCAGAAAGGCAGCAGCAGTAGCAGCTGCTGAGAAATGTATAACATGGCGCCTATGCGACCCCTCTGTTCTGGTGCACCGATCAGGCCCGAAGTATAATTCTTTCCATCATGTTCGTGCTGGCAGTGCATGGATACACTTGAGGACAACAGCCTGCCTGCAATATTATTAACGTGAGTCCATCAGCAGTGTGAGAAAGAGTACGCCATCGACGATGAGAGTACCAGGCTGACTACACTGCTCTGCCTTCTCACTTTAGGCACTGCACAATTTTCTCTGGAATTCCGTTTTGCTGGTGCTTAACCCTAAGCAGTCTTTGAAGCTGCCGAGCTCTCGGAAAGCTGCCTATTTAGAAAATTACAAAGACAGCTGTGTGGCAATTATCTTGAGAGAGATAACCAAGACCCTACCCGTACCCTGGTGAAGCTTGGCATTGCCATAAGAGAATATCGTATTACAAGTGTGACTCCTGATCTATTAAGTTAGGCCAGCTGGCAGTTACTATGTTATATTCCCGGATGTTTGCATAGGGTGTTGGTGAAAGCCGTACGGAAATAAATAGATAAAATATTGTTATCCAGTGCCACAGGTAATTGTAACAGCTATGGTAATGCGCCTCAATTCACTTCAAGTTCTAACTCAGCAAAGTAAAGATTAACTTATAGGGTGACTGGTTCAACAGTTTCATTTACTTGGGGGCAGAAGAGCCTTAGCACTTATCACTCCCACCTTGTAGTGGGCTATGAAGGTTGCTTTGTCTCATCGAGCCCCAAAATTGCTGCAACTGTGGCAGTGACACAGGCTAGTGCGTTCGCAGGTTTCTAAGCCAGCATTTGGTGATCAGCTGCTGCTACGCTTGCTAACAGACTTCTTCAGAGTGCAGATTGTTTGCTAATTCGGCTTCGTACCTATCCATCCATGATCCATGGTGGCAGTTGCTGCTAATGCCACGTAGCCGTGTCATTAGCAGCACAAGGGCAGCAGCAGCAGCAGCGGGAGTAGCTGCTGAAACACTAAGGCAGAAGCATCGCATACAAGGATAGCAGCAGCTGCTTCACTGGCTGCTGTGAATGACAATCTGCTATCGTTGACCTGTGAATCAGAGTCTTGCTGTAACTGTATCGGTGACATAGATTTGTGTAACAGGAGACCAGCAATTTCTGAGGTTTCTGTTGATAATATGCCGGTGCTGCATTGGTCTACAGATTGTGTCGGGTTCTTGCCGTTTGCTAACCTAGCCCTTCATATCTTCAAAATCCATGGTGGCAGCTGCTGCCACTGCCAGGTAAAAATAGTAGCTGATTTAACAGCCTCTTTTGTATAGCGACAGAAGAGCCTTTACTGCTATCACCACCGCTATGAGTGGCAATAAGGGATCGCCCACCTCAGGATTCGAACCCACGACATCGGAATCGAGGTAGCAAACAGCAACCACCTTACCTAGTGTGCCATCACGGCTCACCAAGGTAGAAGTGGCAGCAGCAGCAGTAGAACGAGCTGCTGTAGCCACACTAAGGCATCAGCAGCAGCAACACAAGTGTCAGGCCTGGCCCACCTGATTTTGCTACCTACTGTTCGGCAGGTGGGTTAGGCTATCAACCAACACAACCTGCATGGACAACAGACGTGCACACGCTGTAGCCGACATATCACACGGGCACATTCGAGAGGTACAAGCAGGTTCTGACTTTGCCATTTTCCTCTGGGTTTATTATCAAGCTGCCTGCCCCACCCAAGTAAAGTGACATGGCTCCACTGAATGGCGTGGAGTCGCAATTTGCTTACTGCAGATGACCTCTTAGGGAGTTGGGTATGCCAGAACCAGTAAACGCTCCATCAAGCAGCTGCCATATGGGCCTGGCACGTGCACCTACGCGCACTGGCCTGGAACACACACACACACACACACACACACACACACACACACACACACACACACACACACACACACACACATGCACACACACACACACACACATGCACATACCTAATATGTTTGCCCAACACGTGTTCCACTATTCCCACACATTGCACGACTTGGACAGCACAACTTAATCACTCCAAGGCTTCCCTCAGCTGGGTAATTGAGTGCTTATAGCCTGTTGAAAATTATTGGCCACTGCCATAGTCAAAGTGGGGAAGGATCTTTGTAGTGCGTGAGCTGTAGCCTCGCCTAGTTTTCACAGCACGTGCCCAGACCGGCAACAGCAGTAGGGTCACACTGTAGGTAATTGAAATTGCTTTTGCTAGCAGCTGCACAGCTGCATTGGCATATGGAGCTCCTCAAGAGAGAGAGAGAGAGAGAGAGAGAGAGAGAGAGAGAGAGAGAGAGAGAGAGAGAGAGAGAGAGAGAGAGAGAGAGAGAGAGAGAGAGAGTCTTACGATGATTAACATTTGTCCAATCCACTCGTTGACCTACTACTGGGCTGTGCTGCTAAACACTCATACCTGCTCTGCGTAGCACTGCTCAGGCAGGCTTCGTGGCAGCAGTCTGTGGCTTAAGAACCCTGAGGCAGCCTTGGCTGGCTGCACAAAGTATATTAGCCAAGTGGGTAATTTTAAAGCCACTGGGCATGGCTGGCCAGAGTGTATTGGCAGTGTATGTAATTGTATAGCCAGTGTACGTGGTTGCCTTGTCGCGTCCCCTGTTTTAGACTCTGGTGCCATGAAGCTGCCGGTCAGGTTTGTTAAGCTCTAATTCTCCTAATGATCCAACGTTTAACATTCAGTAACAGTGTGATCTTGGCCTCCCCCTTACCCTCCCAGACCTGACCCACATGTATGGGCTTAGTGGTCAGCTGTCAGTATACCCTACCCATTCCTGCTTCGGATGGGCACGACGAAGCATGGGTTGGGACTTGGTATGTGGCTAGGGTCTGCTGTTTTACCACAAATTCTCAAAGCTGTCTTTGCTGCTAGGCAACTGACCAAATGTGTTTTGAGACCGAATATAATATGTACACTTGTGTGAGGCTTTGTGCACTTAAGAATATTAATAATAATACATTTGATAAAGCACCCTCAGAGAACTCAATCTCTTTCTAGGCGCTTTGCAATTGCTGCAAAGGAAGCACAATCGATCTAATGGCTAGTGGTAGCTCGCTCAATAAATAACAAGAATATAATAATGATTAGGGGTGACATGAACCGGGTCAGCATGTAAGTTTGGTTAGTGGTGGCATGCAATAGTGTCAGCATGCCTAAGCACATAGAGGACGAATCACAGGGACCCACTAAATGCTGTCATAAATAGATGCGTTGTTGCATGTGCTTACATGTGTGCATGTGCTGCATGCGTGTGACTTTGATGTTCAACTAGTTTTATAAATTATGCCAGACATCTCTGCCTGTTGTCTTGGTGTGCATCTGGTTTCAAATATTGCATGTTTAATTCTTGTATATAACTAGCTATATCCTCCAATTCTTTCAAGCCATTTGTTTATGCGAATTAAGCCGTTTAGTCAACTTGACATTTTTTGGTGGCTTGGCCCTAGCAGCCTGAAAGGCTTTTACTGCGCTCTGAGGAATGGGGCTAATGAAGCCATCTAGCAATCTAGCACCCTACGAAGAAATTGCTTCCTGCTCTGCTGCAGTCGTGGATGGCAGCCGTATCTGAGCTCGATCTGCTAGTTATTCTAAATTGGGACCAGGTGGGCAGCAAACCAGCCCGTGAGATTGACGATTGTGCCTGACTTGCCTGGCATACCTCCATTTTCTCGGGCACAAGTATGTATTACCAAATGCTCTGAGCTCGTGTGTAAAACGAGCATCCCTCATCAACAACTAGGGAAATACGGAAATACCAAGCAGGAAAAACAAAAGCAGGAAAGGGGCAGGCTCCTATAGTTAAGCAGGTGTCAGAATCATCCCGACGGCTCTGCAGCAGGAGTTCGAGAATGTTCGACCCATTTCATAGGTAGTTGGGCCTGATTGAAGTTTAGCTAAAGCTTCACTTTACAGCAAATGTAAAGCGCCTAGAGAGAGAGATTAAGGTCTCTGACGGCGCTTTATCAAGTGAATTATTATTATTATTGTTATTATAAAGCTCGTTGCCAAAAAGTAGGCTCTGGTGTAGGCTTAGATCGCAGTTCTTTTAGGGTGCATGCTGGGCCTTGAAACTGCTTAGCTGTTTCTAATTCATCATGAATAATGATAATAGGAATGATGCATTTGCAAAGCACCCTCAGAGAACTAAATCTCTTCCTAGGCACTGTACTCGTAATTTAATTGAAGAATGTCACTATGATTAGTGACGGCATGCATATCGTCAGCAGAAATAAGCTCACGAAGGACAATTCACAAGCACTCAATATAGGCTGTGAGAAACAGGTGAGTTTTTAGCTTCTGTTTAAATGTCGTCAAAGCAAGGGGTGTAATGACAGTAGTCGCGAGTGAGTGCCAATCTTTCGGAACATAAGCAAAAGGCTTGGTTACTAAAGGATTTAAGGTTGGTTAGAGGCATAGCTAAGCTACTTGAGTCAGAAGAGATGGTGCTAGGAGGCCTGATTGGGAAGTAGTTCTAATTGGTAGGCTGAAACAAGAGAAAGAAGGGAGCTAGAACTGGGTGGCAAAACCTCGAAATCGATACGCTTGCTTGATGCACAGTGCAGGTCGTTGAGAAGGGCTTTGATGTGGCAACTGCTGCACTCAAGACAGACAAGCCTGGCCTCAGAGTTTTTGCACCAATTGTCATCGCCCATCCACCCCACTAGTAATTGGTTGTGGTGTACCAATCATACAACAGTTGCAGCCAGATGGCACTCAAGACTCTCCTTGCCTGAAGCCATCTGGCTCATGAACTTGAGATAGTGATGGGAATGCTTGCAGTAGTTCTTGAAGCTCAATGATGCTAGACCTCGTGGCCAGGTGAGCTGGCGATGGGTTGCCGAACGACTAACGAGCTGCAGAAGCAGGATCGATGTTCCCAGGCATGCCGAAAACAGATGGCATGATAGCATGTAAAAGATCGCTTGCACTGCGCCAGATGAGGTACTCATGCTTGACGATTAACTCCATGTTCTACACGTTGTGTTGGCCACAATTGCAAAACACTATACATTTAGTCAATCTACCAAACCGTATATTGAATAGCAAGGCTGTAGCTGGCAAGGATTGTGTTGCATTCGGCGCCTGATCGTTGTGATTCAGGCACTGCTGTTTTCCGATATTCGCTATCGAGCTCAGTTGAATACCGGCCTCATTTCGATGCCAAGCTAAGAAAGGTGCACAGGAAAGCTGGGGCAGGAATGGAGGGGATTGAGAGGAGGAGGAAAACAGCAAAGGAAAAAGAGTGAGAGGATAGTAGGGGAGGTAAGATGGGAAACTGGCACTAAGTGAAGAGATCTATAGGGGGGGGGGCTGCTTTTCGGCTGGGTGTCCTGCCTAGCTGACAGTGCTGGCGATTGCCCACTCGGGTTCTGGACGACCATTTCCGTGCAAATCATTGGCCAGTGCTCTTTGAACCACTTCTTCAGTGGATGCATTCGAGAGTATCGGCAAAGTTGAATACATGGTTCTATGTAACAGCATGATTATCGATTTAGCTCCTTGGCTAGCATCAACCAAAGTGGGATATTTTGGCCTTATCGGGCCTTTATAATCGCGGATGTATACTATTTTTAATTTTAGGCCTTAAACTGCTTTGATAGCTTGCACAAGCTTACTTTTAGGCACATCTGTATCACTGGACGGCTGACTTAAACATCAAAAAGCACTTCGTCTCACTTCTTGTCAATCAGCCTGACGCCTGGTAGTGGGCCGGTTAAATGCTGTACGAGATCCAAAGGATTGATCGCCAGGAAGGCCACTTGGTTCATCCAGCTACTGTCGCCCTAGTAGTAACAGTGTTCATAGATCCCTGGCCATGCTGTGAGCCACTTTTCTGGCCCGAAGTGTGAATAGAATTTTCTTTACTGCACATTTCGTCCGCGGATGCAGCATCGCGCATTATTGCACCACGGCCATGTGGACAGCTTTCTGTGAACTGGTCACCGAGCATACTGCCTCCTGCACGTGCCTGCGCACTAGCATGCCAAGGCCACTGCAGGGAGAGCCAGTTGCCAAGCTGTTCTGTTGAGTCCCAATTGGTCGGCGATTGAATGAACCAACGGTTGCCTAGGGAACGTCAGCCAATGCTTTTACTGTGTGTCACTTAGGCCTGTGCCGACTGACGGCTTGAAAGTAGATCAGACTCATGCAGCATGCAGGTGCAGTCTGGTATTCTGGCCTGCTGCCCCCTGCTCCGGCAGCAGCACGACCAGCCAGTGAGCAGCACTGCTGCCGGCTCTGTGCAGTAGGTGTTTGCTGTCGAGGTTCTCAGCAGACTTTTCCGTAGTACTCCTCACCTTGCTTCATTTGTAGGGAACTTCGAGCAAGCCAGATGTAAGTTGCAAAGCTGCGCAGGTGCCGGCAGGTGGCGCTGCCTGGCGCCGACCACTGCAGAGGCAGCCACCACTTTTTTGCTGGCCTCTCGCTGCCCTGGCTGCCCCACGGAAGCTGGCATTACTCGCTGCTGCTGCTGCTGGGACGCTGCCATGCCTTCGCTACTCCTTCGACTGCTGCAGTGCCGCCCACACGTGAAACGGTGCAGCTGCACAGGAGGACCGAGGTGTCGCAGGGAGTCAGCCAGCTCGTGCTCGAGTTCATTGCCTTTGGCAAGTGGTGGACCATGCGCCTGCAGGCGAACGGTGCTCTCATTCGCCCTGACACGGTCTTCGAAACGAGGACCCGGAAGGGGGCTCTGGTCGGCCAGCATTTGCCTCCCAAGCCAGCTTGCTTCTACCTGGGCACAGTCACTATAGACGAACACGAGTATGGACACGTCTCGGTGACGACATGCAATAACTCAACGGTATGTCCGACATTGCAAAATATCACGAATTATATTTAAATATTTGTATTTACATGTAGTATGTACATGTGTATGTAAATTCATAGTGAACACTTTATAAGGTCGTTTGCGAGATGGTCACCCATTGAAAATTAATCGACAGGAGTCCAATTTTTGCCAAGACCGCGCCAGAAGCTAGAAAGAACAGCCCAGCAGTATGCACCGTGTGTGCTGACATTCCTCATGCATATCCTACCTTCCGGCAGCCATTGTTTTGCTGAAGAGCTTCTCAGAGGTTTGATCACGTGTCGGATAGCTGCCCAGTTGATCAGCAGATGCAGAGCAAAGTTGCTTAGGCTGACCCACAAGGCCTGCCACTGCTTGACTCCTCCATACCTTGCTGAACTGTTGCACCAGTTGCCTGTTGCCTCCTCGTGCCCTCAGGTCCTGTATGGGCAATACTTAAGCTGTTCCATTCCTCTCCTTAAAGACGTTGGCGACAAAAGCTTTTGCTCTGCAGGTCCTACACTGTGGGACTTACTTTCAAGATTCTTACACAACGACAACTACTCCCCTGCTGCCGACTATGGCTCATCCTTTTCAGCTGTCCTGAGCTGCTACTTTCATGCTACTCACTACCTCAACTGCTCTCCTGACTCTGCTATACTTCCCACTTTCTCTTTGTTCCGTGAGACGAAGTCTGTTGGCTACCGAAGTCGTACCGAAAACTGCTTAGGCTGCCAGTGTGCTTTACAGAACTCTCATACCTAACACGCACTTAGTATTTGTGGTTTTGAGGAGTTACAGACAGAGATAAATTAAATTATATTACATTAAAGCATAGCAATGAGATTTTACATCGATTCCCAGGTGCACACATTGGTCAACAATACTGTCACTGTCTTGCAAAAGCGATTGGTAAGAAGGAGAGCCGCCCTGTTGGTTATTATCTTATCAGGTTTCGAGAAGCTCTGAAACAGCAAGACATATACCTTACCAATGGGACGATGAGGAACAGACAAAGGATTCGCTCTCGTGACCTCACTATGCCGTTGACGCTGTGCAATCTTAGGCTTGAGAGTTTTCCCAGAGTATTTTATATTTTGGTATGCCCATTGTTCCAATATGCATTGTATCCTTCCAACTTTGTGCATGCGGCTACCTACCTATCGTTCAGTCATAAGAAAGTGAGGAAAAGGTGACACACCAGAAGAGCACAGGAAGGGTGCACATTCCTTGAAAGCGTGGGTTTTTATTGATCCGACTAGCTTATCTGTGCACTAGAGCTGTGGAATGAGTTCTGAGGCAGAGGGGGTGAAGAAAAGCACCGCAAAGTTTGAGGGTGGTATATTTAAAACATGAACTCTTCCTAATAGACGAAACGTTCCCTTCGGTAAATCAGGATGCTTGACTGAGCATCGATTTAATTGAGCTCCGAATGCACATGCCTACCTTTTAGAAATGCGGTTTTTTCTCCCGAAAGCTTCCGTAAAGCAAGGCTGTTTTAAAAGTGATTTGACTCAATGTGTCGATTGATTCAGTCGGCGACAGAGACGTATCTCTTCTCTAGCTGACCATCTGGTGGAGTCAAAAGCTGTCCTGTCCAGAAGCCCTCGAAACCCAGGCTCTCTGCTGTGTCGGTAGTTTGTTGACCAGCTTGCTGTTGGCGTTCTGGTGTAGCTGTTAAGGGTGATGTGTTATCATTCTGATTGATATGTCTAAGCTGCCGGCAACGTTTTCTTATTCACTATTCAGCTTGTGAATACGTTAATGGATGAATTTCAGGCCTATAGCCTAGAGCTGCTGACAGTTGCTATCTGTCTTGCTGCCGTGTCATTTGCGGACTTTCGGTTAACTAAGTCCTGTTGCCTGCATTCAGGGCCTTGCATGCGACAGCCCAAGTTAACCTGATAAAGTGCCTGCTCCGCTTCACGAACACTTGAGGTGCACGTTCTGAAAAACGATGAGCTGCTGTGAGGAAGCACTTTCTCACAATTAACCCAAGTTCGGCTCAGCACTGTTCTAAAATTTGCTTAAGCTCGACTAAGCGTTGCTCCTTCATACTCCGGAGTGTAGCAGCAGATTTTTTCTGAATGCCTATTTTCGACACACGGAAAGCTGCCAATTCAGCTCTGCTTTTGGTTTCTCAGAACTTTATTGGAAAACCATGATGAGGGCCATGCCAGTGCTGATCGTGTGTGTTTGCCCACTGCAGATGAAAGCTGCCTTTGCTCAGGTCGCATTCGATGGAATGGGACTTGTTCAAAGGGCTGCCCCTTCGCATGAACGAATTCAGTTAGTCCCCTTTGCGATTTGCGAAGGATTCTGCAGACGGCAACGGCTGAGTTGGTGGCTGCAGTGCTGATCAGCTGCAAGCAGTTCATGTTCCATGTGGATTGTGACGATGCTTTAGCTCAAAGATACAACCTGAACGTGTTTGAACTGCAGATCACCACAATGACCTAATAGAGCATTATATTTTTAACTGTTGTGACTTGATTGACCCACAAACATATCAACCCTGTCCAGTTTCGGTCTAGACTGGGTAGCTGAGCTTTTTCCATGAAGTTCTACTTATTTTGGATCCTACCAAAGTGCCAGCTGATCATGCTCCTGGTTGTGATTGGCATGCAATGCTTCAATGGCTTTCAGGCCATGATCATAAATCCTCTCCATCTTCACAAGTCATTGGGTATAGCATGCCAGATTGCTGCTGTTTGCATTCTGTGGCATTGTGCCGTCTAGTAGCATTTCACTTCATTGTTGGAGATGGTTAACATGCCCCCTCTATTCCTGGTTATGATTTGGCGACTGCCTCGTGAGCTGCAGTAATCGTGGTCATGTGTCAAGAAAAACAACTAATACTTTTTAGCAGAAATGCTATGGCATGCATAAGCAGAGCCAGATTGTGTGGCAAAGGGCACATGCCCCTCTCCCTACAGAAGGTAGTAAGTAACCTGGGCACTCCCCTACACCTACAAACCCCAATCGTCACCAATGACGAAATTGTGTACAACTTTCAATGAGCAGCCACCGAAAGCGTGTTGAATAAACGCATTGATTTTGAGCTGCATTTTTATGTAGTGGTCTTGCCCCCTTCAGGAAAAGCCTGGAGCCGCCCCTGATCACGCAGTGCACCGAGTCCTCAAAAACTCTCTCAATCCTACACTACAATACTGCCTCTGTCACACTGCCACTACATTTCCCGAACTCCCCACTGCAATGAACAAGAAATCTTTTAAGAGAGTTGACGAATTGTTTCATGGTCGGACTGTTCTAGCCTGTTGACGAAGGAGCTCGAGTGGTAGGATTAGCTGCCAGCAGCTTTGGTATCCGCAAGAAAGCTTTTTCACAAGCGAACTGGTTTTGGCCCATTGTTTTGAAGAATGTGGATTGCAGATGTTGTGGGTGGTCTTTGCTGAACTTGCATGCTAGCACATGCTAGCGCTTCACCAAGAGAGTAGTGTTAGTTGGCAAACTGAATACAGAGTGATCACAAATTCTTCGACAGCTATTTATAATAAAAATAACAATAATAATAATGCACTTGATAAAGCACCCTCGGAGAACTAAATCTCTTTCTAGGCACTTTACATTTGCTGCAAAGGGAAACGCAATCGAATGGTGAGTAATATCATGCTTGATAAACAACATGAATAACATGGTTAGAGGTGGCATGCACAGGGTCAGCATGCAAATGTGGTTAGTGGCAGTATGCACAGTGTCAGCACGCATAAGCACATGAAGGACGAATCACAGTAACCCACTAAATGCGGTCATAAGCAGGTGTGTTTTAAGTTCTTTTTAAATGTGGTCAAGTCAGGGGACGTTCTGAGGCAGTCGTCGGCACGGTTGGGTTGTGAGTTCCTGGCTTTGGGAGCATCCGAGCTAAATGCACGGTCTCCAAAGGATTTGAGGTTTGCCTCAAGATGGCAACAGAATCGGCTAGGGTAATCTTGTACTGTATAAAGATCCTTGGAGAGACAGCACCTTAGTGTAGGCAACGAGCTTCAATCGTGTGGTCGGCCATAGAGGGTTTCTGAACCGAAGAGGCAGGCCCTCAAAGTGGTGGAAATGTGCATAACATACCGAAAAAGCCATTAAGACTCTGCAGCTGGTGATGAATGTGGCTACCGAGGCTAGTCAGCAAATCCCAGAGGTTCAGCCATGTGTCTCTGCTGAAATAGCCGTGATGGCTTCAATCGACTGGATGCTGAGCAGCATTCCTGCTGCGACCCGAAAGGCCCAAGCTAAGGCTTGGCTCCTTCATGCCTAGCTGAGCTGCTACACCACCTTCATCCTATTCGTGCCCTCAGGTCCTCTGTGGACCATAAATGAGCAGCATGGGCTTTTTCTCGGCAGGTCCTAGACTGTGGAGTTCCCATCCACAATTCTTGTGCAATGATATCTGCACTCCTACTGTGGCGCATCCTTTATAGCTGTCTTGAGCTGCTACTTACAAGCTATCCACTTCCTGTGACTGCCTGTGACTCAACTATGCTTCTCCTTTGCTCTGTGTTGACCTTTCATCAGACGACCACATCAGCTTCTCAATCATGTCTGCCTAATTTCAGCCCCATACCTTGGTAAAATTCGGGCTTGTTTAGACAAGGATATCACATTTAAATTGGTCCATGCATGTGTGACATCTCATTTCGACTTCTGTGACTCAATAGTTGCTGATCTACTGGCTTGTGCAATCAGGCTCTTACAGCTCGTCCAAAGCACTGCAGCTAGGCTTGTCTGTCGTGTACTTCCCACTTGCTGCATCACATCACTTCTCGCCGACCTGCACTGGCTACCAGTCAAGCAACGGATCGACTTCAAGGTTTTGTCGCTCACTTTTAGGTCCTTTCATTCTTTGGCTCCAGCCTACCTATCACATCTACTTACTCCCCCACCAACCTAAGCATCATACCACCTGCTTTTTTAATCGAATCGTTTACCTATACCTCGTATGAACCTCAAATCCTTTGGAGACCGTGCCTTTAGCTCGTATGCCCCCCAAAGCCGGGAACTCACTTTCGACTTGTGGCGCAACATCCCCTGACTTGACCATCTTTAAAAAAAGAAATAAAAAACGCATCTAATCATCGTAGCATTTAGTGGGTCTATGCATTTTGTCCTTTGTGTGCTTATACATGCTGACACTGTGCATGCTGCCACTAACCAGCTTTGCATGCTGACCTTGTGCATGTCACCTCTAACCATGTTATGCTTGTTGTTCATTGAGTATGCTACTGCTAGCCATTCGATCGTGCTTCCTTTGCAGCAAATGAGAAGTGAATGAAAAAATATTGAGTTTTCTGAGCGTACTATAACAAATTTATCATCATTGTTATTATTATTTGTTGCACGAGATGAAGTATGTTAGCTGTGGCATGCATGCTGAAAGCTGCATAGGCTTTGGAGTGTGCTGCAGAAAACACTAAATTACTTCTCAGCTGATGAACCGGCTGAGGCTGTGGTACAGTCAAAGATACTCTGCACATCCCCTGGCATTTGTTCGAACCTCGCAACACCACCACGGTTTCTCCTGCCTTCAAATCAAGGCACAATCTATACCGATAGGTTGCCCATTATGAACTACGTTATGAGTTAAAAGCTCACTAGTGAAAATTAATCCCTAGCTCCTTTGTCTTGGTACCGCATCTATTTTGTCCAGCAGCACAGCACTCATCACAAAACTCATAAGACATCGTTCACAGGCTGCACCGTTCTGCACTCGGCTGCCTCCCTTGCCACAACTTATTGGGGCTGCAGCCTAGTATGTCCAGTCTGCATGCATCTATGATTATTGTAGTCTTGCATGCGAAATTTGTTTCATTGGACTAATAGTGAACACAAGACTATACCTGCTGACATAAGTTTGGTTGACAAAGGATTGCTTATATCCATTCTTTAGCCAACTTATGAGACACAATTTGTGGCATAATACACAAAACATACATTTCCGAAGTGATTAAATGGTTCTTTTGTTATAAATGACAATATGCTTTGGTTTACGGAGCATGCTTCATTTTCTTCAGGATGCCACCACGAAAGTAAGTAAACTGGGTTTGTTACAATGGTCACATGGCTATCCCAAACCAGGAAGAATCGCATAAATACACCCCTGCATGCATAGCTTATGTATATGCATCGAGCCCCGAGGCATATGTGAAGTGCCTGAATAGAGATTAAGTTCTCTTGGGGCGCTATATAAATAAATTATATTATATTATTATAAGTCAAGTGATACAGGCATGCAGGACCGTGTTGAAAAACTTCACCTTCGCCAGGATACAAATCCGCAATCTGGGGTTCTCTAGATTAATTCAATGATCATAAGCATGCAATTATTTCTGCTTTCGGCCACCGTGCTCTCAAGCGGCACCAGTGGATTAAGTGTTGCTATCGTTCAGGAAAAGGTCATATCGCATGTAGTGATTGTGTTGCCAGCCTAATAAGTTGTAGAATGAGCTAGCTGTTGAATAGAACCCAAGCACCTACTGTGACAAAAATAGAAACTTCAGAACTAGGATATGTGCTCGGAGCCATAAGAAAGACGTTCGTGTGCTTATGCGTGCTGACACTGTGCATGCAGCCACTAACCACATTTGCATGCTGACCCTGTGCATGTCACCCCTAACCGTGTTATTCATTTTGTTTGTTTTTCAAGCATGATTTTACTTACCATTCAATTGCATTTCCCTTTGCAGCAAATGTAAAGCGCCTAGAAAGAGATTAAGTTCTCTGAGGGCACTTTATCAAGTACATTATTATTATTATTATTATTATTAAAGAGGCTCATAGTGATGTGGTATGCCAACACGCCATACTAATAGAAAATGGGAGAAATTGTAGACAGTTGGTAAAGTACAAAGACGGTTCTACTAATCAGAACCAATCAAAAATTGCCTGGCACAAGACGATCCCTGCTCGTGCATATTAGTCTGTAGAGTAAAAGAGATTCGACAACACAAAGGCCTTGACTTGACGTAGAAGTCACATGTAGACTCTTCATATTTGCGTTACGGCTAGAAATGTTATAGCCTTAAGCTGCATTGACACTATCCAACTTCCTCATTGCCGACACTGGCTTTCCTCCTAGTTATTGCATTCACACTAACAATTCAGGAAATATTAATGGCCGACTTCATTTTGTTCACAGCCCCAAGTTCTATTGCCAGAGGCTGATTAAGAAAGAAGAATTTTAGGGAAGCCGGCATTCCAACACCTGCGAAATTGAGGGCGTTGCTGTAGTCGCCATTGTAGACGCATATCAGAAGAAATGAAAGACCAAAAGATATAAAAAGGTTTTTTGGGAAGCACATAGTGCTAAGTAATGTATGTCGTCTGTGCATTCCTTATGCAAATGCTGGGCATCTTCAGCCTATTAGTAGGCTAAGCCGTGGCTACAACACACAGGCATTCCACATTCAGGGCCTTGATCTGAATGCCTAAGTAGAACTCAAGTGCGTGTGAGGCGCCCAAAGTTTTGATTGGTCGGCTGGTACATGTAGGAG
Source organism: Cristatella mucedo (assembly GCA_009760855.2). NCBI lineage: Eukaryota > Metazoa > Bryozoa > Phylactolaemata > Cristatellidae > Cristatella > Cristatella mucedo. The sequence goes on from WPIO01000002.1 coordinate 11,686,874, forward strand.
GCTTAAAGTAGAAGCAGCTGCGTCATGACAGGCGGCATATTTTGCTCTTCCGCTCAAGATGTGGGTACCTAGTAGCCCAAGCTAGAGAGTAATTGGCAAACATTTGGTGGAAATTGGAGGTAAGTCGATAGCGTCAACACAGCGTTAGACATGACGAGCAAACCACAGCCAATCAGACATCTGCTATCAGTGCTGCCGTCAGTTGTTAGCTGTACCTAGAGCATAGCTAAGATTGTGGCGTAGGTTCTACACCTTGACCTAGAAGGGCATGGCAGGTCAAGGCCATTTTCTTTAAATCCCCAAGAACTAATTCCCAATTTGCAAGAACTTAAGCTTTGCCGAGTGTTCACCGCCTTAAAGCCTCTTGTGACCTACAAACATGTAAAAAGAAATTGTTGTACTCCACCTTCTCGTGAAGCTATGCGTGAGTTGTTCAGCCTCATTAGACTTGTCTAAAGGGAATAACATCTTCAGAAACATTAAGAAACTGATCATTACCTTACAGAAATGATTTCTCGTACCTCTAGCTGACTCTGAATGTTCATGCTGTCAAAGAAATACTGCTCTAGCAGTCTCCTTTGCTATACCTACATGAACAGGTTGTGACCCCTTCGGGAGAACACATTGAAGCTTTACTGAACGGACCATGCGACATGCATCTATCTAGAGCCACTCTGTAAGCCTGGTAGCTGCACCATGGAAGGCTGTTTGCAACCCGGGAGGTGCTACAAGATTGAGGGGATGCGCCAGCTGAAGCCTGTGCCGAGTATATGAATCACCTTCCTGGAGTTGATCCCTCCCCCCCTGTCTGAGTGTTTATTTCTACAACCAAGAGCAATCTATCCTATGCGATGTTAGAGTGGTGGTCTACAGTGGTGTTTTTGTGATAAGAGACTGGCTACTTGCTTAGATTTGTTGGCCTATCTGGATATCGTCAAGGTTTTCTCAAAACATCTGCAGCAGCATCGTGAAGTTGTTCAGACTGGACATACCTGTATGCAATATGTATGCATATTGTTGCAATATTGTGGCTGTCAGTGGTCGTTTCACATTGTACAATTTTGATGCCTGCTGATACAGGTACATATATGCTTGCCGAACAGTGTAACCTTGAAATGTGTGAGAAGTTGGGTAATGGCCTCGGGTAGAGGAGTTGAGTTTAGATAATTATAATAATAATGTACTTGATAAAGCGCCCTCAGAGAACTTAATCTCTTTCTAGGCGCTTTACATTTGCTGCAAAGGGAAATGCAATTGAATGGTAAGTAAAATCATGCTTGAAAAACAATAAACAAAACGAATAACATGCTTAGGGATGACATGCACAGGGTCAGCATGCAAATGTGGTTAGTGGCAGCATGCACGGTGTCAGCACGCATAAGCACACGAAGGACGAATCACATGGACCCACTAAATGCTGTCCTAAATAGGTGTGTTTTCAAGTTCTTTTTGAATGTGGTCAGGTCAGGGGATGTTCTGATGCAGGTCGGGAGGGAGTTCCAGGCTTTGGGAGCATATGAACTAAATGCACGGTCTCCAAATGATTTAAGGTTTGTACGAGGTATTTCTAGACTGTTGGAATCCGAAAAGCGGGTGGTACGATGCTTGGCCTGATGGGGGAGTATGTCGGACAGATAGGCTGGAGCCATAGAATGAAGGGATCTAAAAGTGAGCAACGAAACCTTGAAGTCAATCCGTTGCTTGACTGGTAGCCAGTGCAGGTCGGCGAGAAGTGGAGTAATGTGGCAACTGCAACGCTCACGACAGACAAGGCTAGCTGCCGAGTTTTGCACCAGCTGCAATCGCCTGATCGCACATGCTGGTAGGCCAGTAAGCAGTGAGTTGCAGAAGTTGAGACGAGATGTCACGAATGCATGGACCAACTTAGACGTGGTATCCTTATCCAAACAAGCCCGAATTTTAGCAATGTTATGAAGCTGAAAATAGGCAGATTTGACTGTGGAGCTGATATGGTCGTCTAACGAGAGGTCGCTTTGGAATATGACACCTAGATTTCGAGCTGATTCGACAGGAGATATGCTGGCAGAGCCAATTTTGAGAGTCAGCCTTTCCAATCTCTGAATCACACTGGGTTTGCCCATAGCTAGTAAGTTAGTTTTATCATCGTTTAGTTTTAGAAAATTTGCTGCCATCCATGTGCGGATGTCATCAATGCATGCAGCAAGTGAGTTGAGAGAATTTGAGGTGCTCGAAGGCTGGGAGGGATCAAAGCAAAGGTACAACAGAGTGTCATCCGCATAGAAGTGAAAGCTTAGATTGTGCTTGGCAATCACATCAGCAAGAGGAAGAGTATAAACCGTGAAAAGAACCGGACCTAGCACTGAGCCCTGAGGTACTCCATATTTTAGAGGTACTTCAGATGATCTTTGTCCATTCACGTCAACACTCTGGAGTCTCCCACTGAGATAGGATCTGAACCACTGCAGAGCAGTGCCAGTGATGCCCAGGCGAGATAAGAGGCGCTCTAGAAGTACTTTGGGATCGATGGTGTCAAAAGCTGCCGAAAGATCGAGCAAAACAAGCAGAGACACTCTACCCATATCTGCATTCCGAAGTAGGTCGTTGTATACCCTCAGCAATGCTGACTCTGTGGAGTGGTTAGCTCTAAAGCCAGACTGGAACTTACTAGCAAGGTGTGAGGTTTCGATATATGAGTTCAGCTGGTCTGCCACGACCCGTTCCAGTGTCTTTGATAGGAATGGTAGAAGGGAGACTGGGCAGTAGTTGCTCAAGTTCTCTTGGTCTAGTGTTGCTTTCTTGAGAAGAGGCCTGACTACAGCTTTTTTGAAAGGTGCTAGAACATGACCTGAGGCTAATGACATATTAATGATGTTGGTTATGCATGGCAGCAGCAGATCAATGCAACGTAGGAGCAGGACAGTGGGAATAGGGTCCAGAGGACTTGCTGTCTTCTTTGATTGCGATAAGAACTTTAGGACTAGATCACTAGTGACCTGCTTAAATGCAGACATAGATATGATGACCGGCTAGAAGTATGTCTTCGGTAATCCTGTTTTCGCTTGTGTGAACTAGAGTAAAAGCCCTTGCATAATCTATACGCTTTTATAGTGTCATACATATGACACTGGCTATTGAAGAGAGAACCTAGCAAATGTATTCTGTATATCTTCAATGAGTGCTATTACCAGACCTTTATATATTTTAGAGAGCACTCGTGATTACAAATGCGAATGACTATGTTCTGTTTCCGTGGAGCTGGAAGGTACCGTACCACTTGCAGCACCGATTGAGGCGACCTCGCGAATCCATCTTGCCGACAACCACTAATAAATACATCATCGAAGTCGCTAATCTCACTGAATACAGTAAGTGCTGGTGCCTCGGTTACCAATAAATATATGCTGCTGCGATGACCCTCCACTACAAACGGTGTGTCGCTGCTATTTTGGTGGGCTATTGCATCTCCTGCTGCTTCACAGGAGCCCATATGGAACGCTCTCTGAAAGCGTCGCTCCGCAGACGCAGCCGCAGACAGCAAGGACGAGCAAACCCTATCAAGTTTCCGCGCTTTCATCCACTGAAAGAGCCGCCGGGTCGCGTCGTGTACCTTGAGCTTGGCATGATCATGGATAAGGTAATCGATCGAAGATGCTGCCTCTCATGATCACGTGGGCACATGGCCCAGACATGTATGATCTGTGTATGGAGGCACCTTGGTGGCATTGGTCGACTGAGATGCCTGCTTCTCTCGGCAGATCTGTGGACTAGCTAGAAATAGGTAGACGACTGGAAGCTAAGACGCAGCACCACGGACGGCAGCTAGGATGAGGTATTTCCGTGAAGTAGGACCATTGACTTTAACACCGACGTAATTGACCTATCGCTGGCTACCACAGCAGAGGCCACGTTTGAGTTGGTCGAGAAACTTTGTTTGGTGCACGAAGTTCAAATTGCAAGTGCATCCTGGAAACATTGGTGCTGTGTGCCCATGGTCCTTCTGGTACAATCAGCGACCATCTACATTGTGATTGGTTCATGTCTGACTACAAAGGAATTATCTTGTATCAGGTTTCACCTTTTCCATGACATGTTTACATTTGCCGAGTGCTAGTCAGGCTAAAGTAGTTACTTCACCAAACATGCCTGTGCTTAATCAGCCGGCTATTACCAGGTTGTTGCTGTGGCTAGCACTTGATTGATCGAAAACCACCACTTTGGCTATGTTCCACGGTTTTACAGCTTTACTCCTGTAAGGAGACTGTAGCAGCTTCAATGGAAGTGTGCCTTTGCTTTCACGGCATACGGCCACATTGCATTCATTCACTGCTAATGTAGTAGCACTTATCGTTGCTGCCTGCTGTTCCCTGCTCTTTTTAGATAGAAGAGGGTAGAAGAGGGATGCCTACCCTGATGTAGTTCCCAGCTGTAGTTGCTCTCCTCCCTAGTGAGTTCGGGTGACTGGTCTTTTGCAAGAGCCTTCTTCAGCTGCACATGACAGCAATGGCCTCAAAGCAGATGGTTTAAATGACCATGCATTTCTGCACTACCCCTAAGCTGTAGGTAGCGTAAAATCGCTCACAGTGAATAACTGCTGGATTGTGGCATTGAGTTGTCAGCCGAAAGTGCTTGAGGAAAACTATGAAGTAGTAGTGGGCATATCATCTTGCTCTACTGGCCGAGACGAGAAGTATGCATCACTCTCGGATGAGGCAATCGATGTGTCTGATCATGTGCCCCAACCTAGCTCTGACTCGTAAATGATAGCAGCCAGGGGATGGCTTACAGACTACTGCTTTTGCTTTTAATTACAGGTCATCCAGCAGGTGGAAGTTTAGACTGCACTTTGCCTCTCTGTGGCACTCACTGTCAATGGGAAAAGTACTAGTACTTAAGTTACCAAAAGTATGTCCACTGAGCATCCTGGACATATACGCGTATCCTGGTGCATAATGTCTACCTTTATTGCCCTTAAGACTGTTCATGCATGCCTTTATAAGGGATAATAAAATGGACTCTTACCTAATCAGTTAAGAGTTGTGTGTGACCTATGGCTGGCATTAGGGGTGTGGAACCGTGTACGTTACTACATTTTACTACTTTATCCCACGTTGTTGTTACCATTATATGTTTGCCATGCACTGCCACAACTTGGTGATAAGTTGATCACTAGCAGTTCGTCTCAGGTCTATGACCGACGAAGTCTTGGCCCTGTGGTGGTTAGCTTGCTTAGTGAGCTGGCAGTATGTCTTGTTGCTCGATTAAATTTGCAATGAGTAGTAATGAAAGTGTGAGCTAGCCTTCATAATTTGGCTTTGCTCCTGACTACGGCCAATGACAGGCAAGCTTCCTTTTCCTTTTCACTCGTCAGTGGTACATCTCTGACTTCAAAAGAAACATTTCGTTGGACCAGACAGATTTGATCGTTCATTCAGCTGAGCTGATTAATAACGTAAGTCGGTTGTGTTATTATTTCTTTCAGTTACATTTGTACGTTTTCCATAATTCGGGAACAATATCGGCTTGCTTTAGCATTTTTTTCAGAAGTATTCTTGAAACCTGGCTGGAAATTATACCCGTGGAAACAGCATTGTGTGCTGGATAACAATGGCATACTGTCTCTTGCATTCTCAAGTGTTGGCAGATGTTTCTCACTACTATGTCATCTCAAATGTGGTAGCTTGCAGACCTTCATTTTATTCTTCTTAAAGTGAGGCTTATTGACATGCATCATTGTATGTTGGTGGGATAAACTGTAGCCTAATTTAGACTAAAGAAGCAAAGGTTGAAAGAAAAAGCAGATAACAGTGTGTCATTAGAGACCTAATGATCAGAAAACTCTTTCAAGTCTAAGACATACTTTAAAAGCTCCATGCACTTTTGCAGGCTAGTTTGTGATAGCTAGTTGAATTTCAGTTGCAATACATCTAAATTAGAAGCAATTTCTAAGTACATGGAGCATAATTGCTGACAATAACTATGCTCTTGTCGCTTTAAGCTTGATACCTTGTTTGTTATTAATTCTGGATTATTGCTTGTCTCGAAGCCAGTTGTCAAGTGACTGTAGAGAGATGGTTCTTTTTGCATACTGTGAAACATATTTGTTAATATTATTTCTCAGCTTTTAACTTTGCTTGGTATTTGCAAACAATGATATGTTGGACAGCTGGAGTCTTAATTAAAATTGTTTCATACAGATTCTTATCAATTGGCAGATGGCATGGTGTTTTTATAATCTTTACTTCAGAGTTATCCTGACGAGCATCAATTAAATTGCAAATGTGTACACCTCTATAATGATCATGTTTCATCTGTTAGTAAACATCTGGCTGCACCGATGGTATCTAGACAATTGGTCGTCGAGCCGGCGGTCACCGTTGCACACAGAACACTACGATAGTCTACCAGGTCTCGAGGGCAGTATTTTATGCAGCTGCTATTACACAAATCACTAATGTACCCTAGCATATAAGCTGGCCCTGCTGTTGTCTCCTCTTTGAGCTTCGTTAACTTCTCTATTTATCTTAAATTACGTCATCTGGCATCATTGCTGCGACAGTTGCAATATCTGAAACGATTACTCCTCAGTAAACTGAATTTCATTGTATGGCCGTAGCATTAGAAATGCCAACTAATGATGGGCTTCTAAATTCGTTAAGAGGGGGTCGGTGGCCAACTGTCTGGGTGACTAATTTACAAGAACGGAACTGATAACTGGTCTTACTAATCTGAATCAAAGCCTCTGCTTGCCCCTCTGCTTTTTTATGAAACAACTAGAAGTGAAACAATTTTACTTCGATGTCTTGTGATTGAGTTGTTTGCTCGTGAATGCACAAGCTTCCTAGCAACATATTATATCTGCATAGGATCAGCCCAATATTTCATCTCTTTACAGTATATATACATCGGTATGTATGTAAACATATTGAGTTGGTAGAGTAGGATGAAAGGATGGATGGATAAGGTTAGTTAAGTATTCTCGGCAGGCTTGCAATTAATAGTCTGGCGCTGGCTACATGAAGGACATAAAATCTATAATATATAAATATAATTCGTTTATATAGCGCCCCACGAGAACTTAGTCTCTATTCAGGCGCTTCACATATGCCTCGGGGCTCGAGCCTACGATCTCAGTCAGACCTTGGTCGGGGCGAGCACCTTAATCACTAGACCAAACCACCACGGCATTATATCAAAAGTTGTGAGACATTTGCAAATGAAACAACTGCATGCATAAATATGCCATGGTGATGCACCTGATGGACGAGTCTGTGCTCTATCTGAGCTGTGTCCTTTCTTGTAGCCACTTGTTTGGTTGTCGTCTTACTATTCCTACCGTTATTCAGCAAATAATGATTTTGATTATAGGTAGTTTGTATAGCACCCTATGAGAACCTAATGTCTATGCTGGCGCTTAACAACTCGCTGCAAGAGAATCAATTCAGGGGATTGCGACATGCATGATATCAAGCAGGCAAAAGCAAACAAGTATCATGCTAAGTCAGCTCACTATAGTAGGTGTGAGTAAACTTTAGGCCACTGGTTAGTAAAGACTAATGCTAGTAGCGTGCACTGAACTATGCATACTCGCACTCAAGGCATAGCAGAACAAAACAGATAGAAGTTCACTGGGCGAAGAGAAAGCTTACCAGAACATATGTGTCTTTAGATGAGATGTAAATGACTAAAGGTCATTGTATTTAGCGAGGATAACCGGACGCAAGGTCCAATGTGCACACGGAAGGCTCGATCGCCAAAAGAGTTCAATTTAGTGGAAAGAAGGGCAAAATGACTAGATGCTGAGAAGATAGTGGTGCTAGAGTGCACTGTAGGAACAAGAAGGATGGATCGGGAAACCTTACTTTAGTAAAGTGAACTGGTTTTCAAGCCGGTGAAGCTTAAATAGAAAGAGCTGTGATGCAGCAGCTACACCGTTGATGAGAGACTAGAGGAGCTACTAAGTTTTGAACATGTTGATTAAAGATTGATTGAGTTATTAAGCCGATTAAAGTCACAAGCCTGGAGTCCTAAATAGCTGGAGCTGCAATAACCGGGACCCGATGTCACAAACTCGTGAACTAGTTTAGCTGTCATACTTTTATCTCAGCATGCCCCGAGCTTGCCGATGTACCTTAGCTAAGCCGACTTAACAGTAGAGGAAACATGCTCACCTAATGGCAAGTCATTTGTGTAATGCTTGCCTAGATTTGGGCAAACTGCTGTGAAATGAGGCTTGCTGGATCAATCTAGAGGATCAGGTCTTCCAACTTTTGGGTGACACTAGGTGTGGGCATAACTATTAGGCTATTTTGTGGCATCATCTTCAAGCTTCAGGAAGAAGCTATTCTAACGCTCTACTGGGAGGGGAGTACTGCAAGCGTCTCTGCAGCTTCGATGAGACCACTTTTCGTATGACGGAGCTGTTCTGCTTGGCATGCGCTGGCTAACCCAAAGCCTCACCAGCTCTTGCAGCATCAATACCAACCAGTAACAAAGAACTCGGTAACAAACAGCCCTAAATGATACTTGGTTGCCGGTAAAACAGGCCTCACTGCCCATGGTCTAGGAAAATCTGTTTCAAGACATAACTATGATCTTTCCTTAAAACCGTGTGCAAATGGGGGATCAGATCGTAACCGACTGACTCCATGCCTGTTTTTACACATTTTCGATAACCTTGGCATGTTCCACACATGTAAAATGTCAACGGTATTTTACAGGCTCAGCTCTGGTATATGCATCCTACGTTTGGGTTCCAGATGTGGCTGTTATTGAAGGCTGTCATATTCGTATACGACGACATCGGCATTGCCGACAGCCAGCATACGGTAGGTATCTGGTTTTAGCTGTGGTTATCGCAGCCTAAAAAAATCGCCTTCTCATTTCTGGACCGTAGTTTCTTTTGGACACCCGACAAGTGGCCAGACATGACTGCTGCGTTGTCGTAGCACAGCGACCTGCAATCGTGCAAGGACATTTGTCAGATTCGAGTTTGTCCAAGACGGGACTCTCAATTGCTGCAGCATCTTTGGCATATATTTGAAGAAATCCCCGGAAAGACTCTTTGATGATTACTGTTTTACTGGTAGAATCAACATAGACATATTTAATGACCTCAGACGTCTGCTCGCGGTGTGCCAAATCAGAAGTTGAGTCAAACATAATTCCGCAGTACTTGTTTTCCAGCAAGTTGCAGAGTAGTTTGAGACTGTGGATGAAGCATAAAAAAACTCATTTTGGGCTTGAGGAGACTGATAAGAGACTGACCTGCTGGCATGGCCTTGGTATTATTGCAGGATATCGTCGTTCTGAGCTAGAAGATGAAGAAGTCCCAAGAAGTTTCCTAAGTTTTTCTCACCAGCCAAGTTATCGGTGACCATGCAATGCCAGGTTTTTGGCCTTGGTGCCCAGGGACATCTGTCCTTTCTAGCTATGCCTCTGTGCTTTCTTTTAGGTCCCTTTATCGCCTGGTTCCAGCCTACCTATCAGAACTACTTCCCACCAGGCCAAGAATCGTGCAACCCACTGCACTCACTCGAATCGTTTAGTATTAACTCGTACGAGCCTCAAAATCTTCGGAAACCGTGCCTTTAATTAGTATGCTCCCAGAGCCTGGAACTCACTACCGACAACTTCACAACGTCCTCTAACATGATGTCATTTAAAAATTATCACAACATGTAGTGGGTCTTTGTGATTTATCCTGCGTGTACATATGCCTGCTTACACTGTGCCTGCTGCTTTCGGATGTTACCACCAATCATTTGGGAATACTTTCTATACAGCGCCTGTGAAGTTCCTAGAAAGAGATTCAATTCTCTGAGGGTGCTATACAAATGTATTATTATTATTATTGCTATCTTGACATGGTAGCCATCTGGCTGTCCTTGAAACGGGTCAGACAACATTGTCAGCTTGCTCGGCTAAGCCTTCTAATGCCTGCTATCTACTCAAAGGCTCCTAAGTAAGCAATCTACCTTCTTTTTGAAGCATGGACAGCTACTAAATTCATCCTGAGCAAATCTGGTGCCAGCAGCCGCCGTAATTCCAGCTCCGGTAGCCTATATTAAAGATGTTGCGGTTAAAAAGCTCATAGTTGGATCTCGGCTCAAGGCTGGCAGTCCACCTCGAGGCGGTCACTGCCTGTACTGGGCAACCTGCGGTTTTCCATTAGTACTTTAAACTGAGTATTTCGGGTAGCCGGAAAGTTTACTTAAAAAAATAGAGCGTTCAAAGTGGGCTTTTCGCCTGAATATCTGAGTACGGAATAAAAGAACCTTGGTTCTATTTCGTTGGTTTTCGGAACTCAGGGTCGTGGTTAAGAGGAAATATAGGGGTAGGGGGAAATTCGTAGTGTGGTGTTGGATACATTTCTTGAAATCTTACCGATGCATGCCTGCCCTGCCTGCATGAGTCCAGCGGTTGGAAGTGGGACACCTCTGCTGACAAGTGCCCCCCACCGATTGGTAGCTGTCGACAAAGTGCTTGTGTGGCAGTTTTACAATTATAAAATTGTATTGTTTTAGAGCAACTTCATAGACTCGGGCTGCAGGTGGGTTAAGAACACCTTCCCTGACCAGGCGAACTGGGATGCCGTGCTTCTTCTTTCCTCGTAAGTTGCAAAGCAGCTCGAACTGCAATGTGTACAAACATATAATTCGTGTTTGCAGTACCCTATGAGAGCCTAATCTCTAACCAGGCACTTTATATATCCAGCATGGCTCGACCATGGCTCGACATTGGTCGTCACAAGCTAGCACCTTTGCGCTGGTCCAAACCAGGGCGGCAATCGCAAAATAGCTTGTGTAGTGCTTGGCAAGTTTGTTAGTGATACATGCGGCTGTGACAAATTCTGTCGCTACGGTGGTGATTACCTTCTGTTTGGTACAGTGACTCGAATGCAGCTGCGAGCCAGCTTTAAGTGGCTAGGCTTAAGTGCTATCTTTCTAGAGTATTAGTAACCGTAGCTACATTTACTCTATCGACTTGCCTCCTTGCCGATGCCGTCTTGCCTACTAGTTAGGTCGTTGACACTACCGATTAAGGAAACACTGATGGCCAACTTGGTCCAGCCTACAGCCCCCTGCTCTAATTATGGAGTCTGGTAAGAAAGAGGTATTCCCCTGGAAGCTGCCTGCATTCATTATTGTAGACGAGTATGAAAAGATTAGGAGGACAATTAGGTTATAATGTTGAAAAGGCTGTTTGGGAAAGTGAATAGTGCTAAGTAATGTCTGGTGTTACCGGTGTGCTGCTGTATAATGCTGAGTAATGTGTGCTGTTACACGTGTGTTAGTCCATTTCATATATAGCCGCATGACATCTTCTGTGTAGAAAAGGGTTAAACCATGACTGCAATGCATCAGCAGCCCGTGTTCATGGACAAGGCCTAAACACCTCGATATGACTCGAGTTACTTCAACTGTTTCTAATTTGGATGCTGGATGAATCTAATGCGTGCTAGTAGTAATAATAATGCACTTGATAAAGCACCCTCAGAGAGCTCAGTCTCTTTCTAGGCGCTTTACATTTGCTGCAAAGGGAACGCTATTGAATGGTGACACATCCTGGTGTTCTTACTGGTCGGCTGTTACAACTAGGAGGCTTCAAGTAGAAGCAGCTGCTCCTTCACGGCAGGTGCTCAATTTGGCTACTCCTTCAAGATGTGGTGACCTAGTAGTCTAAACCGGAGGGAAATTGGCACAAAATTGGTGCCGCTTTAGGAGGAAAGTCGATAGCGCAAACAACACATCCTTAGGCCCATAGCCAATACCGAGAAGAGCTTGCACGGGTGGGCTTCGGGGGGGGGGGGCAGCTCCTAGGTCGAGAAGGTCGGATTTTCTGCTATCGTCATGCTTTAGTACAGACTGCTGCAAATTACAGAGCAGTGCCACAATTGCCAGAGGTAGGAAGCGACCAGGCTCTGCCAGCTGGCTTATAACCTCCTTACGGTGGACATGAGCAGCAGCTAGCTGAAAGACTGCTTTTTCCAAATCGTTGGTGAGCTGCTTAAATTTATAGGGATGAGCCAGCCACTGCACTTGCAGAACATGCGGAACCTTAGAGGTTTTCACTTCACTTCCCATCGACAAAAGATGGGCATCCACTGTCTTCCAGATCCGACCCTGTATCCATCAGAGCAGGCCAGCACCCTACAACTGCCCGGCCCCACCAGTTGATTTCAACACATATTGTCTAGCTCTGGTTGAGTGCTTGTAGTAGATTAGGCTCTGCCACCTATCTGTCTATCTTTCGCGTACAGCCTGGATGAAGAGCTGCTTGCTATTTGCCTATCGCCTGTCATTGTCCACTGTGTACACGTCATGACTCACTGCATTCCTCGAATGAAGTGAAAGTGGCAAGAGAGGCTGCTTGCAGGCTGGCATTGCACCAAGATATAGCCTAGTTTCGTTCTCGTGGTCAGTGGCCAATATTGATATTGTGTATCTAAGCTTATCCATGTTAATTAAGCTTATCTGTGTTAATTATTGTATCTAAGCTTATCTATCTTAATTAATTAAGCTTATCTATGTTAACTCGTGCCCCACCAAAATGATATCATGCTGTAAAACGAAAACAGCCTTTCTAGCTGACTAGATATTTCAATTGTGTATTGTGCTGACTCCTGATTGCCTAACGATTGGCCGCTTCAGCTGGTTTGTGATACTGTCTGCAGCCTGGCAATGAGCAAACAGCAGCTTGAGCTCATGGATGGAGTACGCCTAGGCAGCCATGGCTCAACGCCATGGCTTCTCTGACACTTGAGCTGACACAGAGCTGTGCTTGCAGTGATGTGTTTTGCCTGATGCAGGAACTTAGCCGTGCGTTTAGCCTCCATTCACGCTCTCTTCTGATCATTGCAAGCATCTTCAGGATCCAGGCAGTTTGTCCTTCCAGAGAACTATGATCTCGGTCCCCCCATTCACCCGAGATAGGTTTAGGGAATGTTTCCGGGTTATCTGCACAGTGTTTCGTCCTGAGAACTTCAAGAAATGGAAAAGCTCTCACCATCTTGGTCCAGATGACGTTGGGGATGGCCATGCTTACACGTATTATCTTCATTCACAATTCAATTGCTTAGACTGCTTTCCTAAAACGGAATAACTATACTGGAGCCTCAAGGAGCCCCAGTAGCACTAGGGATGCCAAGGGACTTGGGAGTTTGTTTTTGAGCCGATCTCTGACCTTGCCTCTGATCTGACCTGAGCTCTTTGATCTCTGACCTTGCCATATCCTGCCAATCATAGCTGCCACCAGGCTCCTTTCACTCGGCCTAAGGGAGGAGGGCTGTAGACGGACAGCCGGCTCTCTAGCCGTCTGTCCGTCTGCAAACCCAGTGCTCTCCATGCAGCAGAACAGCATCTGCCTCTACCTAGCTAGCTGCTTGCATGCAAAGGTAAAAGGGATCCCACTGGTCAGGGCTTGCTCCTGTCCTTCAGAGTCACGTCCTCAGGGGTGTGGGGTGTGATGCTGGGATATTTTGCGACTTTGCCCAAACCATTTTTCGCGAGCCCCAAGCAGTTGGGCAGCTTGAAACTAGTCCCTGTCAGCAGCCTGTAGCAGACATCTTGTCACCCTTACTAGTCCTCCTTAGTAGTCTCTTCTGCTACTGCGGACGCTTTAAACGGCTGAAAATATGCACTTACCATGCTGGGCAAACGAGTATGACTTTCTGCGATAGCATTTGACTACTAGTGTCTTAAAAGTTCGATGAAGTTACCATTTTCTATACAAAGTATTTACTATTTGACTAATGTATTTGTTTCTAACATATATCCGATACCTGCAAGATGCAAGATGGTCAGTGGGTTTGCAGCAAATTTCCAGCGGTAGCTTTGAAATGTTTGCTTTTGTTCTCCCCCAATCCCTTTCCAACTCCTGAGAACAGCAAGATGTGGTCGACATTCTTTCGTGCAAAGCAAGTGTGATGGAAGCCGCCAGGCCTGCACTTGGCTGTTGTTCTGTCATGTTTACTATTTAATTTCACAAAATAGTCTGAGTCAGATCATTATACTGATCATTATGCAAAATAAGTGGACGGTGGCTGTTTCCTGTTAACCAGCAGCAGATGTACAGCTTTGCATACGGCTAGAGTAACAGTAGCGGAGCACGGCAACAATCAAGAGTGCCCATATCTAACGATAACAAGTACACGTCCACAGCATATAGAAGCATGTTCGAGAGCACAGGAGAGTTTCTGGCTTTCCGAATCAACCAATATGTCTTATAGCACCTCGCCTGTGGCCGCTAAGAGCCGGAGCATAACTCAGCTTAGTGTGCTATGATACAACGAACTGCCTATTACATAGATATAGCTTTTAAGCTACTTTACAATGGCTAATCACATAACCGGTTCCAAGCTGTTGTAATTAAGGAAGCAGTTAAAATATCTTGACAGTCATGCTCTTGCTGATTTAGCAGACCAACGTTTCAAAATTCAAGTGACTATCAAGATTTCATGTGAGTTGGAGCAACTACTGTGGACTAGTGCGCTCTGCACCCAGCGAGATTCGTCAGGCCAGCTTAGGTGGGAGAAACCTCTTACTTGAGAGCAACTTTTATTCATTGTAGGAAAGATGGAGTCTGGAACAATCGCGTTGGACTTTGTAAGTACAGAACACCATCTTAAACATTAATAGAGACTTTTCAATTGGCCATGAAGCGATTGGATGGTGAGAATCACGCTGTTTCCTTGAGGGGTCATATTCATCTTTTTTCCTATTCGCTTGTACTCATTAGCAGGATGCCAGCTACACGAGCATGGTTTATGTGTGTGCGTGTGTGTGTGTGTGTGTGTGTGTGTGTGTGTTTGTATGTTGTGTGTGGGTGCATGCTTGGCCAAGGCGCTGGGAATTCGGGAAGATTTGCTACTGTGCTTGCTCCTAGCATTAAATTAATAAGGACTCGGCAATTGAAGCACCTGGGCTGACCACTTTATTCCATTCACATAGGGAGAGTGTTTGCTGTAGCTCAGTCTGCAGAGTACTCATTGACCAGTATCCAGGATGTGCAGGCTCACTTTTATGATAGCTTGCTGAAAAGGCATGTGCATGTACTCTAGAAAATCTTATCGACATGCAGACATTGTTCATATTCCTTTATAACCGTGATGCTTCTTTGCTCTACTAGTTGTGCTGAATCTTTCGACAGGGTTGTGCTGTTGATTAACACATGTTTTGTACTGAGGCTCATGGAGCTTGCTGAGTCGGAATATGGCCAAAACAGGGTCGAGTTTGCATCCCAAGTATCATATGTCATGTGGTCACTGCCTCAGCACCGATCGCCTTTTCTTCTCAAATGCCTCTTAAGGCTAGTACAGTTGGCATACTGCTGCCACTTGCCGAGCATCACGATAGTTACAATGCGAGTTTCTGTCATCATCTTAACCGACTGTTGGGCACATTTAAATGGCTACACATACTTCTACATGCATGGCAGAACAGTACTAGAGCATAACTGCTTCTGGCCAAAGTTTAGCGATCAAATCGATTTCTTCGATCTCAAAAAAGGTGCAAACAGAAATTTCCTGGGTCTGGATTGCCCGAACGGTCGAGATCTGCCATGATCTGCCCTGTTTGGATAACCTGTATGACCGTTTGAGCAAGCTTTTCCTAGCGATGAAGTGAGCAGTGCGACCAGCAGCCAAGAACTGACCAGGACCTACCCTATGGTGATCTTGGCAATTGATTGATAACAAGCAAGAGCAGCTTAGGAGAAGGCTCACTGTTTATTGTCACGGATACGATTGACAAGTGGCTCTGTTAAACAAGCGACCTGACAGAGCTGACCCTGCCACCATTGGGACGTGATCACTTGGCTTGGCATATCATGGCTGTGCATGAGCTGCTTGCAGACAGATGAAAGAGACCAAGGCAGACATAGAGTGAGATAGACAGACAGATAGCAGCAGAGCAAGACCAATAAGAGAGAGCGAGACAGAGAGAGAGAGAGCGAGAGAGAGAGAGAGAGAGAGAGAGAGAGAGAGAGAGCGAGGGAGAGAGAGAGAGAGAGAGAGAGAGAGAGAGAGAGAGAGAGAGAGAGAGAGAGAGAGAGAGAGAGAGAGAGAGAGAGAGAGAGAGAGAGAGAGAGAGAGAGAGAGAGAGAGACAGAGAGAGAGAGAGACAGAGAGGCAGAGAGAGACAGAGACAGAGAGACAGCAGAGAGAGACAGAGACAGAGAGACAGAGAGAGACAGCAGAGAGAGACAGACACCGAAATCAAACTGAGCTAGGAGAGACAGAAAGACATAGAGGCTCAGCATCATTCGGCTAGCTCGCCTATTTAAAAGCCCCTCAGTGGCTCCGTGGCAGATGGAGCTTTGAGAAGCATTGAGAAAGGAGTGGCTCTGTGGGATCGATGGACAGCCATTGGTAGAGTAGAGCTGCCTCTAAAGAAGTTGCTTGGGAGTAGCAGAATTGTGTAGCCTATTGCACCTACTGCCACTAAGGCCAGCTCACAGTGCTTTAACCTTGCCTCCGACCATGGACAGACGTGCGATAGCTTTTCAACCATGGACCTCTAGGTAGTCAAAGTTCGGTGCATTGGAAGAACTATATCTCCTTTACAAAAAATCAGCGGTATGCATTCGCTGGCACTTTTACTCTCATCCCGCACTCATGCGACCTGTTAGTAAAGCAGCCAGTTCTGTCATGTGTGTTACCTCGAGGTGAGACAGCATCGTGACAAATAATGCATCTGCAAAGCCACGGATCCAATGGCAGTACGATTTTTGCTGCACTTCTTGCTCTTGGCTGCTGACCATCACTCAGGTGCTGCCATTGTCTGCAGCTTAGAATGAGTCATTAAACGATGGCTATCTCCTCTGCTACCTGGCATGGATTTGCTCCGGGTCATTAAAGACAAACAGGGACGGTTATCTCTTCTGCTACCCGAGCAGGATGCGTTCATGGTCAGCGACTTGGAGACGTTTGTGCTAGCAGCACCTACCTCGACCTTTAGGCTGTTGTCGGCATAAGGAGAATCTGCTTTAAACTTATTGGCACGATGGCAGTGCTTTTCTCAATGAAATGCTCATGTTCGAAATCTTGACTACTCAGGGCCGTTAAAGTGAATGCGCCAAAGCTAATAGAAGGGCTATGCTCCGAGCCGGTGTGCAGACGACCTCACCATTCAGCTTAGGTCTCCTATCGCACCTCTAAATGGTAGCAGCGCTAATTAAGCCTTTCTCACATCGGGTCTGCCGAACATGAAGGAGCACACCGTGTGCAGTGGTAGTGCTCAAAGAGCAAGCAGCAGGGTAGAGCTGGCATCGTGCAGATCGGCATCGGCTTGACGTCTCTGCTCGGACGACATGGCATTGTTGCAGCGCAGAGATCTGGCGTGTGCAGCCCCGACGGCAATGGAAGATGCTCGGGCGTGTCGAACCTCAAGTTCCAGATGGCCTCCTTAGCTCGACTCGTCGCCCACGAGCTTCTTCATCCGTAAGTTAGTTTCTCAAGCACGGCAGCAGGTGCAGCAGCGTTACGTGCACTATAGGTCGGGCCCTGTGAGACCTGAACCGGTTGCAGTTTCTTCCCAAAACTACTGCCGTTTGAACCATTAGCTGAGCATGCGTTCACGAAATGAGCTTCGCGGTTCACAGCTACAGCTGCACAATCGCCGCGGTGCCACCCGTGGTCTGAACCCGGCTCCTGCAGCTTAATCCTTTTGGAAAGGCACCTTGTCCTTGTGCATACAATTGTGACTATGTCTGCAAAGTCGACAGGCTAGAAAGAATTCTCGCAGGGCTGTTTGAGTTAAGCAAATACGTCAAGTAAAGGGGGAATTGTGCAGCATGGAAACACGCTATCGAAGCAACAACACTTGATTCTACAAAGAACACTATCATATTGGCATGAATGCTTTCCAGCATATTTAAAGTGCTTACAACATGATGTAGCTCTCTCAGGGTGCTATACAAATATTTTAATATTACTATTAGCAAACAGCATGCTACACAAGAAAGCCACGCAGCAGCAGGCGACGCAAATATCTATTACATTATGTTAAATAGTATATTATAAAAACACACGGTACACACAAGAGCAGCGTGCAAATCAAACAAGCACCGCAAGACTGCAAAGAAACGCCCAATATAAACTGGTGACACGCGATGTATCACACCAACGACTGCCTAGGAAGGGGAGGGAAAGTACACTAAGAAATGGGCAGCTAAGAAAGCTTAAAGGCAGATAGAGGAAGCTGGGAATACGAAAAGACAGGCATGCAGCTGACGACTCGACGACATTCTGAGACTTTCCTGGAGCCGAAGGTCTCGCTGTGAAGTCTCGATGAATACCCAGAAAGCTGTTGTTTTGTACTCTCAGCTTGCCACCGGCGGTCGGCCAGTAATAGAAGCCGCTTAAGGAGCAGCCAGCCAGCTCAAAGTTGGTCTGCATTCCTCTTCAGGCCCACTTTCTTGATGGCTATGCCCTCCTCTGCATGCACCAAAAAATCTGCACGAAAATCTTCCCAGCTGCTGCTGCAAATGCGCCAGCGCCAGAGCCCGGCTAGCCAATGGACGGCTGCAGCAGACGACACTTGAGTGTTTGGTTATTCTACTGAGAGCATTACCATTTGCCAGTGCAGCTTGGAAGCATTGAACGAATTAGCCTCCTCCTCACCACGGCAGCAGCTAAACCATTGGCTGAAACTATAAACGCACGCAAGACTGTGAACTTAATGAGTGCGAAACCTTTAAGTGAGCATAGAACCTTGGCCTTACCCGAGCCAACTGGTCTTAGCTATGGGCAACCCCTATGGGGCATGCTGCTGTATCAAAGGCCCTCAGCCGTGGTGGTACAAACTGTGTTAAGTATGTGCATTTGTGTGAGCAGTCGCCCACCCGAAGGTCGATTCGGCACAACAGCAGGCACTGCATTGGCAATATTATTAGTGTTATATTATATTATTATTATTATTATTATATTAATTATATTATAAGCATATTAGCTATCGCATGAAGCCATGCAAGAGCTCACTACCGACGCATGACCTATCCTAGCACCGGAGAATCTCAAACATATTTTTATATATAATTCTCTCCTTCGTCGTCCTATGTTGACGTAGTGCACTCGCACGGTACATCAGACCCGACGAACCGAGTGCCCTTGCTCTCAGTTCCTAGTCTGCATATTGGACAAAGGAATTGGACTAGCTTCGTTTACAGTGATGCATGGTGACACGTGATTCTAAAAATGGCTTTTAGCCGGGAGCTGTTATAATAGAGCAGTGTAAACCAAAACTTATGATGAGGTAATTATGGTAACACGATGGCATGACTTTAGCCCTGCCTGTGTAGCTTCAAAGTCTACAAAAGCGGTGCCATAAACCTGGAATGTGAGCTAATGAGCTACAATCAGCCGGTATACGTATCTCCTGTAGCTTAGCCTCATCACGGAATCTGGTTTTCCGGTTCCAAAATGATCGTTCACTAGATAACCCGGTCAGAACCGCAGTCAGGTAAGTCTGCCTATTTTCACCCTTCACAGTAGTGTGCAAATTTCAACTTGTTTAGTTAGAGAAGGATACCAATGTCAAGCTGGTTCATATACATTAGTGACTTCCTATCTACACTTCTGTAACCCACTACTTTCACGTGCTTGTGCAATACGATACAGTCGGTGCAAGACTCTGTAGCTAGGCTTGTCTGTCGTGAACGTCGCACTGCCACACTACACAACTTATCGTCGACCTGCAGTGGCTTCCAATCAAGCTATGCATCTACATCAAGGTTGTGTCACTCACTTTTAGGTCCTGTACTCTCTTCCACTGGTTAGAACCTGTTGGAAATCTATTCTATTCAGGTTCGTCATCCCACCCCTGCTCCTCCGACTCAGGTTGCCCGATCGTGCTTCTTACAAATGTCAAGTTCGTTGCAGACCGTGCCATTAGTCCTAATTTCCCAAAGCCAGGTGCTACCGATTGACATATTGACATTTACTGACTGAGCGACGTTTTAATGGCCAATGTCGTGGGCTTGAGCTCTACGACATATGTAAGGCACTTGAATATCGATTACATTTTCATTGGGTGCTATACAAATCAATAACAAGGTTATACTTTATTTTATTTCTTAGCAATATATGTGATACATTTATCCTATATTATTATGGCTCACTCGAAAATCAATTGGGTACAACTAGCTAACGCTACATATTAGCTCGCCAGGCCATTCCTAATACCAAGTTTAATTCTTGGTAATATCTCGCAGTGTAGGTGAATTGCTTCAATCCAGTGACCACTAGTGGCTCAGGTGAGCAAGTCAGCAATGGCTATGATAGCCCAGGAGGTAAGGTGCTTGCTATTCTAGACCGAAGCCGTGGGTTTGAATCCTGCAGTTGGGCAGTTCTTTACTGCCATAAAATACGAGCAAACTTGATAGTGATAATAATAATAATAATAATAATAACACATTTGCATAGCACCCTCGGAGAACTGAATGTCTCTCTAATCACTTCACAGATGCTGCATATAAAGCATTAGCAAATGTTTGGTGGTAAGATATGGTGCTCTTTAATCCATCCCTATGGTGTCTAGCATTATGTCAGCATTATAGTATGTATTTTATCAAAAGTAGGGAGGTTTAAAATCTGGGAATTTTTTAGTTTTGCATTGCTAGTGCTGCATTATAAAGTGTGATTACAATTGTATAGACAGGTCAGATAAGTGATCAGATCCAGCACCTTGCTCTGTCACATTTGTCATGACCTATGAGCAGCCAGGTTGTTCGAACATGCTGTCCTGTTTTCATCTTGCAGTTCATAATGACTTCCTACCGCAGCTGCATTTTTTTGTTTTAGCCTTGGCGTGGCAGATGATTATGAAGGCTCCACCTCTGAACATTGCTACTCGGGCAAGTACTATAGTGTACGCTAAGCACCAGAATATATGTTTACTGTTGCTCCTTCTTGCAGCGGGCACCTGCTGCACTGCTGTGTACTGGCATCTTCACCAGCCCTGCTGTTACCCAGGTATAATGAGACAAGGGGTGTGGCAAGATCATGACTGGTCTGTTTGCTCCATCCAAGAACTCGAAAGGTTCTTAGAAATCAGCACATCCCAGTGTGTCCATGCAATGTCGCTGAGGATTCCGATAACTGGACTACCATTGATTCCAGGTCTGCCGATAGCTCTTGCCAGACCTCTGCCGTGCTCTTCTTCAATGGCTTCCGTGAGCGAACAGGGTGTGCCAGATTGGTCTGCAGCACTGCTGTCTTGGCGTTTCTCTCACTTGCCCTCTGCGTTCAGTAAACGTCGCTTGGCGAGCGAAGGCCGAGCAAAGCAGCACTCACGGAATCGCCGGCCATCGGGCAGGAAGCGAGCGTGGCAGCCGCCAGCATTTGACATGGGGTGCATGGAAAGCCACAGACGGAGGCCTTTCGGGACCTCCACGAAGCCTCGACTTCACCACCGGCGAAGGTAGCCGACTAATGTTTGCGATCAACGCGTAGAAGAGACGAGGTTTATTTGCATGCGCTCATGAATTCTGCTGCATTCCGTAAGCGTCCAGCTGCTGCATTTGTCATCTGCAGTAGCGATCCTTGCCTCGAGCTAGGGATTTGGTAGGAACATGTTCAGGTAAGACGCAACTCAATGGCAGCTGCCATAACACTAGATGGCAGTGCACTTCGAAGACGATTTGGTGGGTGGTTGCTATAAGCTGAGTCAAGCCTATTATTGTAATCTCACCGACTCTCTGTTCATCGGATGCTGCTAGCTCATATATGGTTAATGGTTAGTGTGGCCTTGACGAGTTTCAGACTTTGGATCGTGCACACAGACCGGGGAAGAAAATGAGCCGTGGCTAGTGGTCGAGCTTCAGCAGCGTTACTTGAACGAACCGGTTCTTCTGGTCCTGCTTTATAACCGCGACGACTGCTGCAGTGAGTATGACTAACCTTGCCGTTCTAGATGTGGGGCTTATCTAGACAATACCAGCATTCCTGACGTGGTAGCCCCATATTTACACCATGTGCAATCGCTCTTGGTACAAGCTGTACCAGAAAGTTGTGAGCAAAGTAAGGTTGTAAGGTTGTGCTTTTTTCAGACGAGAGGCTTCGTGACTTTGAAGTTCGAATAGGATTCAATGAGAATTTTACTCTGAATCCATTATGCTCTTTCTACAATGGAAGTGAGTGCTGCCAGATTACCGTGGGATTGATCTTATCTGGTTTTTTGCATTGTTATTAATGATGCATGCCGTTAGCTGTCCTGAGCAAACGGCATCTTTATGTTACTTATCTGTTTGCATCTCCATTCCCTAGTCCTTCTGCTATGCCAAATTTTGTTATCCCTGTTAATCCTAAGACGGGTGCGGTCTTGTGGCTTAAAATAGTTCTATAGCCTAAATTCCTATACTGGTGGTTCATAAGCTGGCAGTGAGGAGAGCACCTACTGAATAATCACGAGCAGGTAACCGTGCGTCGGAAGAGCATCTACTTTAGCTTTGAGCACCTTACCCATCGTGTGGTGGCCAGCAGCTGATAAATCTTTTTTTGTCATCTCAATTTGGCTTTTTAAGTATAGAAATCGTTCTAATGGTAAGAGTTTTGCTCTCAAACTCGTCAGTCACTAGTGCCATTGCTGAATATGGCAATTCTCCAAAGAGCAACCTGTTGTTTTTTCAAGTAATGGGCAAAGAACGGTTAGTATCTGAAAACTTAGGCCAGGAGCTTCATATTGGAGTATTGCTAAAAGGCTGCTTTGGGAAATTTTGCACAAATGATTTTGTCGTGTTTAAACATTTTCTTTTTACAGTGAGTTTCGAAGTTAAATTTTGGCTTCCAATCTGCCAAGTACAATCAGTAGTCATTCAGCATGTAAAAGCTCAAATTCGAAGCATTGGTTAGTTGCATGACTATTTTCTGAAGATGCTGTTAAGTTCTGGAGCTGATCACACACCTGTTCCTGCACTGTAGATATTTGCCATGCTGAGTTACCTGCAAATCGGGATACAACATTCGATAGGGTGATAGTCGATCTACTTCTGATTCAAATATAGTGAGAATATATATGTGCAAGTTCGAATATATATATATCTATATATATCTGTCGAGTCGCCGGCCGCGTGAGTACATCTGTACAGCCCGACTTTCGATCAGGGGGCAAATGGATGGCTGGATGGATGGCTTTGACCACCTCTTGCAAAGGAGAGACTGAAGCTATCCTGAAAGGAGCGTGGAGCAGGTGTACAGCTGAGTGCTCACCCTTTACCACTCTACCCCAGTCTGAAGTGTGATTGCCCCTCCTTGGTGGCTACTAAGCCTTCGAGGAGGGGCAGCTGAACACAGGGCAACTTCGGAGGTTTTTTGTCTTCAAGGCTATTCTTCCACTGTAAAATGAGGCTGGCAAGTCGCCTAACCCTAGCTTTCCAGTACGGCAAGCTGTTTTTTTTTTAAGTAGTTTCACCAGCCGACGGACTATCTCCTTTGCTTAGACGTTTTTGCAGCTAAGTTTGTCGGCTAGTGTAGACCGTAGATGGTCTAGGACTGTTGGGTCTTAGGGTGAAATGTGCTTGCTCGAAGGGTGGTCCAGTCATGTGAAAATAGCTTGGTGGATCAATATTTTATTTATTCACATGCAAAACAAATTCAATAGTACAAGTCTGCATCTAGTCTCGTTCTGTATTCCTCAATTGGCAGCCTTAAATTCATGGTGTCAATGACCACCTTATATTCTTGTTGCTTCTGTTGCCACTGGCTTTCTGCATTATGCACGCATTTTATTCTCTAGCTGTCCCGGGCGGCCGTTATGGAGTTGCTGCGATAGAATGCTTGGCACCTCTTAAGGGCCGTTACGTCAGTATTCAGATAAAAAGACCGAAGGCCATTCTCACACTTTGTGAGGTACAAGTCTTTCAAGGTAAGGTCCCTATAGAGGACAGTGAGTAATGATAATTTTGTTTTCGTGAATTTCAAGTGAGTTTTTTCATAGACTAGCAGACTAATTAGTGCTTGCGGGATTGCATTGCCCGTCTCACTGGATTGCATCCAGTCAGCTGCTGTTCAAGAAATTAAACAACTTATGCATAAGTTCTCGTTAGAGATTATTCGAGATCTTTCTCTGATGCTGTTCATGTATATGGTTTTAGAAATTCATCTGGCTCCTTTCGACAGTTCAAGCTTGACGTGTGTCGACCACCATCCATATTGTCCTTATTGGTCGAGCACTGGAGAATGTACGCATGCCACTTATCTGAAATTCATGGAGCAAAATTGCTCTTACAGTTGTGGATTCTGCCAGAGAGTTGACATTCCTCCCTGGGGACCAGCACCCGTGCATGCTCCACCTCAGCCGCTTGGTCGGATGGTGGTGCCTGTCCAGATGCAATGTCGCGATAAGCACGAATATTGCCTGCACGTTGCTGCTAATGGTGACTGTCATTCGACGTTTGAAATGGTGCAAGTCTGTGCACAATCGTGTGGCTTCTGTGACGATGCTTCAGGGCGCGAGAGTTATTCCCAACAGACTTCACCATATTTTATCATCGGAGGTCCGTTTGATCTCATGACCACTACATCGACGGATAACACACCAGGAACCTCTGAGCAGATGAAAACAACTCCACCTGCCAGTAAAGTGCAACTGTGCAAAGATACCAGCGACCACTGCAAGATATGGAAATCAAGAGGCTACTGCCTATTAAGGACTATACAATCTGCTTGCCGCGAGTCTTGCAACGCCTGCACGGACAGCTCTGTCGGACCAAGCACCGTAGCAGTTTCCTCGACCCCTGCTTGGATGCCAGTAGCAACGACGAATTCTTGTATCCATGCGAGTGCAACTGCCAGTGCACTCGTGTCTTCAATAGGGGACAATCCGGCAACTGTTCTCCCACCAAGTGCAGTTTCTAATGCTAGATCTTTAACCTCCAAAGGCGGTACTGTTATCCCATTGCTCACATCGGTTGTCTCCGAAGTGATCACTAAGCGAATGCCAGGTATATCTTCAGTGGTCACTACCCAGCCGACAACCACCACTCCGACGACGACACGGCGTCCCTGCATCGACCTGCACCGGTCCTGTGGCTCTTGGGCTGCTGCCGGCCATTGTTCAGTGGCAGACAGTGTCAGGCGAGTCTGCCCAAGCTCGTGCTCTGAGTGCAAGCCCACCAACGAAGAACTAGCAGCCACCGTGCCCCCGTCACCCACGTGTCGGCCTGACGCCTATCTATCGTGCCCCAGCTGGGCTAAACGAGGTCACTGCTTCCAGGATAGAGTAGCCCTAGTTTGTCCTTCGTCGTGCAGGCTTTGCTAGGCAATTTTCTCCGGTGTAAGAGTGTGGATTGCATATGCTTGCAGTGACCAAAGCTTGAAAGCTGGGATTCGAGCAGACTATCCTCGGTGGTTCAACCCCCAATAGCATGCCATTCATGCTGTGCTTTCGGGTCACAGGAGAAATGTGCTGCTCCAGGAGATTCCATGACATTGCTGACCATTCATTCCGAGCCGTCGGCTCGGTCGCTGGCAGCACAGTTCTTTTTCTAAACCTGCATCATTTCTAACTGCTTTGGAATTTGACGGGCAGCGGCACTCAGGGGGCAGCTCTACATTCCCATATTTATTTTGGGGTCTGCAGCCCAGGCAACAATTCTGAGGGTCTGTGAATGCTTTGGAGAGTTCGCTTGAGTGCCGCGAGCTTAGCTTTAGTAGACTTCGCTTCGACTTGTGGCACGAGTCTTGACTGTCGCCAAGAGGCCTAACTTATTTATATGATGTACTCCGAGATCGTGCTTCGAAATTGTCCGTGTCCCATCTCGAATTGCTCCCACTAGAATGTCTAGACGAAAGTAAGTAGATTGAGCTGTTTTTCCAACTTTTGGCTTCGCAGTGCATCAATGGCCAGTGTTTGCTGCTGCTACATAAGAAGAGTAGCATCCGTTTGCTTCTCTTTTACGGTGAATTCTCTCGTGATGGTTCTCTCACTGAGGTTAGTCCGCTTTCCGTCTGCCTAGGCATAATAATAATATAGCTGATTTAACAGCTCTATTTTATAGCGGCAGAAGAGCCTTAGCGGATACCAATACCGCTAACAGTTGGCAATAAAAGATCGCCCACCGCAGGATTCGAACCCACAACCTCAGTCGTGAAGAACAAGCCCCTTACCTCGTGGGCTATCGAGGCTAATTGCTACGTTAATTTAATTTAATTTACTTTTCAATACAGAGCTGGCATGCGTGTTTTCTGTTTGATGACATCTTTTTTTTACCTCGCTCGCAAATACTTATGCATACAAACTTGCTTTGACTATTTTATGACAGCTAAAGGGTTGCTATAGTTATGAGCCTCTGCCAGTTCTGGTTTTAAGGTTCAAGTTTTTCTATTGCTAACTACAAGACTGGTACACCTTAGAAATGTAAACTCAGACGTTACTCCCTTATCAATGCTGAGTTAGAAATGTAAGACCAGACGTGCCCCCTTGTTGTGGAGGATTACTTAAGTAGCATACGATTCGCTGCTTCGGCATTGGAGTAATCGTAGTATTCCCTCGCCTGTCGCGAGGCGAGATATACTGTTTCATCGAAAGTTGACCAAAGCCTTGTCTCGTCAGCCTTGCTTTTAACCTGTAATTTTAATTTATTTCACCTGGCCTAAAATTTGAGGCGTTTAATCTGTATTGTCCTACGT
This sequence comes from Cristatella mucedo, assembly GCA_009760855.2. NCBI lineage: Eukaryota > Metazoa > Bryozoa > Phylactolaemata > Cristatellidae > Cristatella > Cristatella mucedo. Next base: position 11,713,479 of record WPIO01000002.1, read on the forward strand.
CGTTTGCTAGAGTTGTATTTACTGTTGGATAGGCGTGTGACTATTTACGTTATGTTGCTACTGTAGTCTTTATTTTTGGCTTTTGGCCAGATGTTCAAGCTGTGCATAGTCAGTTGACTATAACAGTCCCTAGAATTAGTAGATGCAATAAGGTGGTGCCTCCTCGTGTAGGGATGTCCAATCGAAATGATACTATTGTGGTTTGATATTCTTTTCTGGTTACGTATGCATTGTTTGCACCCATACTGCAGATAATTCCTTAGCCCACCCACAAATCTCACCCCATACTGTTCCATGGCAAAACTGTTGATCTACCACTATCCATCAATTACTTCTACATACTAATATATTGATATAAAAAGTGTGGAAGTTGAAAATAAGTTCATCACAGTCAGTCAGTTTAGAATCTAGGCTTCGGATTCTTATGAGTTCCATTCAGAGTTTAACTTTCTAGAGTCAAAGCTTGCAACTCTACTTTAGACTTTTTTATTCGGATTGCTTCGAATGTGCCAAATGTATGCGTTTATCGGCTATTTCTTTGGAATGCCCAGTAAGGTCAGCGTACTCGCTGCCATCGAACGGCACCGTCATATCAACGATTAGCATCGGTGTCGTTGTCAATCACCAAGTCCGGCTTGAGAGCCCGACCAGCAGCAGGCTGGAGGGCTTGGCATGCTGCAATGCAGATGAGCTCAGTGACCGAAAGAGCTCTAATTAGGAGGAAGAACCAGGTTATGGCGAACGGTGATTGCATACAGCATCGGCCAGCCCATACTAGTATATATATATGTATATATATATATATATATATATATATATATATATATATATATATATATATATATATATATATATATATATATATATATATATATACAATTAATATGTATACACCACATACTCCGAATTGAACACATTTCGCATCGTGAGGGTCTTTGAAGTTATGGCTAGTATGTCTGGATTTATTCAAGCTTTAAAGATTGGCTCTACAATTACCTTAGTTTTGCCACTTTGGACTAAATATGATCACTTTGAGTTTCTAAATCTTGAGCTAACATAAATACTTCACCTATTCCCAAAGCTAGCATGTGGATTTTACTGTTCCACTAGCAAACTTTGACTCATTTATTTATTTATGTTGTGCTTGAAATGGTTGAGGAAACGGGTGATGAAAGGATTGATCTAGCAAGATTGGCTCGAGCAGCCTGGAGTGTTTCTGCGAGAAATGGCTTCTAGAATCGTCAAAATTAGCTAATAAATCTAAAAAATAATTCAAACAAACTGCAAACTTCAATATTAGTATGTAGTAAACTGCAGAATGTAGGCCGATTAATTTTTTGTGAAATTTGGCAACTGCGATACAGTTTAACTTAATCTGGGCGGAGCTCAGCTTTACGAAAACCGTAAGGTAATCCAAAGAGTATGTTCACACTCAACTGGCAATTACTCCCACACAATACTCATTTTATGTGTTTTAAATATTAAGTGGAAGCGTAAGCCTCGACCGAAAACCATTTATGAATATAAAGTGATGATGCTCAAAAATTCTGACGCTCTAATGGTCGCATAATTGTACGTAGTAAACTCCATCAAATTAGAATATTGTCGTGATTTAATCTAAGATAGCAATGCTCCTTTAAACTAATTAACCGAGCTTGCTTTGCTCTATAAAATAGTATTCATTCAGAATTTCTCCCAGTTGGTCATGTGTAATAGAAGGTGTGAATTTGCTATAGCCAAGCCATTGCTCCAACAAACATCATCAAGCGAGCTAGCACCTAAATTCTATTGATTATTTAACATCACAGTTTGGAAAATCTGACGTTGTAAAGAAAAATCAGATACTATTTTTATTGTATTTTATTATCTTTCAGATCTGCAACAAGCTTTTGATCGCATGCTAATTGTCTTTCTGACGCCAAAGCTTTTGGCTTGAAACTTTCAGCCCTGAACGTACATGCAGAACCTACAGTCATCACCCCAGTCTATATATACGCAATTGCTTTCCTATAGTATTATGCACCCGGGACGTACTGAGCAGATGGTGACCCTTTTTATTCAATAATTCATGAAATCTTAGTGCAAATTTAAATAATTATAAATGAAAATCAACATCGTAACTTAAATAATTCTGAATTACTCTAATGGATAGTTAATCTTAATCAAGATTGTTTAAATAAAAAGCAATAATTATAAGAGTCTATTTACCACAGTTTAAAAATCTTATCGATAGAATTGCTTTGACTTCACCTTAGGAAATCGGTCAATTATGTAATCAAAATGATTCTTATCAAAATTTTCTTTTTCAATGCTGAGAAGTGCCAAATTACTAAGACAGTCTTGCCCCATTGAAAAGTGGAAATGTGATGAAGTAAGTTTTAATTTGCTGAAAGACCGTTCACAGCTGGTTATTGATGCCTCAACTATCAGAAGAATTTTGAGAGAAATGCGTAGATTCGGAAATGCATTATCGCCATAAGCAACAGTTAAGTGTACAAGATCCATTGGAGCTTTGGTAAATTTTCAATTTGCATCCTAAGCAACATCTTGCAATTTTTTTCAACCCACGCTTATAATTTTTCTCCACTGACGTTATTGTAAAAATAATCCTAGATTTATGCAACTTTGACGCAATTTGTGGGTATCACTTTCTAATAGAAGAGTTTGCATGTCTAGTAGGAACCCAACTTTCATGTCTGCAGATTTTCGCATGGGTCATCGTTTGAATCGGTTGCAATCAGGCCTTCATCAATGACAATGCCTCTCACTGTTGTGATATACCGACCTCATTCTGGCTGTCTAAACTTTGTTTTAGAGGAGTTTTCAGAGTACCTCGCTAAAATATTTGTGTGACAGGCCGTTACTGATTGCTGGAGACTTTAATATTTACGTTTACAACCTTAGAAATAGCCAGGTCCGCTCATTTCTTGACTGGAGAATTTTGCTTTGGTCCAACACGTTTATCATACCACCCACGCCCGTGACCATATTCTAGATCTCGCGATCATTAACGATGTCCTCCCCACTGACCTTGTGGTGTGCCCAATGACTCTCTCAGATCATTGTTAGGTCTCGTTTACTGTACCTGCTCCCTTGTACGTACAGGGTAATGTCGAACTTGTCAAGCGACATAACTTACAAAGCATTGATATAGACAAGTTTTTTAAATCTGTTTGTGGTTCAGGTCTTCTTGATCTGCATTCAGACTCGACCGGCAGCCTCGATACCCTCACTGACGCAATGAACATGACACTCAAGAGTGCTCTTGACAAGCATGCTCCCGTTCATTCTATCCTTGTACAAAGTCTTGTAAATTCCTTCCAGTCTACAAAAATACTCTTAAAGATGGACCGGGTTAAGCGCAGGCTTGAACGTCGTTTCAAGAAATCGGGATCTGATGCAGATCTAGTCAATTTCAAAGACTTCCTTCGAGTTTACACCCGGGAGCTTAAAAAAGCCAGGGCTTCTTTTTTCAATCGAAAGCTGAATTCCTGTGAGTCGGACCCTAAACAGATTTTTAAGACAGTAAATCATTTACTGGCCAATGCTGAGAGGTCTGACTATCCAGATATTGTGGGCTCAGCCGAAAAGTTGTCAGCCTTCTTTACTGAAAATATTGTGCACATTCGTGCCTTCATAAAGCCCCCTCTGACTAAAGCGACTGTGGTATCACGACCTGTAATCTTACTTAAAAGGTTTTCCGAGGTTTCCGTATGCGACGTGGCTACCTTAACAAGGTCTAGCAAAAAGAGCTCGTCTCCTGAAGACCCTATACCATCATCTGTGGTCTTCACTGGCAGACCAACTTAGCCCTGCGATAACCGAGATTTGTAATGCTTCTTTGGGAAAAGGGGTCGTCCCCAAGTCCTTCAAATCGGCAATCGTTAGACCCATACTTAAAAAGCCTGGATTTGATACAAAATTCCATGAAAATTATTGCCCAGTTTCCCTTCTTCCTTTATTGTCAAAGATTCTTGAACAAATCAAATTTTTCCTAAGCAGCTGGTTAAACATATTGAAAAGAATGAAATGTCAGAACCATTTCAATCAGGGTTCAAGATGCACCACTCCACTTAAACTGCTCTCCTCCATGTTAACAGTGACATTCTACGTGACAACAATGACGGGAATGTTGCTGCCCTAGCTCTGCTAGAGCCGAGCTGGTTTGGTCCGGTGGTTCAGGTGCTAGCCCCGACCAAGGTCGGGCTGAGGTCGTGGACTTGAGCCCGGAGGTATATGTGAAGTGCCTGATTAGAGATTAAGTTCTCCTATGGTGCTATACAAATGAATTAAAATTATAATTAAAAATCTGTCAGCTGCCTTCGACACCATTGATCACGATGTTCTACTTGAACAATTAAGAACAACGATCGGTCTGGCAGACGAAGTAGTGGCGTGGTTTAAATCGTACTTGCCTGATCGTGTTCAATTCACGTCGTGTGGGGGTCATTTCTCACACACGAGACGGGTCACCTGTGGAGTCCCTCAAGGGTCCTCACTCGGTCCCTTGCTGTTCTCCATTTATAATCAACCTCTCGGAAAAGTGATCAAGGCCCAAAAATAGGATGTCACTTTTGTGCTGACGATACTCAGCTGTATTTCTCATTCAAACCGTCGGATTCTGCTGCAGCAACTGAGAAACTGAATGCTTGCCTTGCCGAAAAATTCGATCTTGGATGTCGGAAAACTTCTTGAAACTAAATGACAATAAAACCGAACTGCTGCTCATAGGACACCCTAAGCATGTGGCTGGATTAAAAGGCTTTGCTCTTCTAATAGATGATGCTGGTGTGCGACTATCACCTCGCGCTTGAAATTTCGGTGTCGTTTTCGATAGCAGCCTAAATTTTAAAAGCTTCATTCAGAAGACTGCTTCTACAGCTAGCCATCATGTCCAATCCCCATCCAAGATTCGGAGCTGTCTTCTGCAGAGGCTTGCTACAAATTTAACTAGGTCCTTAGTTCTGTCTCGGCTTGATTATTGTAATTCCCTTTTCGCTGGGCTACCAAAGAGCAACTAGGTCACTGCAGCGGACTATGAATATGGCTGCAAGGCTAGTCTTCAAGTCCCAGAGGTTTGAGCACGTGTCTCCTTTGCTAAGAGAGCTAGGATGGATGCCGGTTGAGCAACAGATACAATTCTTACGTTGACCCACAACGCCCGCCACGGCTTGGCTCCTTAGTACCTAGCTGAACTGCTGCACCAGTTTCAGCCTCATCGCGCCATCAGGTTCTGTGTAGACAATAAATTAGCCGTTTCATTCCTTCGCTTAAAGACCGTTGGTGACAGAAGCTTTTTCTCTGCAGGTCCTAAATTGTGGAACTGGCTTCCACAATTCTTACGAAACGACGACTACACTCCTGCTGCCGACTATGGCTCACCCTTTTCAGCGGTTCTGAGCTGCTACTTCTATTCTACTCACTACCTCAACTGATTTCTTGACTTTACTATGGTTCCCACTTTCTCTTTTTTGCGTGAGACGATGTCTGTTGGCTACCGAATGTGTACTGAAAGCCGCTTAGGCTGTGAGTTCACTATACAAAACTCTCCTGCATAACCCCCACATAGTCTTTATGACTTTGCGGAGTTACAGACTGAGATACATATACAGATGTTCTTAATCTTCAAAAATCTTGTCTATATGTCTTGTTGAAAACAGTCGATTACGCTTTTCATGACATGCATAATGTTTTTGTTGGCTGTAAGTCCGGCGTCTATGACGTGTGCTCCGGACATCCTCCTACGTCGTCTTCTTCCTCTCTTAATTTCAATGGCGCTGTCTGAGCATTTATCTTTGGCGATCTGTGTAGCATTTTCACTCAATTCTCTGCAAACTTTGATTATCTCTTGCTTCAGGGATTCAAAATCAGGTGCAGCTTCTCTAAAGTTGATTGCAGGATCTTACAGCCATTACTTGATTTGTTCAATCTTGCCGATAATAATGTTCCAGAATTCCACTAAAACTGTAAAATGCAATATTCTTTAAAGAAACGATGCTGCGGAATTTTTAGGTTGAAAATTCTTTACAGGTCTTTTGATAGGCCTTCCCGGAGCTATACGAGTTGGTCACGTCCTTTTTACATGCTCTGACAGCTCTGACCGGGCACACCAGCGTGCGTAGGATTCTAGCTTTACTGTTAATTTGTGCATGGACACTAAATGAACTTTAATGGTAACTAAACTTGTCTGTTAACACCGTTTTCAAAGCCTTTTTAGATTTGGCCTGGCTGTTACCTTGAATTCCAAGGAAAATAAAGAACTGTCTCACGTTGGCCGTTAATCACCCAAAAAATCCATAAACCGAAGCAAGCAGAGAGACTGGGGTTGACTTGCGATCTCTAACTATTTCGTGCCATTACCTTAGACGGAGTTATGATGAACGCTTCTGAAATTTCGTAAAAGGGCGAGAATTAGGCACCACTAATAACTCAAGTCCACTTGCAGTGCTACAAATATGCTGCGGAAGCATCCGAAAAAATATCAAGCAGCCCTCACTTCGCTTACCAGTTATCTTCTGAATTTCACGGTATAATCGCTCCGGAACGGGCGGGACCGGTTGTTGGGCCTGGTAGGCCATTCAACGGTGCAGAGCGGTAAATTAAAGACTAAAGAAGAATGCATCGGCGGGACATTACATTTTGATTATAGTCTCCAAGTATTGCTGTGGGATTTCAATTAATTTCCTTGGAGCCTGTTCCTCATATTTAATCTCCGCAGGCAGATTGCATGGAGTCGCACTTATTTGAAGGGTCCCCGAAAGACTTTTTAGAACACACGCAAGCTGCTGTGGCACAGAAGAGTAAAATGACCAAATCGCGAGTCTCAGCAAATATGGCTGGTATTTTTTTTAATTGAGCTAGCATTCATACATTCTGCATGGTATCGCTGGTAGCTTTTTACGCGTAGCAGGCTATGTCGATAATAGCGCTAGCGCGTCACGCGTTGTGGTCGGCTGGCAAAAAAAGCATTTACGAGCCCATAATGCCTCTGGCACGTTGCTCTGGCACGTTCCCAACTCTTGACAGAGCTGCAGGCAGCTGCGGGAATTCATACCCGCATTGCATTCGAAGCAGGCACATGGCGAGCTGCCATGCGTCTTGCATCCTTGCCTTCTGCTGCTGCTGCTGTTGCTGAAACCCCCAGTCAATTGTTGCCTTCGTACACTACAACTACTGGCTACGCCCGGATGGTATTTAAACTGTAGCAACCTATTGCTACGCTAGAGAAGCAAACACAACATAAGACGTCTACATAAATTGAAAGTTGAAAACTCTATTTGCCGTTGGCAGAAAAGCAAAAGTCCGTGCTCCATGCACGCGGAAAGTATGCGAGAGTGTTCCCTTAACAAGTTTCCCTTTTATTTTGAAGTGCAATTTGGTATCGAGGTGCAACTATTACGTCTGCTGGGGTCAGCAATAAGAAACGGTATTCCCCACGGTCTTGGCCCCAGTGGTAAGGTGCTCGCTCTTCACGACCCAGGCCTCGGGTTGAGCCTTTAAGTGGGCGATCATGTGCTGCCAACTGCAAGCGATTTTGATATCCTTTAAGGCTCCCCTCCCACTATATATATATATATACTTATATATATATATATGTATATATATACTTATATATATATATATATATATATGCATATACGCACACATATATATATATATATATTAAAACTAAGTATGTGTGCTTACGCCAGCCTGGTCGGGTGGGGATTCTTCCTTTTGCAGCTGATATCGGAAACCATGCCATTCGACTATTCCTTGAATGGCTGAGATGTAGCCTTTCGCAGCGGGGGAGGGGGTAGGAGGTAAACTAACAGTAACTTTCAAAGTACTGAACAACGAAAGGTCGCCTTCGTCGTAGGATTGAGTTCGAAGCAGCAGCGATATCGACAAGAGCAGCGAAAAGCCTGATTGGCTGATTGCTTTCTGCATTCCTTTAGGCAGCTACTGCTGGTCGAGGCCCGAGCGATTTACTGCCTGTACCGATAAAGATTTTCAAATACGCGGCCCGTGTATGGGTGCAATTCCGATGACGGCGATTGCGGTCAGCACGCTTATATCGAAAGCATCGCTGGTGGTGACTGAAGTGCAGCAGCAGTTGATTTTAACTAACTTTTAAATAAAGAAATTCACAGACTCAGATCGAATGCACTGCGACTTTGAGAGTGAAGCGGGGAGGGGGGAATCGTATCAGGCAAAGCTCCGAAGGTGATCGAACGTGAGCTTCTCGAATCCATTCTTTAGCCTCTGCGATTCCTACCTAGCATTCGATGGCGACTTATTTCCATATTCCTGCCACTTTCCGTCGCCCTTACAAGTCTCCACCTCTTTGGCAGCAAAGCTATTTTGCGCACCAGAGAGATTCATTCAACTTTTGGTGCCTTGCCTGTCGATAGGCTAAGAGATCAAGCATAGCAGTGCCTTAGTAAAGCCATTAGGATAGCCTCACGCCTACTAGAGCTTCGAGCTGTGCTCGCATGTTGGTGCAAAGTGCATCGTTTAACCCTAGCGTTGAAGAATCTGTCCACAGAGCCCTATCCTGAAATAGGCCATCAGCGACAGCCCGATCTCAGGGTCAGCCTATTTTCTGGAGCTCCAGGCGATCCGATCCGATATCGATAGAGCTGGTCTGATTAGAGTTCGGGAGCTCCGCCTCTACTGCTTACCCTGATGGCTAGCTGAGGTCCTCTCAATCACAATAGGTCATCAATTGGTCTACATGGTATTGCTGAATGCCGGAAATATCCTGGTTTGATCCTAAGGTAAGGGTGCTCATCTTTTACAGTCAAGCTAGTGGGCTCAAGCTCCGTGGCATACGTGAAGCGCCTGAATCGAGATTGAGTTCTCTTAGGTCGCTATGTAAATAAATTTCATTTTATAAATTTAAGTTCAAGAAATATAATTGAGTCGCAGTTTACTGGCTATAGCAAAATGTTTGGTCAGCAAACGGAAATTGGTAACCACTGCCCAGGCTGCTTTTTTTCTCGTCTGCGAGATTGTTGGGGAATCTGCTTTCGCTATAAATGACCCTTTTTACGTGTGGTTATAAAAAGACATCTCGGCTTGGACCTTGGTCTCAGACAGCTTAGGAAAGATGTTTCTAAGCTACGCAAATGCTGCCAACTCCTTAGATAAGGCTGGGTCAAATTGCCTCATGAAATCCTATCCGATGTGTAGCTTTGGAAGTAACACCTTCCCCAGGGTCAGACGTATCTTCCACTTGACGTTGGTGCTTGCATGGAGAACTTGGTCTGATATGGGCAGTAGAGCTTGCGATAGTGAGGTTGGCATTTTCAGCTGCTCCAGAAGCAAAAATAGAAGGGAAACTTGGTTAAGGTCCTTTTGAGATCCACCAGGTACTGCCATCATTTTGAAGTTACCAACGACCGCCAAGCCAAACCACCACACCTCAAGGCATTCAGATAGGTCTTGATGCTGTTGTAAAACTCTTATTTTATATTTGAACCGAGTGCTCTACAAGCAGAGATGTATACTGAAGAGATCCTTCGACTAATTTCAGAACTTCATCGTAATTGTCATGATAAATTGACCAAAGATATAGCAAAATGCGTCTTCGGGATCCTTAAAACTTGTATGGAAATATATATATATATATATATATATATATATATATATATATGTTCTGAAATTAGTCGAAGGATCTCTTCAGTATACATCTCTGCTTGTAGAGCACTCGGTTCAAATATAAAATAAGAGTTTTACAACAGCATCAAGACCTATCTGGATGCCTTGAGGTGTGGTGGTTTGGCTTGGCGGTCGTTGGTAACTTCAAAATGATGGCAGTACCTGGTGGATCTCAAAAGGACCTTAACCAAGTTTCCCTTCTATTTTTGCTTCTGAAGCAGCTGGAATATTCATTCAATTAGGTTTGGCGAACAAAACTAAACAATTGGGTGCGAGGCTCCTGTATTTTGATACTTCTTATATTACTTGAAACTATTATTAAGTATGTTATTATTAGTTTTGATCCATAAATTCAGAGAACTATTGATCAGCACCATGCCTCAAAGACTGTGTCGTCAAGTGATCAATAATAAAGGTAGCGATATCAACTACTTAAATTGTTTACGTTGTTCATGGTAATTTTTGTTTGATTACGGTAGGATTTGCTAGTTTCATTCCGTATGAGAATTAATTTATAAAAACTACTATAATGTTTTTATTTTCCACCAGAATTGTTATCATGTGGATTTCCGATTATGAATAAATTGTATTATTGTTTAATTTACTTTTCCATTACCATACGGTCTGCTGCCATTCAAGAGCGAATGTCAGCAATAGGTTTTTCAAAGAGTTTGGGATATTTTGATGTGCTAGAAGGCTGTGAGTATTTTAATCTTAGGAGCAGTTTTGAGTGTCGTCAGCCCTAGAATGAAAGCCAAATTTATGCTTGATGGTTGCATCGGCAAGAGGGAGAGAATATATTTTAAAAAGAAGTGGAACAGGCACAAATCCCAGGAATATCCAGCAATTTTCAGGCCTCCGAAATTCATGCTGCTTGTTGAGATCTATGCTCTGAAATCTCCCCTGGCATTGGACATAAACCATTGCTGTGACGCATAGGGGAGGCAAGTACCCACTAAGGAATTTGCGATTAATTGCATCACACTCACCCTACATGCCGACATTGAAGGATCCACCCTAAGAGAACCAGATCTCTATCCAGACGCTTTACAACTCGCTGCAAGTGAACCAATTACTAAATGAGTTACTGACAACCAAGGTACCATGCTTAAATCAGCATGCAAAAGCACAACAGTATCAGCTTTAGGCAAAAGCGGAAAAGGTCACAGGAAGATACTCGGACCGTTGGTTAGTATGATTGCTGGTTAATGGGATGCACTAAGTCGTCCACAGGTAATTACTCAAAGCGCGCAGGAAAAGAAGATAAGTTCACTCAAAACTCAGAACCAGTAGCCTTTCGCAGAACATTATTTCCTGCGAATGGCAACATGGCGTCAGGATTGCTTTCCCGCAATGCGACGTGGCTTGGCATCTACACTGTCACCACTAAAGAGCCTATTCATCCATGCAATTGTGCAATGCTTCTTATCATGTCACCCAGCACAGGGTCTTTGCGCCATTCCATACGCTACATGCACTCCATGCACTCATCACCGCGCAACCGCGCAAGACGCTCGGTTTTTTGGCAAATGACTGCCGTTCTTCACGCCCACGTCTAAAACGCTAATATGTTTATACAAGTCAGAGCGTCGTACAATTTTACGACATGTCTCATTGCCGTTTGCAGAACACTCCTAGAAAGTTTTCATGCAACAAGTATAAAAAGCCACGACTAGCGGCCAGCAGGGAGCCCACCACCCAATCCAACATCAGCAGGAAGAACCTAATTCGGTGAGATTGCTTGCCGAGGCCGTCTTCCTTCCCAGCGGAGTGATTGGCACCTCAATGCCTAGGAACACGTGAACACCACAGAAAACGAATAGAGTGAAGAGTGATAGAACACGCGAAGCAGAAGCGGTAGCGGTAGCACTGGTGCCACATAGCGATTAATTGGCGCCCTCGCATTTCAAGAAAGGAGGCGCATCAACGATTGCGCAACCAACTACGAACGCGACTACTGAGCGTCGCGGCCTTGGGTCTTCTGGGGAGGTACTGTCATATTTTTCAGTGAGTTTGCGGCATGAATTATCATTGGTGGTGTGAGAAAACTCTGGCGTTCGATGTCCGTACGAAGCTGTAAGAAACCACAACCACACATACTGTTACCATTACTAAAGCAAATGGGCTCGCTAAGACGCTGCTCACCGTGGAGACGTACACATGGATCAGTTCTTTTTGTGAAATTTCTACAAATAAAACTAAAAATATGAAAATAAATGTTAAATAAACTAAATATAAAAGTATTGTAGTTGATATTAGCAGTTTACTGAGAGCTAAAGTATGAGACATCCAGTTTACTAGGAGTATAATTGCATAGTCACGACTGAGCACGATGGACACCAGGTGATCGAGCCACCGAACAGCGATGGTAAGTCTGAGTGGAGTATTATGCAACGGAGCCGCGTGTATGTTGGGAATACTCGGAATTGAAAGGCCAGATATTTGCTTAGGTTCATCTACTTAGGTCGCGGTCGTTCCTTGCAGCAACCGGCGTATCCATGTCCATGTTTTACTAGGTGACCAAACGTGTCTTAAATGAATCGCACATTTCTTTTAGGAAAGGGAATGTTTGAAGTTTTTATGGGAACATTATTTCATAATTTTTGGTGCATCCCCTATCGCTTAGCACTTTGGGTGTCGTTCAACCCTGACTAGCGTAAGAGAAACTATGCACATTACCTGATGTATAAAACCTCATGTTTTAAAAATAGGAATCGTGGTTTTTACAAATCAAGACATAAAAAATAGCACACCGCTCTCACATGAGAATTTCAAGCGTGATGCCGCCTTTGATGGTGATCGAAACATGGACTGAAATTAAAACGGTAGGCTGCATCAGGTGGCTCCTGGCACGGAAACTCGTGGGCTTCATCAGTGAGACTCGCTTCTCGGCAAAGTTAGAAGCCAAACCCCTGGCTCTGCACAGCTTGATCGTCTTGTTTTCTCGTCTGAAGTGCTGGTGTCGGAACTTGGTTGACTTGAAAGCTCACCGGTCTCGGTTACAGTTAAGTTTCAGTCAAGATACAGGGGTATATTACTGAGACTTATTACTGATACATAAGAAGAATAAGGCTATCGTTCGATTCGGAAAAATCTTGAAAAATAGCCGTATGCTTAGAGAGCTTGGATATGTATAGTTGAGTGGCCTTTATGTCCTACCTCGATGATGTAGCTTCTTCGATCGGCTGGGTTCCATGCCATCTGGCGGCTAACATTCGCAGCCCTCAGCTATTTCCTCTCTGTCTGCAAACTAAAGATGCCGGTCACGGGCATGCTTTCTATTCTGCGTACAAATGAGCTAGGTTTTAACCTACGTTTAGTTGTTAATTGCTTCTATTATTGATAAACCAGGTGCTATGTGTTGCATCTGCTTGAGCTTATGGAGATTGTATAGTTTAGTGCCTGTTATTTTTGTGTATGTTCTTGCATTCTGGTGGCCCTATGCGAGTTTTGACGTCGACTTCCATTGTCAAGGAATGGTATAGCAATTTTTAGTTACATTCCGAAAGTCATTCTGCTATGTGGGTGTGACTGTTACTCACCTCGGTCCCGAGATCGTGGGTTCGAGTCCTACTGTGGGTGATCCTTTGTTGCTGCTGCAAGTGTTGGTGATAGCTATAAAGGCTCACCTGTCTCTGTACACAAAGAGGCTGTTAAATTGGCTAGTATTATCATATTGGTCATCTGTTTTTCTTAATTTTTGGGTTGGGTGTAAAAGAGGCTTCTGTTTCGCTTCTTCCTTGCTTTTGCGTGTGTATTTCTTACCTTAAAAGCACTTTGTCTCAGGGTCGAGCATAGTAGCTGACCGTCGTGCTGTATGCCTCGTTTGCCCGACAGTACATAGCCTTTATTCTGTGGAAGACATTCGTTTCGGACGTGCATCGTTAGCTTCTTCTTGCTGTTGGTAACTTAGGTTTTGCTTTGACCTTGACAGCACGAGTAGATGAGAGGTTGCTCAGCAGCTAGCCTCATTCGCTCCCTACACATTGACAGGATAGCCGCTGCAGTTGTCATCCTGCCGGGGGAATGCGCATCTGAGGAGCATCTGAGCATGCTGCTAGAGCAGTGAGCTTGAGCCGACGACTCAGAGAGATTTGACCTTTGAAACATTTCTTTGTATAGTATTTGCATGCCACCCTTCGAGAACCGACGACCTTAGCCATTGGAGGCGAGCACCTTACCCTTGGGCCAAACCAGGGTAGCGATAAGGAAAGTAGGGCAACTATACCATCGAACCCACTTTCTTGGCATGTAGCAGCTGCTGTGTGAATAGCCGCAGGGAGTTTGAGTGAAGCGGTATTGATTTTCGGAAGAACTAGCTGTGTTGCCAAGCCAGACTCGCAGTCCTTCTGTGACTTGTCTAAGGCCAGAAGTGGTTGACAGCTACTTTGGTGACTAACTTTGTTGGCATGGTAGTAGGACTTGGCACATAAGATGAGTGTCTGGGCTAGAGAGCTCGTTGCTGACTCCAGCCATTGGCAAACTTGTCTTCTGTCGATATGTGCACTCTTGAGCCTCTAAGTTTGGCTCGTTTGCAGACTAGACAACAGTGCTCAGCCTAGTAGTGTTTGCTGATTGAATCACATGCAGGCATCATACTAGAATCGACATCTGGAGATTGTCTTCGGGTTTTGGGACTAAACTAGTTATACCACACCACCATAGTTTGTTGATGACTTCAATAGCTCTCAGCAACCGTTTATATTCGCCATAGCTTTGCTATGACTACTTTGTGAACAAGTTGACGCTAACAGCCTTTTGCGAAGTCATCGTTATATTATATTGAAAGAACGGTGTGGCTGTCGTTCTGAGCCGGTGTTGGATCCAATCTGGTGTAGTGGCTCGGCGATTTGTATGGCTCATCAAGGTGTCGGTTACGAAGTGGTTAACCCCCCCCCCCCCATAATACTCATGCTCTGATAACAATGAAGTTCGCTTTCACGAAGCCACCATTTAACAGTGATGGCTATGTGAAGGGGCAAGCAGCATAATATCCACGAATGTGGTAGTGTTCACAATCTAGGGTCGCCTAATGTTTGGGCTTGTGCCCCAACTGGCTTGCCTCGACTTAATTACTGGTCTATCTAGTTCAAAAATTGGAAAACTCAAACTTTCCAGATCGCCTTGCTTAAATACAGCTTGCAAAATAAAAAAGGAAGTACAGGCATATACTTGACAAATTAAAGGGGCCTGTGTTCTCTGAAATGTTTGCCATCATGTGAGAAATTATAAACGTAGTTATTGATGTTATTTGAATTAATTGTATATGCTGGGCTGTCGAAGTAATGCTGTGACATGTATTGTTAGGTGTGTTTTGTGTGCTGGACATGAGAAGTGTTTCAGATATTGTTTGATTTTTATCAATTATACATGTGTGTGGGGGTATATGAATATATATGTACTATGTTTTCAACTTGGCTGTTGTACAAATATTCATGATAGTATTATATCTGTATAGTGCCATCAGAGAACTTAATCTCTTTCTTACATTTGCTGCAAAGGAAGCATGGTCGAAAGGTTAGTGTTTTGGTTAGAGGTAGCATAATCAATGACAACAAGCACAACATGGTTAGAGGAGACATGTACCAGGTCAGTTTTCGAAGATGGTTATAGTAATAATAATACACTTGATAAAGCACTCCCAAAGAATCAATCTCTCTCCCTCCTCTCTCTGTCTCTCTTCTCTCTCTCTCTCTCTCTCTCTCTCCCTTTGTGTTTTACATTAGTGGCAGCATGCACAGTGTCAGTGGGCATAAGCACACAAAGGGCGAATCACTTGGACCCACTGAATGCTGTGGTAAATGGGTGTGCTTTTAGCTTCTTTTCTTAATTTTGTCATGTCAGGGGATGTCGTGGCGCCAGTCCCAAGTGGGTTCCAGGCTTTGGGTGCGTAGGAACTAAAGGCACGGTCTTCAAAGGATTTGAGGTATATGCGAGGTTTAGCTAAACGATTAGATTTAGAATAGCTTGGGGTGTGTTGCTTAGCCTGGTGAGAGTAGATCTGATGGGTAAGCTGAAGTCAAAGAATAAAGGTACATACAAGTGAGTGAAAGAAACTTAAAGTTGATTTGTTGCTTGACTGGGAGCCAGTGCATCACGTAGAAGTGATGTGATGTGGCAACTGCTAGGCTCACGACAGACAAGCCTAGCTGTGGAGTTTTGCCTAGATTGTACCTGGCAATCGCATCAGCAAGAGATGGTATAAACCGTGAAAAGAACAGGACCAAGCACAGAGCCCTAAAGTACCCTATACTAAAGTGGTTCCTCGGATGATCTTTGTCTGTTCACACCAATACTCTGGAGTCTCCCACTGAGATAAGACCTTAACCATTGCAGTGCAGTTCCAATGATGCCCAGACGAGATGAGAGGCACTCGTGAAGAACTTTGTGATCGGCAGCTGCCGAAAAGATTGCATCAAACAAGCAGAAAGACTTGTCCCATGTCTGCATTCCAGAGAAGGTCGTTGCACACCCGAAGCAATGCTGACTCTGTGGATTGATTAGCTCTAAAACCAGACTGGAACTTACTAGCAAGGTTGGAAGTTGCAACACGAGTTATGCTGGTCTGCTGCGACTCGTTCCAGTCTTTGATAGGAATGGTAGAAGGGAGACTGGGCGGTAATTGATCAAGTTTTCTTGGTCTAGTATTGCTGTCTTGAGTAGTGACCTGCCTACAGTCTTTTTTAAATGTGTAAGGACATGACCTGAGGCTAAGGACATATTTATTATGTAAGTTATGCATGGCAGCAGCAGATCAATGCATCGTAGAAGCAGGACAGTGGGAGTTGGTCTAGAGTACTATCTGTCTTCTGTGATAAGAATATGAACTTCGGGATGCTGTCACTAGTGGACTTCTTGAATGTAGACATTGAGATGCTGCATGGACTTGATGGACAGGATTCCGAGGGGATGTGGCCACCATACGGATGGACCACTAATATTGTCTTTTGACAAAAAAGCTAGAGAAGCGATCAGCTAGATCATCGTAAGGATCAATTGGTAAGGTGCTAACCTGCGAGCAGTTAAGGAGATGAGTGATCGTAGACATCAGCATTTTTGGATTGTACATCTGTGATTCAACTATGTTTTTATTGAAGCTATACTTGGCCTTTGCCAGGATCGTTTATTAGGATCTACAGTAGTCCTAGTATACCTGTCGATAAACAGTCAGTCCCGATCTTGTGTGTGCTTTTACTAGCTTTTGCATAGTAGACCTAGCCAGTTTAATGTTCACAGTAAACCATAGGTTGTCTGGCTGAGAGCCCACGTAGCGCTTATTCAGAGGTGCAAGCTTGCCGAGTATGTCAGTTAGTGTCGTGTTGTCGCAATCTACCAATGATGACTGGTCGGAAGGGGGATTGAGCAGCAGAGGCAAAGAATATATTCTGGTGGGGACAGCGTCGATGTCAAGGGTCTTTCGGTTTCGCGATTCACATGTGACTTTGCATGTGGAGGAAGGCACACATTGTAGATTGAATGAGATCAGCATTTGGTCAGATAAGCAGAATTTGGGAATAATAGGTGATGGTGTGCAGTCGTAAGAGAAAATTGGGTTGAATTTGTGACCCTTGATGTGAGTAGGGCCATGCAAATGAGCCACAATGCCACCCCGTGTGGTCTCTTGTTTTATAAGCTTGATTGTAGCAGCTCTTTGAAGCAGTAATCCAAGCCTTACCATTAGTGTGAGAAGCTAGTCCTTTGAAATCTCTACGACACATCCGGTTTGCCTTTATATTGTGAACAAGGCGTTGGAATGTTGGGGTAAAGTCTCTTCTCTTCTTTGAAATGAAGCACCTAGGATGAATACCGTGAAGGCTTTCTTCCAATGTATTACCTTCATTCATGGGAGTACCATCGTGCTGGTGCAACGATCGAGACGTGTAGTGCAAGCTTTCGAAGATAATGGTCGTTTATAGAATCACCTCAGACAGTAGCCCATCGTACTAGTGTTACTGCCAAAAAGTAAGCAACGTTCTTTCGCAGATCATGGTTATGTTGGACTCTTTAGTGTGCTCATCCAACATGATTTCTCGTATATTTAGCCAGCAGAGCTGCTGCTAGCACGCACTGTTACCACCGATATTGCTTTGAATGGACTGTTATTGTGTAGTGGTTTTTAAATAATTAAAACCTCGGTTTTTGCTGTGATTTTCGGATAAAGTTCGCCAATTGTCCTAGTGGCTAGGTGCATGTGGACTCAGCAGTGTGTGTAGGAGTATCAGCATAAGGCGTACATACTCGTTTATGAGGTACCCGGTGTCGGTCGGAAAAAGTGCTGCCGGGGAAAGACCTGATTCGTTGCCACCGTTTAGGCCAAGTACCTCGTTCAAGCACTGGTCAGTGGAGTGCAGGTGGTGGGACAAGCATTCATGAAGGCTCTCCGGCAGGAGTTTGCGGCCAGCCAGGAAGCTGCTCGGCGAGCTGGCGGCGGTGCCCAAGGACAGAAGGCTGCCCAGTCCGACCTGTATCACGGCATGACGCTTCAGGTGCTCACTGCTAGCATGATGACCGGCACATTCGCCTCGCTACTTTCAAATTCCCCCTCTCTCTCTCTCTCTCTCTCTCTCTCTCTCTCTCTCTCTCTCTCTCTCTCTCTCACTCTCTCTCTTCATTTGAATCCTTATCTGCATTGTTATGAGGCATTGGCTGCTTTGCATTGTATCAGTGCGGTGCACAGTGCAGTGCACGATCACAAGGTGGGCACGCTTTTTCTTTGTCTTAGTCTTAGTTTTTGCCTGAAAGAAAAAGTCCTACGAGTGTTGGAGCACCCTCCTTGTATTCTGGTCTGACCGCGACCCAATGTCGTGGGCGTTGTTGCCAAGCAACAGTCGTCCATAACCATAGCACTGAGGGCGATTCCAGTATGCTTGACCCATAGCTCTGCAGGCTTGCTTGTTTGTCGTTAGCTTGGCCAAGTTTTTACATTACACCACTCCTCACCGACCTGGCTATTAAAGAAAGAGATTAAATTGTCTGGGGGTACTATATAAATGTATTATTATTATTATTATTAATATTATTATTATTATTGACTGCAGTACATGTTTCTCACTGGCAACCTTAGCGATTAATTGTGAAGATAAGGTATTCTTTTTTCTTTTCTGCTTATTGTTACATTGCAACTGGCGCGTTGTTTTCGTACTGAAGCTGTGCAAAAATGTATACATGACCCGGTTCTGGCTGTGTGGCATATAAGTAGCAATTTAATGCCAAGACTGTAAGCCCTTTGTTGCTAGCAAGAGACCTAGTTCTCGATAGCTTGAAATTTAGACTGCTGGCCTGGCAAATCAGAGTTGAAGGGATCATTTCTCCGTCGAGGAGCAATTTTTTTTCCTCTCCCAGGGCAGGCTGCCTTCTCTAGCACTGCATTTTCCAATTTTTCAGAGCATCTTTTCTGATGCTTGACTCGATGTATCCAGTATTAGTACTAAGCCTGCTGGACATATTGGAAAACTTGGCCTCCGAAGGAGTCAGACCATACTTTACATTTTGCACATGGATAATTTTATTATCCATGCAGTGCTGTTGTGTCTGTGCAACAGCAAGCTATAAGCAAGTTATGCTTATGTTAAGGAGCTTTTTTATTGGAATCGTCCCTGCTTAAGATGCAAATCAGGTCAGGACGAAGGTCGGTCGGCCGGTTACAGTGTATGTTCTGTTTGTCAGCAACACATTCGATATATACCTTACCTTTTTTCAACAGATCATGAATTTTTTATTAAAAAAAAACCTAGACTAGTGTTGGTTGACAGTAGGGGAGAGCTGAATATTTGTTTAGAAGCTTGTTCTTAAAGAATGATGCCTGATTCTGCCAGTCAGCTGAGCTCGCCTACTTTCCCTGCATTACACTTGGATACGTTTCAAGGCACGGGGTCATTCTCCTGATTTCGAGCTGAGTATATTTATGTAAAACTAGGACAGTAGCCCTAGCAATGCCGGTGAACCGTGTTGATAATTGAGAAGCATGCCAAGCCAAAGCATGCTGATTTTTCTGGAAATAAAACTGGAAACAGACGCTAGGTGCATTTCCCGTTACAATATAAGGCTATCCACCATGACCACTGCCCATGCAAGATGCCAAATAGTGAATTAACCCGCTAATATGGCTATCATTAAAGATACACAGCTGTCAATTTTCTTTTATCTTAACCTTCAGCAGAATAATTTTGCCTGTCCTTGGTTAGCCCAAAAGTCTGTTTGGCGGTCCGTGATGCTCAGTCAGTACTTTGCCGATTACCCATCTTACTAGCAGCGATCGTTGTTCCTGCTTTCTTGCCATCACATTTTAGCAGCTGCTTATTGCTCAAATCACTTGATAGTCTTTTGCTACCCAGACCTTTGCTGGAATGAAAGCGATCCCTACCAGTCTGCTTTTTATTTCATGGATCAGTTACTCGGTGTATGCCTTCCTCTTGTGCAGTCCAGGTGCTGTGCTTGTCGGCCGATCCATGCCCCCAATTGGACACTGCCTTATTCGTCGTACTGCAACTGAGTGGTCACCATCTTTGAGCGTTTGGCTGTTTCAGTTGGTCGGCTGATTATATCGAAGTTATGAGTGGTTCATAAACGAATATTGTTTATTCTGGCTGCCGGTTGACCTGCTGGTCGTCTTGTTTTCCAGGAAGCTAAGCAAATACTGAACGTTACCGATGTAAATAGTGCCGAAGAGATCCAGAAGAACTATGAGCACCTCTTTCAGGTCAACGACAAGAAGAATGGCGGCTCGTTATACATTCAGTCCAAGGTAATCACTGCAGACGTCTTTTCTATCGGTGAATTTC
The DNA here is from genome assembly GCA_009760855.2 of Cristatella mucedo. Taxonomy (NCBI): domain Eukaryota; kingdom Metazoa; phylum Bryozoa; class Phylactolaemata; family Cristatellidae; genus Cristatella; species Cristatella mucedo. The sequence continues at coordinate 11,733,902 of WPIO01000002.1, forward strand.
ACCTGTGCACTAGTGTGCCCCCCGAATGTATGAGCTTGCATATGCAGCATGTGCTAACTCGTGCCTGCTGCATTCGTGCCAGTCTGCTCACACACGATTTGAGCAGAGCTGGCATAGAACGAGTAAAGGCTACTTGCCAGGGCCCAAGCATGTCACACCATATAACGTTTAAACTTTGAAGACGGCCCCCGCCGTACCGTGCCCGGTGGCAAGTCCCTGCCAGAATCCGTAGAATCAATGGCTCCAGTGCAAAGCGTCAATGTACTCGCCAGGTGTACTCGCACTGACCTTGTGCTCACTCACCCACGGTGTGAGCATGGGCTCGCACGCACACGCACTGCACACATGCATGTCGTCACAGTGGTGCCAAAGAACCTGAGAGGCTGTCATGCCATCGATCGAAAGTGGCCGGTATGAGTTGATGCTCAGATTTGTGCTAAATGCTGAATAGTAAATAAAACTTGGTTTAGGTGGAGAGGCTCAATTGCCTTGCTGCCCTACATTCAAAATTAGAAGCCCTTATGTGTGCCCTGCTTTGGGATCTGTGGCATGTTGGTGCAAAGTGAGTAGCCCACTACACGGCAGAATCGGTTCCGATGAGCCGGCTTCTTTAGAGCAGCAAGGATTAATTTGTTTTAATGCCCTTGGGTCCTAGTGTATAGGTAAGGTGCTTGCTCTTCTGGACCCAGGTCGTCAGTTGGGTCCTGCAGTGGCAATCCTTGATTGCCCACTGAAAGCAGTGGTGATAGCCAAAAGGTGAGATTTTCTAATGGCAGAGCTAGAAAGAGACCTGAGCTACAAAGAACAGGAAGTGCACAGCATTGTCGTTCGGTGGTTGCATATCATCAGTGTATCACTCTGACCTGGTCTTGAGCCCGATTGGTTCAATTGACACATGCCTGGCCATCTCGTCTGGTCTCTCTCCCTCCCTCCTTTTCTCCCTACCCTCTCTCCCAAAAGCCAGCCTGCCTATTAGCCGTCTTTTTTTGCAGGTTGTTCGAGCAAAGGAACGAATAGACGAGGAGCTGACGACTGAAAAATCTAGCTCCAACTCGAAGACCTCTGGTGGTTCCAGTAAATCGACAGCTCAGTAGTGTCCTGGACTTTACGTATGACCTTGCACCACTCTTAACTCTCTCTGCAGATTTAGTGAGGAGCACAATAATGCTGACGCAGTAGCCGCAGTCTTCAATCATGAGCACATGCTTTCTGGATGCTTGAGCGTGCCACTGGAGCTGCTGTGTTCATGGCTCGTGACGATGACTTCACTGCTGGTGCTCAGTCAATGGCATAATTGCACGATACCAGATAAGATCGGCACGTTGTGTGTGCTGAAAAAATTTGCTTTGCATGACTGTGCGATTTAACGACGTTATAGTACCTTGAATTGGAATTTGCACAGCACCTTAATTGTTGAAAGATTAATTTTAGTGTATTCACTCTTTGCTATGAAATTCTGGAGGTCATCTTATTGTGCTTTCTTAACGATTGTCGTACTTGGAAACTAAGGTTCGTTCTCGTGGATGTGCCCCGTGAATCGCTGGCTCATGCAACGTATGTGCCAAGCGTTACTTTTAAGTATTTGGACCTTGAGGTGGATGGAGCCTGTGGTCGTGCACAGTTGGCTTGCTTGCAGCCTCGCTTGGATAGCACATTCCGGGCACTGATTTGTGCAGGCCATGCAGAAGTGTCAATGAGCATGGAAGTTAATAGAGTGAGAGAAACTCAAATATGAAGGAAACGATCCTGGTGAAGCACAGCCGTGATGTTATGGGCGGTTGCACGTTGTGAGAATTAACATATGGCTTCGTCAGATTAGCTGTGCAGAGCCCTTTTGATTTGTTCCTTACCCGTCATGCTTGACTAAAGGTTCTAATATGTCAGATGTTCTCCTGGTGGAATGCGTCCCTTTAATACTTCTAGATACAGCATTTAATTACCTTTTACAGTATAAGTGCATTTTATTAGAAGTTGCAATAGTTAAAGCAGAAAGAGCTCCGAAGTGTCCGAGATTAAGATGAGCAAGCTGGCACTGTTCAATATGCACAAGAGTTTTTGAGAATGCTTTACCGAATGGGTTGGAATAGTCCAACGTGAAAATCTCGAGGTGCCGAAGCAGCAGCTTCGTCGTGACCGATGTAGACTCTCAGCGTCTGGGCTATGATTAGCGATTAGACTCACATCACTAACATGTTTGAATCAACGATAAGCCGGAATTAGGTAATGAATGAGGGACGAAATTCCCGAAACGTTCCCCCTCCTCGTCATAGCAGTGGTATTACAGTGGGAAAGGAGGATTAATGAATGATCCAAAGACTTATCCTTGCGTTATGTCATAGCCTGTGCAGGCGAGTACTAGTTACAGTCCCGAAGTGCCTTGCTGCAAGCTAGAATGAAGCCTTCCAAATCCGAACCCTGTCATCTATGCAGTCAATTCATTTACGGCAGCAGGATATCCACTGCAAAACCCCTCCCAAATACAGCTGCAGCTACACCGTATCTTTTCCACATGGTATTGACCCCGAGTATTTGAATTTAAAGAGCAGAAGTCATGAGTGCCAGTTCTTCAGTGGGCATTTTCATGGACCAACGCGACAGGAAATGACAGCTACTAAGGCTTCTGTCCAGTCGTATACACGAGGTTGGTTTTTTTAATGCATCCTATGCTGCAATGTCGTTATGTACCTCTGGCAAAGCCATTTCCATTTAGTGGAGTGACATCAAACTGAACTTGATCGCTGAATGGAGACTTTAGTGGTTAATTGCTCCACGATGAGCAAGCAACTCGTCGCATTTGTAAAGCAAAAACGGTTATAAGAACACAGCAATCGAGGTTAGGTATATATTTAATTCTGTAACTCTCCAAAGTTTATGTGGGTGTTACACAGAAGTGTTTTGTGTAGCACACTCACAGCGTAAGTGGCTTTCGGTACTCGTCCAGTAGCCAATGGAGTTATTTTACGAAACAAAGAGAAAGTGAGAAGCATAGCTCAGCAAAAATAGCAGTTAAGGTAGGGAGTAGAATGGACGTAACAGCTCAGGACGGCTTGAATTGATGCGTCACAGCCGTCAGCAGCATCGAGTAGAAACCGTTGCACAAAAATTATGGAAGTGAGTTCCACAGTCCAGGATCTGCAGAGCAAAATGTTCTATTGGAAACGGTCTTTAAACGGAGGACTGAAACGGCTGATGTACTGTCAATCTGAGGACGCGCAGAGGCTGAGGGGTGCAGCAGCTCAGGTAGGTATGGCTGAACCAAGCCATGGCTGGCCTTATGGGTCAGCGTAAGGACTTTATTCTGTATCCTTTGATCAACCGGCAGCCACCCAAGCTCTTCTAGAAAAGGAGAGACGCGGCCAAACCTCTGAGCTTTTAAAAGTAGCTTTGCATGTGACTTTTTTCGGTAGTCCAGCCAAAATGGAATTAAAATAATCGAGAAAGAGCCAGGGCGACAGTAAAATTCTTTGCAAGCCACCATGGAAGACACTTGGTGATGGCTAGCTGTGGAAGCACGCTTGTTTCTTCTTAACGAACCCGTTGAAATGTAGACAGCTGTCGGAGATGACCCTTACATTCCGAGCACGGCGAATGTTGCACAACAGTCGCAACAAGCGTTCAGTTTACCAGTCGCTGCAGCAGATTCCGATGGTTTAAGTGACCGCATGCAGCTCGAGTATCCTCGAGCATAAAAGTGATTGCCTATTCCGTTGGCCCGAATCACTTTTTCGCAGAGGTTTGGTATAAATGGAGAACAGCAAAGGGATGACCCGTGAGGGATTCCACAGGTGACTGGTCTGATATATAGGACCTGGCCCCCACACGATACGGATTGTTCATGATCAGACCAAAAAAATAATTTGAACCATGCCAGTACCTCGTCTGCCAGACCTATTGCTGTTTTCAATCGTTCATGTAGTCAATAGAAAACAGCTAGGGTGTAAGGCAGCTGATAAATCTAGTAGTGGCAGGGCAGTGGAATTTGTCCCATCGTCATAAGATGGCATTGGCTACATTGAGGAGAGCAGTTTCAGTGGAATGTTGCCGTTTGAATCCAAAATGATATTTTTCTGACAATTAATTTTAATGTGTGCTAAAACGCTGCTTGGCAACTATTTTGTAGAGATTATTTAAAAAAAATGGAAGAAGGGAAACTGGGCAATAGTTTGCAAGAATCGAGAACCTCTTTTCCATTGAAGCATTACAAATAATAATTATTGCTGGGCTAAGTTTGCCTGCTAGTGAGGACCACAGAGGATGGTACGGGGTCTTCAGGAGACGGGCTCCTTTTATTAGACCTTATTAAGGTAGCCATATCGCATGCAGAAACCTAGAACAATATCTTAAGGGAGGTCACTGGTTGCGACACATGTTTTAGTCGGAGTGGGCTTTATGGAGGCATGAATGAGCACAATTTTCTTAGTGAAGAAGGCTGAAAATTTTTCGGCCGCGCCGCTAATATTTGGGGAGTGAGACCAAGCAGAATTAGCCAGCAACTTGTTTACCGTCTGACAATCTTTTGGACCTGACTGGCAGGACTTCACTTTTAAGTCGGAAAAAAGCCCTTACTTTTCTAAGCTTCTGGTGCAGACTCAAATAAAGTCTTCTAAATGGACTAGATTTGTCATCGGACCAAGACTTATTAAGCGGCGATCAACCCCGTACTTAACACGGCCCATCTCTTGAAGTTTTTTCGTAAATTGTGATGAGTCTCTGCGTCTCTGTACACGGACATAATGTATGGGAACATGTTTTTCAAAGGCACTCCTAAGTGCTTAAGTTCACTGTGTCAGTGTGGAGTATCGAGGCTGTCGGTCGAGTCCGGATGCAGATACAAAGACGGGCCTCAACAACAGATCTCAAAAATGTGCCGTGGTTGATGCTTTTTTAGTTACGTCGCTGGAAATCTCAAAGTCACCCTGTGCGTGTAATGGAGCAGGAACTGCAAACGAGGAAGAGCAGTGATCAGAGATGGTCTTAGCTGGCACGAAACAAGATTAGTGGGGCAGACAACCTAAAGGATAACACTATCTAGAATACGGCCACCTACGCGAGTGGTATGAGTAACAAGGTGGACCAAACTTAAGTCCTCTAGACAATGAAGAAATGAGCGGACGTGGGCATTGCTAGGGTTTTCAACGTGAATTTTGAAGTGTCCTTCAGTTAGTAAAGGCCTGTCACACACACACACACACACACACACACACACACACACACACACACACACACACACACACACACACACACACACACACACACACACACACACATATACACACCGCACCGCACACGCTCGCGCGAGCTCACACACACATATAAACACACATTTTAGTAAGGAACTCTGAAAACTTTTCTAGAAACGAGCTTACAGTCCCAGAAGGAGGTCGATAGATCACAACGGCGATAAGCATGGTCTCTGACGAGGACCTGATTGCAACTGGTTCAATCGATGGCCCGTGCGAACAAACTTCATATCTTAGAGCCAAACAATTCCCGAACAACAACAGCTACTACTCACCAACCTTATCAGACTGCATGGACTAAAAGAATGAAAACCCGGGCGGGGCGGTATAAGATACGCAGCTACCACAGTAGGGTGCCATCTATGTCTAATCTGGTGGCTGAATACACTTCACATCCAGTGTGCCTATACCTCACCGAGCGATCTCACCTTGACCTGCAGTACAGCACCGGATGAATCGGACAACATATATATTTTGAAGCCGCAGACCACTGTTGATCGGCTTGATATCACCTGTCCTTAGGACGATTAACCTCATCCAAGGCATTGTCAGTTACAACTGATCAGAGCACGGTCATCAAGGGAAGCCAATTGCATTAAGTTTTTTCTGCATGATGGCTTACTCAGCCAGTGGTGATCATTTAGGGCTACTATCTATCAAATCTGTTTGTTGCTTATACTTTGTCTGTCTTTGATACGGTCCATGTTCCGCTGTCGGCTGCTGTATTGAAGCTCGCAGTTTTCTCAGCCATTGGCTAGTGAATGGCTTGGCGGCAGCCATGCGTCTCACGTAATCTACTTAGTTCCGATAGGTGGCGCAATAATAAGGAGGACGTCCTCGTGAGACAAGCAATTTATTGGCTGCCACGGACGGTAGGGCGAGTGCATGGAACGCGAGTCACTTTTAAAATTGGGCGAACGGCATGCTTATAACCAGTGGCCGAGCCAAGAGGCTTTGGCCTCTTTTCCTAAAGTAGGGCAGCAACCTGGGCTGTCCCTATTCCCATCCTCTCCCAGACCGTCACTAGCGAAGAAATTATGTATTTCCACTAGACGAGCAACTGTCGAGCTCCTGTCAACTAAAGCACTACGATTGCGGACTATAATTCTTCATTAATTGTGGCGCTTGCCGCCTAAATAAAAATCTTGAGGGTCTTGCCCTTCCTACTTAAAATCTCGCGAGTATTGCCACCGCACAAGTTTTCGCCATCGCCTGTGCGCGCCTTCTCGTGCAAGCCGTGGATTGCAGTGGATTTCGGCATTGGCCCGGACCGCTGCAATCAATGGAGTGACCTTCAGCACCAGGTGGAGAGCGCTACTGGCCTCTTGAGAGCTTTCAGGGGCGATTCATTCTATTCACGTTTAAATGCGCCTACACTGGCGCGCACGAGCGAAGTTGGCGCTCAGCTAAATAGCATCATTCAAGGAGGAACAGTAAAATCTGTGCACTCATTTCAGCGGGGAGTGCTACCAATTTCCTCAGGCAGACGGTGGGTGTACCAAAGGCGTGCAGCACTAAGAGGTTTCTCTAGAGAGGCAGTCAACACTTTTCTTAGGGGGACGTGGTTAAATTAAACGAACCTGCTCAGAAACGCCCCTTTGAGCGAGCATCGGACTTTTCAAATAGGGTAGCGTTTTCATGTGAGTCTGAAATGGCGTTCTGGCAATGTGTACTTTCTTCGCCGGGCTTCAGGCTCTCTACGCGCGAGGAGCCGACGAATCTTTCCGAGCTACGCTCCGCCATCGTGCGGATTAAGGCCCAGCATCGAAAGCGGGTGGAGCCTTAATTTGCAGAGACGTTAAAAGCGACTGTTTCCTGGAGGCGCAGGAGTCCGTAGAGACTATCCAACGTGCATTGAGTTTGAGTTTGCTCGGGCTCTTTCGTTGCACAGCTTTTAATTGCAGTCTGCATGCATGCCAGTTTCTGCATTTGCTTCCACTTCCATTAGGCACATTCGTTTACTAGTACGCCATTTGAGCATTATGATTCTCAGGTTGGCAGATCGTTTTACTATAGTTACTTACATATTGCAAATACAATAAAACGTTATGCGACTTTTTGTTTCTTTACTGCCCCGTTGCAAGATGCTTGGTTTTATTTTCAGATTCGTAATATATCTTCACTAACCTCGCTCCCTTCTTAGCGCAGAGTTGAATCAAAACAGCTGAACAGGGTAAGTGGAGTACCATTGCTAAACTAGCCTAGTCCTCAGTAGTCAACCGGGTCGATTGATGATGGCCCATTGCCTGCTCATTAGGTGACATGTCATCGGAACGCAATTCGCGGTATTCTTTCGTTTAGCCCAGAGAGATTAAATGCATTTTCCCGGGTAACCCTTATTCGACTCGCTGGGAGACCCAACATTAACCGCCAGTAGCCTCCTACCGCAAACCGCAAGCACTGGGACGAATAAAATCTCCAAAATCTGATAATGTTGCCACCTCCGTCACAGACCTTAGCGTGTTTAAAGAGACTAATGACCGGCTTCATCAAATTATCTGCAGCTTCAGGTTGTAACCGAATGCAGTGCACCTTGAACTGTAATGTACTCAACGCTAGCCATCGTGACGTCAAGAAAGCATCGTCTCATACTCCAAAGCCGAAAGCCAAACGAACGGTTCGTTGGCAGCAGTAGCGTTGCTAGTATAGACGTAGCCTAATATGAGTCCCACGTGGGGGACGTTTTGTTGCTGTGACATTGACAAGTTCAAGCGCCGTTCATGTCTCGAAGAATCGAAATCTTGTCGGTATCTTATTGCACGATCCTGCAGCAAGCAATCTACTTGTACTGCAAGAGCGCACGATAGCCGTGCCGGCTTTCCCGCTGCTAAGTGAATGAGGTCATGCTGTTTTGGCCCAGTGGTTAGAGGCGCTCGCCCCGACCAAGGTCTGGCCGAGGTCGTGGGCTCGATCGCCCTGGCATATGTGTAACGCCTGAATTAAGAATAAGTTCTCTTAGGGCGCTATGCAAACGAATTATATAAAATTGCACACATAAATCGAGTCAGCTGGCTTGCACTTTACTTTAAACATCGTAGCTAACTGCGAAAGCCGCTGGGGCCGAGGCGCTGAGCCGGCTCGAAGGACCGAGGAGCACTCGAATCGCGTCGTCCTACTCGTCGTGGTAATCTGCCGGAGCCACGCGCAGCAGCAGCTGCAGAAACAGGGTCACCTTGTCGAGCACTCGCGGCCGCAGCTTGAAACGAACGAAGGGCAAGTACAGGCCGAGGCCGGACAGCACGAACAGGAACGCGTACAGGAAGGGCAACGACGGCTTGCTGACTATCGGCGCCACGGTGAGGTAGACGGAGGCGAGCAGCATGAACGCCGGCACGGCGAGCGGCACTCGGAACGGCCGCGGCAGCTCTCTCTCGCGCCAGCGCAGCACGATCAGCGACAGGAAGGACATGCCGTAGAATAGCCACGCGCAGAAGCTGAAGAAGTCGACCAGCTGGTCGATGTCGGACGGTATCACCATGGCGGTGGCCACGACGCCGCGGAACAGCAGCGCGCCAGCGGGCGTCCTCTGCCGTCCGACGCCGATCATGGCCATCAGCTCGACCATGTGACCCTCGCGGGCGCTGACGAAGAGCACGCGGCCGGTGCCGTACGTCGTGCCGTGCGCCGAGCCGAACGTCGAGCAGGCGACCACCACCGACACGGCGACGCTCGCGGCGCCGCCGGCGAAGAGCCGGCGCGCCCAGTCGGCGGCGACGGCGTCGGAGAGCAGCAGCTCGTCCTTGCTCAGCACCGACAGGTAGGACACGTTGACCAGCAGGTAGACGACGGTGAGTATGGCGACGGACAGCACGATGCTCAGCGGCAGGTTGCGCCTGGGATTGCGCAGCTCCTCGGTGACGTAGTTGAGGTTGTTCCAGCCCTCGAACGCCCACAGGCCACTGTAGAAGGCGTTGGCCACCTCGAGCGCGCCCTCCGACGTGCCGTCGAAGCCCGACGCGATGCCGCCGCCGCCCGCGGCGAGCCGCCACAGTCCGCCGGCGACGATGGCGACGAGGGCGAGCAGCTTGACGGCGGTGAGCGCGACCGACAGCCGATGGGCGAGCGTCACCGACAGGACGTTGATGCCGACGATCGTCCAGACGGTGGCGACGGCGAGCAGCTTGAGCAGGGCGCCGGGCGGGCCGCAGGCGTCGACGAACGGCTGCACGCTGTACTGCGCGAAGGCGAGGCAGAGCGTGGCGAGCGAGGCCGCGCCGAGGAACAGGCTCATCCAGGCCGACAGGAACGCCGGCGCGTCGCCGAGGCCGCGCTTGATGTACGCCCACTCGCCGCCCGACTTGAGCACGGACGAGCCGAGCTCGGCGTAGCACAGGCCGCCGAGCATGGACAGCGCGCCGCACAGCACCCACACGACCAGGCTCATGCCCACCGAGCCGCTGTACAGCAGCACGCCCTTGGGCGAGATGAATATGCCCGAGCCGATCGACGTGCCGACGATGAGCGACACGGCGCTCCACAGGCCGATGCTGCGCTCCATGCGAAACTCACTGCCGCCGCCGCCGCGTCGGCCGCTACCGCTACCGCCGTCGTCATCGCCGCTGCCGCCTGCGCGCAGCTCCGCCATTGCGCTCGCGAGCCGCGAGCCGGCGGTAGCAGAGCCGCCGATCGCGCGCGGACGGACGACCGAAGGGCCGTCGGCAGCAGCTCGCCCTATCGGCAGCCCCCTACCCCCCCCCCACCCCGCTAGTCACGCTGTGGGCGGTGGCGGCTGATGGTGCGCGTCGGCTCAGGGTGCGGCGGAAGCCAGATGCGAGGGCGGATGAGGTCGAGGTCGAGGCCTCCTTTGGATACAGATGCCGCCTGCGCTGCAGACGTGTAAGTTAGTTACGGCCTTCGACAGCTAGTCTTCTCGGGAGGCGGGTAGTGTGCTTCGCGGACGTGCGGCGCGACCGAGAATCGCCGCCGGACCGACCGAACGGGGCCGCGGCGGCGGCGGCGGCTACGGGCGCAGCTTCTTTCGCAGACGGCGCGACTTGCCGAAAGGACGCATCTGGCTGCAGCAGCTGCTGCTGTACACTTCCACACCGCAGCGTCCGTATCTTACCGCTAGTGGAAACTCGCAGGCTCGGCTGCCATGCGCTGAGCTGCGTCGCGTTACGGCGTGCTTCTTATCGCCGAGCGGCGCCCAGTATCTTAAAATCTCAGCGGCGCTCCAATGAGCTAGCGATAACGCAAAGCGCTGCAAGCGTACGGCGTAAGCTTGCCGAGTTCATAGAGCGCCGTTCTGCGCTCGAGGGTGGAGGTGCGCTGCTCAGATAGCGATTCCATGTAGCATGTATCCGTAGCTGTATCAAGGCCGAATGCCGCTAGGAATAGCAATACTGTTACAAAGCCGAGAGTGGGTGTCTTGCTCACGCGGTTGCTGCAGGTACGTAACTGATTAGCGTGTCTTTCTGGTTACGCTTGACATTAGTAATATTCCCATTCATTATTATGTTCACCCACTTAGCGGGATTAACGGTGCAGCTCAATAGAGGATTATTACGGTGCACGAATTTTTAAGACTTCGTGATCCACCACGAGCTACCGACAAGTAGCTAATTCTGAAGTCCTGAAGTTTTGGGTTTGAGTCCTGACGTGGGCGATCCTTTAGTGACCCTTGCAGGCGGTGGCAGTTGCCGTCGCGGCTCTTCTGCCCGCTATATAAATGACGCTTTTAAATCGAGAAACCTTTTTTAATTCGACATTAATTTAAGGGCCATTTCTTCACATCCAAAAATGCAGAACTACAGTGAAAACCGTGGAGATAGCTCTACTGTCCGATTTGTCACGTATGGACTCCACATTACATTTATTAGGAATAAGTTAATAAGAAAACAGTATGTAACTGAGGAAAAAAGAATAAGCTAAAATCTGTCATTTATTTATATAAAGTTTTTTTATTATTATTATTGTCACTGCCACTTTATTTAATTTCAACTTGGAAAAAAAATGGTGCCAAACGTTATCAGAAAGGCATGAATTCAGCTGATTGTGCCCATCAAATAACAAATACATTGTACCTGTTGCACATTGCTCGTGATCGATAGGAGACGTGAGCCTGTTCTGGCAACTGAATCTGGCAATAGCACATGCCAAAAACCTAGAACAAGATTTAGTTACCTTATTGTGCTCTACACATATCTTATTATTATTATTATTATTATTATCTATTTTAGCCTACAAGCTATATCCAGGCAAGGATTGCTGGTCTGTCATTCATATTAAAGAGTTTCGGATTGGTGCTATCGTCTGCAGCACAAGACCTGCTGTGCCTTTGCACCGAGACAGATTATTTGATGATGTTGATGAAAATGATGATAATAGTTATATCAGTAATATATTTTTATATCACCATCAGAGAACTTTATCTCTTTCTAGGGACTTTAGTATGCTGTATAGGAAGCGTGATCGTATGACTAGTGTTAACATGCAGAGTGTCAACGTGCATAACAATATGGCTTGTGATAACATGCGCAGTGACTTGCTATAAGAGCCTTTCGGTGGTCACTGGTTACCACAGCCACTATCGTAACCGCCTTTTCTGCGAGGTGATCTGTACCGTCCCCTATCCCTTGTCAGTTATCAGGGCCTGTCGCCGGCGTCCGGTATTTAGCGACGTCTACGTGAATAGATGCGTACCGATATAGACCACCCCTACCAATTCTAGAAACCCAGCTGCCAGTTTGCCATTGCTACTGCTAAGTCACTAGGTCGTTGGATGGGGTGCTATGCCTAGGCGGTGCTCGAAAATGCACCTTTCAAAATAGTGTTCACAAACTGCTTTGCGTTCAGATTAGCAGTTTGAAGGGTTTGGTTTACTTAGGCTTTAAAAGTCACCAAGCCGGATGCCGATTAAAGTGCATTAGGTGCTGCTGCATTATATGTCCCTGAAGACCCGAACAGACATACGGGTATGCGGGTCTCTGCAGGGCGGTTTTTCGGCCAAGAGGCGGACAACTACCGGATGTTGTTTTCTGGGTGCGATGGCAACGAGGGGGTGTGTTCAGCAGCCAATCTGATCGGAGAGAGCGACGGGTTAACCCCAGCGTCATGCTAGCGAGGAATCGTCGTGGAAGCGAGGCGTCTGCTAAAGCCCTGGCCATTCAGTTTTCCTAGAAGCTTGCAACGCTTGCATCCCTTGAGGAAAACAGGAAGCAAAAGATAGAACTTTGAGCTGGCACGCACACAATATCGGGTAAGTAAACTGGGTTATCAGGTCTTATGTGAGATAATTTTGGTCCTTCGCCAGGATTTGATTGGCCCCACGTTTCAGTTATACACGAAACTGATATCTCAGTCGGCGGGGATTCAGGGGAGGAAGGTCGTATTACTGCGGCTGAAAGTAGTATACCGTGCCTTCTAACTAGCTACCGTGCTTCCTGGTTTTTGCCATCCCGCCCTATTAAAACATATAAACATGTAATGCAGTTCTGGTTTGGCCCAGTAGTAAGGTGCTCTCCTTAAACGAGTTCGATCTTGGGCTTGAGCCCTGCCGCCCCGTACATGTAAAGCACATGGATAGAGATTCAGATCTCTTAGAGTTTATTATAAAAATGCAATATTTTTATATATGGCTTGCTTTTGAACGGTGATTATGAGTATGGTATCAGTATTACGATAGTCGTTAACGAATGTCGTCCGAAGGATCTTGTGAGAGAGCATCTTGTAGTTTGAGTGTAGGCCGGCTCCTCTGATGAGCCTGTGATGTGGCATGGACACTGGCCGGTAACCGCTGGTGGCCAGATGGTGGATTCGCCATCAGGATCGGCCGCAGCACAGTTGTGGTCCTCGATTAATCATCGGGGTCAACGAGAGGAGTGGAGAAGGGGAGAGACTCTAGTGTGAGAAGGGGGCGAAGGCAGTCGTGCGTCTTGCTGCTCCGTGCCTTGTGCAATAAACCGTTGGCGTTGTTCTGGACAAGCATTCTGTATGCCGAACCACACATCTGTGAGTACATCAGCCGATCTCTCACTGTTTGGGTCGAGGACCTGGAGTGCAGTACCTCTATGAGCCGATCCGCTCCCAAACTGCAGCACTGCATCAGCCAAACCGTTGGCGGTCTAACTTCTCATCAAGTGCCGATCCAAACGGTATCGCACATCGAGCTTAGCTCCGCTCCTGCCTATCTCCCATGGTTTGAGCTGGAAGGGTAATCGGGTGGTCCTGCTAGAGAACTGCTAGAGCCGGTTCAGTTGGGCGGTACTAGTTGCAAAACGGCCAGACTTTGGCGATCGTCTTGCGGCTAGACTCCCCCAGCCTGTCCATGACCAGTGGCTCAAGTTCACCTGAAGCGGAGCATCTGCATAGTAGAGGTTATATAAATATAAATATATATAGATATAATTCATTTGTATAGCGCCCCAAGAGAGCTGTATCTCTATTCAGGCACTTCCCATATGCCTCAGGGCTCGAGCCCACGACCTCAGCTAGACCTTAGTCGAGGCGAGCACCTTAACCGCTGGACCAACCCATGATTGTAGAGCGGGTGCTAGTGTGGGAATAAGAAAAAGTGTGCACTAAAAGCATAGAACTGTTTGTAAGTTCACTGTGCACGTATAATTATAATACTAATACATTACATACTGCCCTATGAGAACGTGATCTATCTCCAGGCGCTTTCCTCCCTGTAGGCAAATCAATACCGAAGGGTTAGTTACAACCACGGTATGAAGTTAACAAACGAAAACAATTCAAATCCTTTGCCCAGTGTGGTAAATATAACATGGCGGCACTCAAGGCCAGCGCTTAGCTAGATAGTTGCTTGTAACATGCACAAATCATGCACAGGTACGCACCCAAAGCACACAGTAGCAGAGCAGACAAGTTCACTTTTGGAAAAACCTGACCTGATCAGATGCGTCTTTAGCTAGGACTTGTAAGATTCATAGTCGTAGCAGGCATCGACCATAGCCTGAAGTAAGTGACAGACTTGAGATGCATACCTGGAAGCTGGAGGCTTTCGCACCCAAAAATTTCTAAAATGATTTGACGGATTTCGAGATTGCCAGATGCTGAAGAGCGGATGGTGCGAGAACAAATTGGAGGAGGCAGGAGGTCTGACGGGTTTGCTGGTGCAAGAGAGTGAAGGGACCTAAGTGCCGGACTGATGGTTTTAAAATCAATTCAATTCGATGCTTGACAGGCAGCTAGTTAAGCTCAGGCAAAAGTGTTGTCGCATGGAAGCTATGCCGTTGAAGATCGGACCAGACGAGCGGCTTCGTTCTGCACCAGTTACAGACGATTAAGGGCACAGACAGGGAGCTTTTAACGTTAGAAAGACTAGAATAGCCTAGAAGCAATGTCGCAAACGCACGAACTAGTTTGGATTTAAAGTGTTATCTAAGCAGGTTCGTATTGCCGATGCTCCTTAGCCGAAATTCGCCCGACTTGATAGTAGATCAAATGTGCTCATGTAATGAAGAGTCGAGTGGGAACAGTATGCCTGAATTACGGGCCCACGTCAGTAGAGTAATGCTAGCTGAACCAATCTCGTTGGTTAGTTCTGCAAACTTTTGGGTAGCATTAGGTTTTCCAATAACAATTTGACGAGTCCTATCGTTTCTAAGCTTCAATAATTTATTAGCCTTGCCAAATGAGAATGTCGTCAATGCAGGCAACGAGGAAATTGAGCTGGGTGAGCAGCAAGTGTTAGAAAGCTCGAAAGACAGTTAACGTTCGGTATCAAGATTGTGTCGGGTGATGACATTGGCCAGTGACCCCCCCCCCGAGATATCTCACACTTTAAGGGCCCTCTAGATCGCCGCCGGCCGTTCGCATCAATACTCTGACATTTCTCGCTGAGGCAAGGCCTTACCTGTTTTAGTACTCCTGCACTGCTACCCAGGCGTGTAGAGGGGCGCCCCAGACGGATAGGTAGGTCACTCGTGTCAAATGCTTGAGATCGATCATCTGAGACTACCAGTAGAGATTTCAGTAGGTCTTTGTAAAATCGAAACACAGCAGTTACAGTGGAATGGTTAGCTGTAAAATCCGGTTGGAACTTTCGCAGCAAGATCTGATGAATCACTGTGTCCGTTTAGTTACTGGTCCAAGCCTTAATCACTTGTCTTGAATAGGAATTGCAGGAGGAAAACGGGACTAAATCTAATTGAATTACTGTGACAATGGATCAACTCCTTTACTAGTAGCCTGATAATTGCCGTCTCTAGAAGGGGAAAGGGCTTCGCCGGTAGCCTTGGAAACATTACCTCAATATTTGTTCAAGTGGGTAGCTGTTAGTCTATGCGCCTCGGAAGGAGAACTGTTGGCACATGATTTGGAGGACTAACGCGGTCCGTCCATGGTTAATAGCGACAGGCATGGAGCAGATAAGAGAAGAAGTGTAGCGCCGTAATCCGTCTCAATCTCTCCTATCTTGTCAATGAAGAATTTGGAGAAACACTATGCCAAATCACCAAAGGGATCACTGGGCTTATGCTCATATGCTTGCTTGAAAGTGGTCAAGAAGGGAGAAAGTGGGCATAAGACATTTTTATCTTATTAATCTGGGCTTCTATTGCTGTCCCAAAAATTGGACTTGTTTTTAGCTAAATTGAATTGATAATATCAGCCGTATGTCAGCCGCATGTCAGCCGTAATGTCAGCCGCAAACCAAAGGACGTCTGGACATAGATGTGCCTATCGTTATTTCAGAGTTGCAAACTCAAGGCCTTTAGCTAACGTCCAGTTGCAGCGGCATTGGATCAGGGACGTTAGGTTGCTGGAGGAGTCAAGTAAAAGAGCAGAGGATGGAAGGCTGCTTGGGAGAGCATAATTGTTGAAATAATTTAGGTTGCTCGACTAACGTGGAATTTTGGATGTCAAAGAGAGACGACTTTCAGGGATAATAAAATCCACAAACGATCAAACGTGCCGAAAGGGCTGAGATTTGGGTTGAGAGGGTACTGTCAAAGAGATATTAGATCAAGGGTATGGCCTCCTCTATTTATGTTGGGGCTTAAGTTCAGCTTCGTGCACCTGCTTGTGATGAACGTTGCTTATCACGCTGCCTAAACTAGCTTTCAAGTTAACTCGGAAAGAGTATTTCGCA
Source organism: Cristatella mucedo (assembly GCA_009760855.2). Lineage (NCBI taxonomy): Eukaryota > Metazoa > Bryozoa > Phylactolaemata > Cristatellidae > Cristatella > Cristatella mucedo. Next base: position 11,750,195 of record WPIO01000002.1, read on the forward strand.
CTGGACCAGAGGATAATTAATTTAAACATAGTGCAAGATATGCACAAACATGCGATAATATTTGTAGCATATCTTAAGGTCACGTTGTAATGCCTTCAAATGCCTTCAAATTCCACCCACAGAAAAAAGCAACAGCCTAGCTGATAAGAAAATTTCGGAGACATGTAGTAACTTAAGTATGTGTTTATATTGAAATGCAACTCTTTCACATATCGCTCTGTGCTTCTACGCATATAAGATCTTGTTTTTTTTTAAATTGCCATTAATTCAATTTCCCGAATGAAGTAACGGAAAACAAACCATTTTCTACTGCTGAGTCAGTAGTAGCAAATGGTTTAATTTTCCGTATTCTGCAGGTTTTTTTGGATATCCCTGAAAATATTACTTGGAATGTCATTGATCCTATAAACCCATTCTTTGCTGTCATTTTGCTTGTAAAGTCTTCAAACTCGTGAAAAGAGGCCGGATCATTTATAGCTTGGTCTTAAATATGGCCAATATCTAAGTAGCTCTACAGTTGTCCAAAGTTTAATTCACATCACGAATCTACATTGTAGCAGCATGGCTCTAGAAATCGCATTTATGTAGGGATTCTAGACATTTGACCTTTATTAGAGGCTCATTGATTAAGTAAATAGTCAAAGAAAAAAGTTTAGTCATTGGTTGGTTTACTATCTATTATGTTTTAGCAAACACTGTGAACCCCCAGACTTGGAACAAGCATCCGAGGTAGCGGAGAGCGGATTTCGCCCCCCAGTGAAAAGATTTTTTAGAAATGATTGACGCCGATTTAGTAAATGACCAAAAGTGGTCAGCGGCACTACTATCTTGATCGAGTTGCACGTCTTAGCCGCAATGCGGTGACTTGTATTCCTCAGAATATGTTGCAGTGGATACAAGTGACGAGAGTTTGCTCATATTATTCAGAGAACAAGTTCATTATGTTTAAGAGGTAGGTCGGATCATTCATACATAGTAATAGACTTCGTAAAAAATCCATACTATTGCGTTCGTACAGATTTTTATCAGCCGTTTATGCTGCAATAATACAAGTTCGACTTTTAAGGGCTAATGCGGCTGAACGTACTGCAAAGTAGGTTGAAGCGTCTGGTTAAGCCAGCAGATATCATGTGCATGCTTCTAACCGTGATCGTTGACGACTCGAGGGGTGAAACTAAGTTGGTGTCTATAGGGGCAAGCACGTGTAGAAAACAAGGCACTACTTAACCCGTCAGCGAGAGATAATGGAGAATAAACTGCTGCACCAGTTTCAGCCTCATCGCGCTATCAGGTTCTGTGTGGACAATAAATTAGCCGTCCCACTCCTCCGCTTAAAGACCGTTGGCGACAGAAGCTTTAGCTCTGCAGGTCTTAGACTGTGGAACTCGCTTCCACAATCCTTACGAAACGACAACTATTCTCCTGCTGCCGACTACGGCTCATCCTTTTGAGCGGTCCTGAGCTACTACTTCCACGCTACTCACTATCTTAACTGCTCTCCTTAATCTGCCTTGCTTCCCACTTTCTCTTTGCTACGTGAGACGAAGTCTGTTGGCTACCAAATGCGTCCCAAAAGCCGCTAGGCTGTGAGTGCGCCTTACACAACTCTCCTGTGTAACATCCATATTGTCTTTATGACTTTGTGGAGTTACAGACGGAGATACATTACATTACATTACAAAGTACATGCGACAGTGAGGAGCATATGCTCATTTAAATGGCTTTCAGCTGGCGCTGACTTTACTTAGGTTGCTTTCGACATTCTTTAGATGACCATGCTCTGATTGGCTGATTGGCGATTGGCCTAATTTCCGCTTTTGGCAGCTGGGTAATAGACCTACGCTAGATGTCTCGATTGCTTATATATAGGCGGGGAGATGGGGATGTGAAGCAGAAATTCCGAAAGAGTTTGTAGGTATAGGGTCAACACTTTGGAAAGCCGACGAATACGTTTTCTGCTATCTTGAAAGTGAAAATAATGAAGTTACTTCATGACTTGCACCAAGAGAAGATATACTAAGTGAGAATTCCAGAAGGACGAGTTTTTGCGGTAAATGATGAGCTCTGTCCAGTAGTGTAGGTAAGAGCAGCTAAACAAACAATCGAATACTTCTTCCTTTTGCCACCTCGATGAATATTATTCTGTTAACAATTGTCACATTTTGGGCAAGAGAATCGGAGGCGGCTTCGAGGATCATTTAATAAATGGAGACGCTGAATGAATTCAACGCTCGAAGTACAGTAATTCTTTTGATGATGCCACGTAGCTAGAAAGTTGTAAATACATTTATGAAATGTATTTTTGTCCCTTTGTCAGCTACACTAACTGTTTTTATTGCTAATTTCTATAAATGCATATCTAGCCTAGATTACCACGATTGTATTCCGCTTTTGATGAGTAAATAGGTAACCACTGAGAATGTAAAAGCAAAACTGGTCTGAAGCACTCGAACATTACGTGCTTTTATCCGTGTGCTTGTACTATCTTAATGGCTAGAGGTGGTACTTGGTATTTGTGCAAATTAAATCCCAGAGTTTTCGCAAAACTCACGCTGTGAAATACCAGGAACCAAAATGTTTTCCAACATGATTGCAGGGCGACCTCTCTTTCAGCATTTTCAATCTTTATTGCAGAGTTTTACAATCTGACGTCTTGATTATTTAAGCAAATACAACGATCGAGTTTAGATTTTGAATACTTAGGTTCCGCAATAGAACCGTGCAATTTACTGGAAAACTTTAGCTTGAAATTTCAAGTTAGAGTCTCAGCCTTGAGTCTTTTCAAGGTTACTGAAAAAGCAGCCAAACAACTTGCAGCTACAGCTTCACACAATTTTTCAATGAGAGAAAGTCATTGCAGCTAGGCCAACGACGGCACTCTTCCAACGGTTTGTCTTAACCCTTAAGTACTTCGATCCATTTATTTTCTTAGATTTGACCCAGACATTCCCAAAGCTGACAGAATACTGGGACATTCTGAAGCTCGTCTTGTCAGCGTAATTCGCAATTTAAAATCCATATTTTTTTTAACAATATCCACCAACATACAGGCGAGATGGAAACTTGGTAATAGAGCCTTTTGCTAACTTAAAGAGCCTGTAAAATGGCAAAAGTCAGTTCGCTACCGTACGTGCCCCGAAAGCTGCTTAGGATTCGAGTAAGCTACAGATAACTCTCCAACGTGGTGACTTAGTCTATTTGGTTTTGTATAGCTATGGGATGAGTTGCATTGTAGTAAACAATACCTTGCATGTGCAGACTGATAATATTGATTAATGAGAGCATCGTGCACCAGATACTTGTAGCAAGTAAAGTGTTTTCCGGCTGTCACCGCTCCCACTGAAAGATCTCGAAGAATCTCGGGTGTTTTCAAACATTTATCCTTTAACAGACCAGGCCGTAGCTAAACGGGCATCGAACGCCGTCAAATGGCATGACCAAAGCGTGGACTATATTTATTGGCACATCTTAACAACTTTCAGTGGCAATCTATTTCAGCCGCACCGGGAGGTCACTCTTGCATGCTAACGAATTTCGAAAAGCAAGTCTTTAATCTAGTGTGCATACACCGGTCTAGTGTTGAATTCATGCACATAGTTTGAGATAGTTCACCAGCAGTTACAGTATTTCTCGGCCTCTCCAATATAAGCAATCGCACTGAGAATTTTACAGTTCTTTCTAGTGTGAAGCAAAGCTGCGTCACTAAGTAACTGAAATAGTGGATTGCTACGATATATTCTAATGCCAGTCTTTATAAATGCCACTGGCTCAAACTTTGAAAGCCAGGCTTTAAACAATTCGTAGCTAGATAAGCATTGTCAGCAGTTCCAGTAGCCACCGTTCGCGATCTCCTCAAAGCGCTGTCGTTAATCACTCTAATTCAATGATCAGCAGGACTGCTATAAACCTGGAGGCCAACCTTAATACCTTTTCGGAATTCTCGCTTAGTGTGCAATAAACCCCAAATAATACCTGACTTCATTGTTGGCGACAATGTTGACCTGTTTGCTTTGACCGAGACCTGGCCAAAATCGACCAAACGCCAAACCGTAGCCGAGGTGAGGTCGTCCTGTTTCTCCTTATTTCAGATTCCTTGATCAATCAAAACTGACACACATAGGAGTGGCCGCTTTGTCGGGCGCTTTTCTCTCAAACCGTCAAAGCGGTCACTTTAAAGCAGTCTTTTGAATCTCTTGTTTTGAGTCCCTCCCCGACAACAATTTGCCAGTGTACAAGGAATTAGTTTTGCCTCAAGAATAAAGTCTAGCTCGATTTCAAATTTTCACGATTTCATTTTAATTTTGTGTGTGCAAGCAATTGCTATTTCTGCGTCCTGGCTTGTTTTAGCATTCATTTCGATCACTCAACGCTTTTTTAATTTTTTAATTACTTTTTTACTTAACTTAACTTTTTACTTTAACTTTAACTTTACTTTTTACGTAAATTAACTTTTTTACTTAATTACTTTTTTAATTAACTGCATTAAGTGCCGAATTGCCGTACACTACCGATTTGCACTAGAAGACCTTTGATATTGATGCAGTCTGCACGAAAGGTCAAGTTCAATCCTCCTTTTGACCTCTCCTCGCTGGTAAAATTTTACGACGCGAGCCTAGGTACTGGACGATCTTGCAGCTCCGACTTAACACACTGTACACTCTCACTCATAAGGCCTGTTGCTTAACACAGACATTAAACTAGCTAGGTCTACTAAATTCGAGCTTGATACATTGTACAAAGGAATAAGACTGCGAAAAAACTGTCATCGGATTACTGCAGGCCACATCATTATATCACAACGAAGGTCAAGTTTGTTTCTAAAAATTTTCAAATTGCACAAATAATGGATTTAAAATAAAAAATGCAGCTGATATTGACAATCAAACTATCTCCTTATTGACTCCCAGGACAGCAACCTATCTACTGATACTTATGGCGATATAGCAGATCGGTTTTCTTCAGCTTCTTTTTCAGCTTTTCTTATCTAGATAAATAAGAGAGAAGAGAGCCCATCCTCAAGGTAGCACACATACTGAACTCCTCCCCAGTTCCTCTCCGTCTGTAACTCCAAAAGCCACAAAGGCAATGTCGGTGTTACGCAGGAGAATTCTGTAAGGCACACTCAAAGTCTTGGCGGCTTTCAGCACGCATTCGGTAGCCGAGAGACTTAATCTCACGCAAGAAAGAGAAAATGAGAAGAAGAGCAGAGTCAAGAGGGTAGTTAAAGTAGTGAGTAGCGTGGAACAGAAGCTCAGGGGACGGGAAAATGTGCTTTAGTTGGAAGCAAGAGAGTAGATTTCGGCGAGTAAGAATGGCGGAAATGAGCTCCACAGTCCACGACCTACAGAGCAAAAGCTTCTGCAGCCAACGGTTTTCAAGTGGAGGAATGGAACAGCTAATGCATTGTCCATTCAAGATCTGAGGCCACGAGAAGGCTGCAGAAGCCAGCAACTAGGTTTATCTGTCGTGAAAGTTACAATTGCCAAATTACTCCACTTCTCACCATCATGCCCCGTCAAACCGCATCAAGTCGACTTCAAGGTGATCGTCACTCACTTTTAGGCCCCTCTATTCTCTTTCTAAAGCATCACCATGCGAAGTGCTTCATAGTTAGGCCAACTATCGCACCGCCCACTCGTCTGACTTAAATCTTTTAGCTTCGCATCGAACTTGACTATAATTATTTAGAGCCGTGATGGCACACTAGGTAAGGTGGTTGCTTTCACGACAACGGTCCCGAGGTCGTGGGTTCGATTCCTGCGGTGGGCGATTCTTTATGGTCCCTGCAAGCGGTGGTGATAGCCGTAAAGGCTCTTCTGTCGCTATACAAAAAACGGCTGTTTAATCAGCTAAGATTTATTATTATTAGAGGCCACGCCTATAGTTTGTAGGCTCGCATAGTCTAGAAATAATTTCCGAGTGACGGTGCGACATCCCCAAATTTAATGACATTTAAAGAGAAGCTAAAACGCACATTTTTTTCTCAAAGCATTTGCTAGGTCCTTGTGAATGTTTTTTATGCTTATGTGTGCCTAAGCTGTGAATGCCATCACCAACCACTTTGACATACTTCCTTTACAGCCCATTAGATAGCATAGAGAGGGATTCATCTAGGTTATCTGAGGGGAAAAAGCTCTCATTTTCAATTTGATTGTAATTAGTAACAGTGGTTTAGCTAAGCTTTACCTGTAGACAATGCGTCGGGAACTACAGCAGCATGGGTATATGCGGTGCTATAGCTCGATTAGTGTTAACCTAATAATAATAATAATAATACACTTGATAAAGCGCCCTCAGAGAACTTAATCCCTCTCTAGGTGCTTTACAGTTGCTGCAAAGGGAAATGTAATTGAACGGTGAGTAAAATCATGCTCGTGAAGCTTCCGTGGCCTAATGGGGTCAGTGTTAGCCTAGGGGATAGCTGGAGGCGCATAAAATACAGCATGAAAATTTATCTCTGCATGCATACAATCTATACCTACCAACGCAATTCCCAATATAGTAACGAAATAGAACTTATAATAGTTTATTATGCGCTATTTGGCTTTGGTCACCAAAACTGTTAACTGAAATTCTTGGTGGATGGCATGCCAAACTTTATTCCATATACGTAAGCGGTTGAGGCTTAGCTAGGGCTTTAAGCATAATGCTTATTTTCTCGCACGTGACATTATTTAGAGCCCTATTTAGACGGCAGGGTGCTGTTACTTGTGGCCATGAGCTCTTCGATCGGCTGCTACCGCTACAATCTCAGGCATTAAACGAGCAGTGAGCTTACTTACGGATAGTTTCATGCTCTGCCAGCTGGGGCAAGGAGAGCCCACTGGATAACGGATCTGCTTTAATGTACGTGGGCGTTTTGGCTACTCGTAAATCTCGATGATGATAATTTCAGTTTCTTTAGTTTTTAGAGAACATAGCTCGATTAATAAAACATAGATAAGAAACATTTACAGTACTGTAGATGACTGTATTGTACTGTAGACAACTGAAGGTTAAATGGATTACAATTAATTAGCAATTTTGCTTGGTTAGGCTTTTTCTTGAATTCATCTGCAATAGTGCATGCACTTGCCGAAGGATCGTACGAATGGTGAAGATTGCGGCCAGCATTAGGACTCAGATTTTAGGCACGCATTGTAAGTTTCGCTTTGAGATTAAATATAGACACTCCATCTCCAAATATTGGTTGGCAACCTAATCGCTATGACAACGACCCGCTAAGTCTTACCCAAGGGCAAGGTGCTCGCTCTTCATGACCCAAGTCGTGGGTACGAGTACGGCAGTAGGAGTTCATTTACTGCCGACTGCCAGCGGTGGTGCTAGCCGTTAAGGCTCTGCTGCCTCTATATAACGGAGGCTGTTAAATCAGCTAAACTTTTATGTAGGGCCAATTTTTGTCGTTTGTTTATTTTCCAAATCGGATTTCTTGTCATCATGAGTTATACTTCAGCTTTATTTCAAGTTCTGATGCTTACTACATTTCCCGGATGTGTGTGACGTCAATCTTATAGACTAGGAAGAAGGTTGGCGATGGCATAACAGGTGCGGCTGGTAAGCTTAGATTCCACCCTTCTCAAGAAAAATATATGCTTTCACCTCTTTCACTTTTAGGATTCACCTGCAGCTAAACGTATGACAGTCACGTGAAGAGGTCAGAAGTCGCGAGAAGTGAAAAATGCTCGCCGATTGAGAAGATGAAGCGCACGATCAACATGCTTTTTGAGGTAAAGGCATGTGCTGCTTCTGCACATTCTCAAAAAATTCCAGTCTTTATGAACGCAAGCCGTCGCTAAAATCGCGCAGCACTGAATTTTCAATGTCGATGGCACCAGTAGCCTCTTTAAAACAAAACACAGTGAGAAAATTGGCACGGGTAAACGGGTTTATTGGCAAAACATTGCAAGTACTGATTGCACTTCAGTTGCGAACTCTGTTCAAATAACTAAAATTTATGGCACTCATGCAGGCTCTCAGAAAAATGAGAAAATTATGAATGGCGATCGTAAAGGAGATTTCCTCGGTAAAATTTCCTCTATCTCTCACTCTTTCTTCTCATTTTAAAATGCTTTCTTGCCAACCAGCGTGTAGCTTTTTAAATCTGCTTTGCATACTGGTAATTGTGCTATGTAGGTAGCCAAAGCTGAAACTCATTAGGAGACAAAATGTCGAGCGACATATGTAGTCAATAAAACTCAGGCTCGGGCGGTCTCTCTCAGGTATTAATTCTTTGCTACAGGCTCTTCCATTCAAGCGTTGTCTCTCGCAGTTGGCGTAATTTCTGGATCGAGCATCTGTTACCTTACCAACTGTTGTTCAATTAAGCTTTACTTATTTTTTGCCGAAATAGAAAAACGCGAGCAGAGGAGACTCGAAATAATTGAAGGGTTGGTGAGTGGAGAGGAAAACGTAATAATCATTCTCTCAGAGTTGAGTAGACAACCAGACACTGCAAGGTGGGTTCTGAGCAGATGACACCTGAGCACCTGTCTGCAGCATAGATTTGGAAGGATGTACAAGTAAGCAGTTGGAGTGGGGGTGACTGGTCCTTGAGCTCAAGCGCAATTTGACACCCACGTATGACAGGTAAAGGCTGAAGTTTAGGCAAAGACTCAGCTGTGGCGCGAGGTCAAGTGTTCTTTGAGGTCGGAGTGCTGTGTCCTGTTGATCTGCCAGGCGACAGACACGCTTGGTGAAGGACAAGCTTTTTCCTGCAGTCCTAGGCTGTAAAGATTTTCGGCCATTTCGCTCCCCAAATCTGGCGGTGCAGATGCGATTTTTTATCGCGCGTGTTTTCATAAGCTTTGCACCTATTAATTAGTAACCGCTAGCCTTCGGGTGATTGCCGGCGGAAAAATCCTCACCGGCTAGCTAAGGGAGCTTTACAAGTGGCCACCCACCACTATTCTTGCTTACACTTGGCAATAATGGATCCCGTTTTCTCTCATGAGAAGAAAAGAACGCACCCCGTATTATTCGTTGGATCAGTGAGGCCCTAAACATTTTAGCCAATATGGATACTCTAAAAAGTTTCCTTGTAAGCGTGCAGTAGTCGAAGCTTGTCAATCGGGGGGGGGGGGGGGGGGGGTGAGGTGAACACTAGCAAAATCAGACAGAATAAATGTTCAGATATATGGCATTTCTATTCTTTCAAGGTACCATATATGGTTTGTAATGCGATATATGTAAATGGTTCCAGTAAGTATGCGAAATAATTCCAAATAATGATATACTTTGCTTGCACTCCGGCCAAGTCATACCAAACCGCCTGTTACTTCCCATAAGGATTTTCTCGGGTATGCTTAGGTAGGAGTCACTGGTAGTTATGCTAGAATTATCAGCAGCTTCTGATGCCGTCGATCACAGAAACACCCTTGAGCTCACCATATCCCACATTAGTAGCACAGACACCGTGGAATTAACGACCCATGCATATTCTGAGTAAAAGACATCAAAGAATATATGTCTAAAGTCAACGGTCATCGTGTTGGCATTTAAAGTACGAGGTCTCGTTAATGCAGAGTATTGTATCCCAAAGCCTGCGACGGATGCATTTGAACAGCTCGAGCCAGAATGGCGCACAGCTGCTAATTACAAAACCGGTTCCGGTAATCTAACTAGGCACCTTGTTAAGACAGATTTTCACTAGGTGTAAAACACAGATTATGATATATATATAGTTTCTATTATCGATATATCTATAGTTTCTGCTCGCAGTTCCGAGTCCGCTACGAATCTCTGTGACCAGACCGATTTAGCATGTACACGCTTCAATATGCAGTCGGTTCAGCCTAAGCAGCAGCTCTGGGACCTCTGTGTACCGTTCGACGTTTTCCAATAGCTTAGCATCTTCAGCTGCTTAAAACTATTGGCTAAGCGAAAATTCTCTTAAGCTCAACACCTAGCTGGACTTAGAAATAAACCAAAATTATTTTCTGTGAGTTTCTATTAAAGAAATTTTGACGCAGCTCTGTTGTACTACTCAGGAGGCTACATAGTTAAATTTTTTAGCATTCTAAAAGAATGCCTATGCCAGGCTGCTAATCTCCACTACTAAATCACTCCGAATGGAGATCTTCATCAAGTGTGAACAATCAACTCTATTCAGCGATTGTTGGTAGTATGGAAGGTTTAGGGTAGATTGAATTTCTGTAGTGTACTTCCTACTGTTGGATTCTATCAGTTTTCATTGAAGTTTGATGAGTTTCACTCTAAATAGATCAATTCCACAATTGCAGCCTCTACAGTTCAGGTTAATATGTGCTTAACTTTATCATACTAGGTTTACATGCTGAGCTTCTAATAAACCCATCAGCTGCAGTGTTGAAAGTTGAAGAACACATTTAGCTCGAGTAATTCACCAGTGTTGACTTTCATAACCGTCTGTATCCTATATTAAAAAGGGTCGCTTAACGTTGGGAAGACCAATACTTTTCTGAGTAGCTGACTAGGTGGGAGAGACTCGGAGCTTAGCTGCAACTGATACAGGCGTTTCACAGGTCACGGTCACGTCATAATTACACTATCAATCGGTCTTATAATTATTGCTGAAAACAGCCTCCAACTATCTCCTAATCGTTTCAGAATATTACTTCGCTGCCCGCCACCGCAGATTAGCGATAGTATCACGGTATTGGTTACCAAACGAACCAATAACGGTAAAGAGGCGTCTTAGTCTGGAATTGAAATGTAAAGTGTGCGCTACAACATGTAGACAGTTCGAGCGTTCGAAAGTTCCACTTCTAGATTACGCCGTACGCATACGTGCTTTTCATGTTTGCAATTTTAGAAAATCTCCAAATTCTTATGAAAGCCTTCTGCCTACAAGCAATACAAATGGCATTCAAAATTAAGATCCCACGCTTGATGCATCCTGGATGACCTGAAAGTTGAACCCTCCGAAATTTACCCGCAAATCTAGCCAAATCTCATTTCAAAATTATTCAATCTACCTGAGATAATCCTAAAATTCTTTCTTCTATACTAAAAAAATATAAAGGCCAGAAATATCTGAAATTAACGCAACCTCTCTTTCTTGGATTTAAACGCGCCATTTGCTTTGCACTGCTTAATGTTTAGTAGGACGTCAAGAGATATTGCACCAAGAAATACTGCATTTTCACAACGTAGATAATTATCTTGATGCAAGTCGCCTGCCAGCCCTAGCATTATTGGCAACTCGTGTAATCTATAAATTTATTTTTTGCCCAGATCAAACTCAGCCTTTGATATCATTAAAATCCCTAGTTTAACGGCTTAAAATAGCCGTCTGGACTAATCGCCAGGTATCTGATGAACTATGCCAGGTTCACTCGTTTTAACTTTCGCTGCTTACAGTAAGCATCGACCCCAATTAACTTCCCTTTCTGAATCCCGGCGTCTTTTCTAAGGGCTGCTAGACTAGATTTCTCTCACGGACTAAGTAAATAAAGCCGCGTATGCAAATGCTTTAAGAGAAATGCGCTTCTGATCCACTTCAACTATCCCCGGAAGCGTTCCGTGCTGGCTTAGTGGCTCTACCCATGGTAACGCTTAAGTATTATAATACTAATAATCCACTTGATAAAGCGCCCTCAGAGAACTTAATCTCTTTCTAGGCGCTTTACATTTGCTGCAAAGGGATCTTAACAGACTGCTCATAGGGCCTGTGTAAATATGGTCATTCGCCTCATGACACCATCGTTTTCGTCGAGTTGCTGGTTAGCTAAAAATCCAGATTTCTGCTCGTAGCAGATTACTAAATTCGACTGACCTCATCTCCGGGTTCGTCAGATATCCCGACGTATTTTACTTTGAAAAAGCCGGAAATACTTTATAGTACGGCTATATCTCTTATATCTTATATCTCTATTTAGGACAGCATTTAGTGGGTCCCTGTGATTCGTCATTGATGTGCTTATGCGTGCTGACACTGTGCATGCTGCCACTAACCACATTTGCATGCTGACCCTGTGCATGTCACCCGTAACCATATTATTCATTTTGTTTGTTTTTCAAACATGATTTTACTTACCATTCAATTGCATTTCTCGTTGCAGCAAATGTAAAGCGCTTAGAAAGAGATTAAGTTCTCTGAGGGCGCTTTATAAAGTGCATTATTATTATTATTATTATTATTTAAAACTAACTGATTTGGGTCCTTAAGATATGGATCCCCGCAATAACCTAAAATATGCTAGTCTGTGATAAAAAAACTTATTTGGATTTTGGCACCTTCAATTTTCCCTGCCTTTTATTTTTAATTAGTTTAAAACAGTTTAATCTATACGTTGAACTCTACATTTAAGAGATCCCTTACGAACGGACACCAGTTTTCGGAATGAGCCTTTATGGTGAATATCATGACATTTGAGGCCAGAAAAAAACAATATTTGCGGCAAGCACAAACGCAAACTTAATATATATATATATATATATATATATGATTCTCATCTTGAGCCATGTATATTTATATTAATAATTGAGAACAAAATTTCAATTAGTATATACAAATTTGCCAGCGGTTCCCTGTCCTGCCGGGGTCGTGTAGTGATCCATTGATCTCACAAGCCCCCTGGTTCGCGTACTCTCTAGCTTATCAAAGCAGAATGCACGGTTTTTCGCTAAGTGCTAGTTATCGATTTTCTTGCCGCTAGATGTAAAGCGCCTGCATAAAGATCAAGTTCTCTTCGAGCGCTAAACAAAAGACTCTTTATTACTATTAGTCATTATATCTTATCTTCTGACTTTAATGCCCTGCCCTTTCTCTCCCGGGAGTTTTTAAAGCTGCACAACCTGGACAGATTTTCAACATAATGAAAAGCGAGAACTTTCTTCGCTTCTCTCTTCCAAACCACAGAGTTTGACGTGTCAAATTAAAAAAGCCTTCAGTTTTTATGCAGAGTAAATTAAATCATTGGACGCGTTTACGAAGAAGTCTAAGAATTTTGCACGACTTTACGAAGTGAGCTTCTTATATTCAAAGTTAAATCTCCTCACGGAAGACTGCCACCGCCACAATGCAAATAATGATTATTAAACGTGGATGATTAAATAATTTGGGTGAGCATGAAGTCATCACTAAGGCTGGCTTGCTTTAACAGGTCTTACTTTTCGATTAATATGGTCGCCATAAGAACAGTATATGATTTCTTAGTGAGCGTGTGATAAAAAGACAAACACTCCAATGATTTAAAATAAAAAGTGCAATACAATATTTTGCTGACATTCTCTTCAGGTGGAGCATGTAGATATAATCATGATCGTATTCATTTTCCCAAGTATTTTGAATATTATCGCAAGCCTAAAGAAGGTAAGACGTCAGAGAATGTTTTCATTTTTTAGAACAAAAAGATTATATTTATGGAATCCTTATAGAATACTCTGAAGTTCATCCGTAAACCCGTTTGAAGTTTCATTAACCAGAGGTAACAAATATGCAGTGTAGCAAAAAAATAATTCTCTAAGAATTTTACAAAATAAATTATAGATATCAGTAAGCCCGTTTCAGTCACATGACTAATATTACAGGGTATTGTCACGAGTAGGCAATAGGGAGGATTGATGTAAAGATTGTGCTACTTTGGGCAGGGATGTCCTGCTTCTAATTTAACTTAGTTTTAGTGAGCGATTTTGTGGACATTTGTAATTAATAAGTATCAAAGAAAAGCCATTAAAGCAAGTCACAACCTGACCTGATAGTGTTTGCATGATAATGATTGATAATTGATAATGATGATAAGCGATAATTGATAACGATAATGATTGCATGCTACGGTGTTTTATCTTCAGCTTCCAAAATACATAATAACTGTTGGTATATATTGACGAAAAACCTTTCATAAAAAATAGTCATCTAGTTTAATTCTAATTTGACTTTTAAGGACGCTTTGCAGTCCATCCATGGACCCATTTTTAAGGGTAATGTATTGCATGTTACAAGCCAAAAGGGTAGAAAGAAAGTATTTCTCTTATAATGCTACAAAATAATGTATTGCTATCAATATGCGTTATGTCAGTCACTTCCTTAATTCTAACAATGGTTATAAGAAAGGAGCTAATTGCGTTTTCCCCAACTGCTTTGGCTTGATTTAAGAAATATTCCGAATTCATGCCTGGTAATGTATCTCAACCATTAAGATGGAAACAAAACTGTCCTAATGGTTGTTAATAGGCAGACAACCTAGCTGATTTAACAGGCAATGCAACTGAAATCTAAACCTAATAATAATAATAAAAATAATAAAGCACTTGTATTTCGGCGTACTAGAGCTAAGGCGCGGTAAATAATCCAATAGTCTCCAAGTGGACCACCTAGGAGCCGATCAGAGGGCAATAATGCACACAATTGCGAAAAGTAGTGCTCTTAAAGATTGCAGGGACAAATAATGCAGTGTTTGAAACTGAATTTAATAATTTGGATTTAAATGCGATTGATTCAAGCAAGGAACTTTCACAGGGCCAATGAATTGATTTCCAAACTTCAGGGGCATAGCAGTCTCTAAATTATGTAAGGTTTATTGGAGGCGCAGCTAGATGACCTGAACTGGCGGTAAGGCATATATTACGAGGAATAGCCTTACGTGTAAGTATTAAGAATAATAATAGGAAGAAATTGGTGTGGCTCTATCAAAGGACTAAATCTCTTTAGACATTTTACATATGGTGTTTTTGAAGGGGGTATACTCTATTGCGACAATGAAAGGGTATATCCACTTGTGCTGGATGGATGAGCAAGTAATACTGAAGTAGTATCAAAGAAGGACAGTAGCTATTCAACAGAAATGAGCTCCAACAACACCCACGAGTCTTACATTGTGAGACATCATGCATGCTGAAACTAGTTCGCCCAGCCTTGAGCGTGCAAAGGGAATGATATATTTCATAATAATTAAGCGAAAGAAATTCAATAGCTCAACGTTCCCAGATGCTAGCGGCTACCCTGACACATTTTGTAAAGCCAGCGAGCGCAAGAGAGCTAATATAGCTCAAACTTCAACGTAAAATATGCTCTCGTTTAGGTACTTTGATGTGTGTAACTAGAGTCCCATCTGAGCGAATGTGTAGCACGAAACTTCGCGAATAGGATTCTTAACTCAGCGTTCCCACAGGCATATTCTCGACGTCGCCACGAAGTGTGTGAATATTAGTGCATTTGAACACGTATGCTTGACTATACATTAGTCGAGTCAACAAAGTATCGCTATGTATGGTTTGTATTCTGAAATGGTTTTCCTTGGTTGATGTCTAATTTATAACCCTACTGTTTCATACATTAGAAGCACTGGTCCGTCTAGCCTAGAGAAAGACGATCATGTTAGCTAGGATTATCCCGTGATACTTTAATACAGCCCTCCACAATTTGGATGCGTTTTAACCTGCAAGTTTGGTATACAATTTATTTGCTTATTTTTCTTTCCAGTTATTGAAAATAGATTTTTCGAGCCAGTATTTTGTTAAAAACTAGGATTCAATTGAATGCCTTGAGAAGGTAAGAAGTCATTAAAAATTCGAAGAAAGAGGAAAAGAGGAAAAACTTAAAGGCAAAGGCACAAAGTTTAAGAGCGATCTCGTACAGGGTCGGCAGATCAAACTATTGGTTATGCTTTTACTATAGGTCGCCTGTGTTACTGTGGTGAGTGTTTCATAGGAGACGCAGTTTCTCTTAACACAGTTGCCTCGATCACCTTGACCTAATGCATGGTAATGCTTTACGGCGTTGGGTAGCCGCGGTTCATCATGAATAGTATTGCTGAAGATGGCAACTTTAAAGTACAGTAGTCTTCCGTTTAAGTACGAAACTTTAACCTGCGAAGTTTGTGCCTACTTAGCCGGTATGTGCATACTTTCTGGTATGCCGCGCACTTTCCGGAGCACTTACCTGTACCGGGCAGCACAGTGTGTATTGTGACACGCATGCGCGATCTGATGGATTCATTCAACATTCATGTGTTGTTTGCTACTGACTCGCCTCGCGTTTCCCTGTTTTCGCTTTCTGTTTGTCCTTTGATTTACCAGTCTCGTTCCTTAAACCTCTCCCGTTCCTTACAGCTTCGATTTTTCGATTTCAAAAAAACTAAACGGCAAGCGCCTCAATGGGTCTCAACGCTGCAAAATCGCATCGAAGCTAAGTAAAGCATCTGCACCCAGTAAGAGGGCCATAGCGCGAGAGTACGACGTTAGTGAAGGCGCCATCCAAAAAATTTGGGAGAACCGTGAAGCGATCCAAGAACAATCTACCCTGATGACTGTAGAAGCCAAGCAGAAGACTTATTGAGCGTCAGTTGGACGATTTAGGGAGCTTGAGGACAAGCCTTTCATGTGGATTGACAGCATGCGTCGTGCTAGCCCTTCTGTACCACCGGCCACTGCCATAGCCAAAGCGTAAAGCATTGTTTTCAGCCTCTAAATTCAGGAATAAGATTTTAAGGCATTGTGGCAATGGATAATTTTATTCTGAGTTTGGAGAGGATTTTAAAAGATTCTCCTTCACGCAGAGGGAGCAGAAGTCACTAAGAACGACCCGGAGTTGTTAGCTGCTTTCAAAAACTTTTACGCGATTATCTCGCGATATCACCATGAAAATGTCTACAACGTGGACGAGACCGGTTTGGTTTTTCGATTGCTTCCAAGATATAGTCTTTTTATGCCAGACGAGGATATCTAAACCACCAGAGGTAAAAAGGAGGCGAAAGATCAAGTTTCTCTGACGGTAACGCCAACGCAACCAGAACTCACAAAACTCCTTGCGCTTTGATCAGAAAACCCAAAGGACCAGCTTGTATTAAGGACTGGCATTGGCGAGCTCCTTATTTCAATCAAGCGAAAGCTTGGGTGGATGTTGGAACGTGTTGGAAGTGGTTAAACGAGGTGTTTTTTCCAGAGGTGAAAAAAACAGGACGCCGCGTTCTATTGCTGATGGAAAACGCTCCGGGACATTTTGAAGCCTTCGATCGCGACTATATTCGAATTGTTTTCTTTTCCCGAATTGAACAAGCTGGAAACAGCCTTATGATATGGAAATAATCGCAGCTCTGAAAAATTGATACCAATATTCGAATCTTGAGGATTTTCTTGACTTTTACGAACTTCACGAGGAGACTAAAAGTCGAAAGAAAGATCATTGGCGAAGATGGCGATGAAGTGCTGCAGGGGTCTTTTACGGGAACCCAGCGCACCTGCTCGATGCTGCAAGTTATGGTGAAAGAAGCCTGGATTCTGTTTCGGCATGCTTAATCAAAAATGCTTTCTTCAAGGCCGAACTAACGACTGTAGAACCAGAACTGGAGGCTGATAGCAATGTTGAAGACATGGGCATCGAACTTGCAAAGGCTTTAGAAACTTTGAATCTGTATATCGCCTCATCAGAACTGGAAGAACTCGGTCACGTTGATGACGAGAACAACAATGAATATGTTGCTTCGGTATTGGAAGATGTTTACGACCTTTTGAAGTCGATGAAGATTGGTGAAAGTGTGATGGATGATGATGACGACAACGTTAATCCTCAAGATCTCAATGCTGGTTTAGAAAGTGAACTTGTATTTAAGGGGTTCAAATACCTTTGTAAGCAGGTTCTTGACATTGAGGATCATCTGCTCTGCTCTGAAGTTCAAATTGAAGCTGATGATACATTCAACGATCTAAAAAAAACTGTGTGAATCATTTCAGAGCAAGATCCGGGCGGTATCCCTCAAAGCCTAACGCAAGAAACTTCAAAAACTGCGCCAAATGACGATTCGTGACAAGTTTAACGAATAAATCTTGAACCCAGAATTCTACGGAAATATATGCGTACTTAACCGGGATGCGTAGTTAACGAACTGCAAGAAAACTGCTTGTTTCCTTAATTTACCAATTTTCTAACCGCGGCCATCAAACAGCGGCTAACGCCAAAGCTAGGCACGAAAGAGAGCTTCATCGATGGAACAGCAGTACAAAAAGCTCTACTTGCCGAGCTGGTTAGGTCCAGCGGTCAAGGTGCTCGTCCCGACCAAAGCCTGGCTGAGGTCGTGGGCTCGATCCCCGAGGCATACGTGAAGCGCATGAATAGAGATCAAGTTCTCTTGGGGCGCTATACAAAGGTATTATTATTTATTATTATTAAGTTTAGCCACTGCAGGACTGAAGCCCTTCCTGGTGAAGACACAACAACTACGCTGACGCCAAAAAATTATAAAATATAAAATCAAGTCATAAATAACGGATCTGATCCTTTAAAATACACCTATTTAGGACAGCATTTAGTGGGTCCCTGCGATTCGTTCTTTATGTGCTTACGCGTGCTGACACTGCGCATGCTGCCACTAACCACACTTGTATTCTAACCTTGTGCACGTCACCCCTAACCAAACCATGTTAATAATGTTGTTTATCAAGCATGATATTTGTCACCATTCAATCACATTTTACTTAGCAGCAAATGTAAATAGCCATGAAAGAGATTGAGTTCTCTAAGTGCACTTTATCAAGTGTATTATTATTATTATTATTATTTAGTACTTGCCACCATTTTGACATTACCCACCTTGACCTCGACCTTAAAAAAAAATCAGTGCACCATTGAGCAAGGTACCCACGTTCTCGCCCAACTGCAAAATAGCTTATGTAAAGCTCATCAGCATTGCGAAGGCAAACAAAATCTGAACTAATGACTAAAGCAAGCCACCCATGTTCTTTTGCTTCTCGTGTCACGATGCATTTAACCTAAAGAAGAATGTGGGGCTTTATTTCTTCAGAAACTATCCACCGCTGGAAAAAGGTGAACAATGTGTGCTTATTTTCAAGATAAAGATCGTGCAAATTTTGGACCGAGCTCTAATGTTCACTCACTTGAACTCGGCCTAGTTGAATCTGCATTGGATCAACAACGATAAATACGCCGCGTGGACTCCTAAGTGTCTGCTCTCCTCCATGTAATCAATAATATCGTATGCAAAAATGATGACGGGAACGTCACTGCCCTAGTCCAGCTGGATCTACGGCTGAATTCGAGAGTATTGATCCCAGTATCATACTTGAACGATTGAGAACAACTATCGATCTGGCAGACGAGGTACTGGTGTGGTTTAAATAGAAATGATGAGTAGAATGCTGGGATTTTCGTGAAGGTACATATTAACAAACCTTTATCAATTAAAAAACTCCTGCTTTCGCTGAATTGGCGTAATTTAAAGCTAATATATTAGATTTCCGGGCAAATTTACAGTCACCTGCTGGCTCACTTTCCGATCGTGTTCAATTCGAGTCTGTGGGGCTCAGGTTTCATCCACCAAATCAGTCACCCGTGGAGACCCTCGAGGGTCTGTCCTCGGCACTTTACTGTTCTCCAATTACATTAGACCTCTAGGAAAAGTCTGATTCTGACTCATGGAATAGGCTATCACTATTATGCTGACGATACTCAGCTGTATTTGTCATGTAAACCGTCGGAATCTGCTGCAGTGACTGATAAACTGAATGCTTGCCATGCAGTCCTTTGCTCATAGGTATCGGCAAATATCCTAAAATTAAACTATGATAAAAACGGAGCTGCTACTCGTAGATCACCCAAGGTCTCGATCCTTGAAAGTAGTAAGTTAAATCAGCTACATCCAAGTATGAACAGATGAAAAGTAAGTATTCCAGAGTGAGTATTCCGGAGATGACCAGAGGTGAATAAGTTTTGGTGTTGATGTTGATTTTAATGACGAGACTTTGCCAGGCGAGATCAAAGCTAACGCGGCGGTAACCTTATTGACATCGATTCACGGAAATGCACTTCCAGCTATCAGCGCCAGAAGTGAGTGGACAGCATGAAATGGAGATTCAAAATCTCGACATGGATGCTAGAAATTGATTATTTATGAAGCATTGAGAAAAGAAAGGAGGATGAATCCAGGTTTTATGTACTGTCAGGACCGCGAGAGTATTTCCAAAAAATAAATAATCCCTCGCTTAAAGAACTTGGTTCAAAAAGAATTTTATAAATTTTCATGGCGATTACGTGTGGGGCGACTAGTGCTTAACGATCTTCTGACTAAAATTGTTGATCAGTTTCTTGAACCAGCCTCAAATCTTTTGGAGACTCTACCTTTAATGTGGTGAGCCGTGAAGGTGCACTAGGTAAGGCGGTTGCTTTTCACGACCTCGGTCCCGATGTCGTGGGCTCTAATCCTGCGGTGGGTGATCCTTTATCGCCACTGCAAGTAGTGGTGATAGCCTTAAAGGCTCTTCTGTCGCTATACAAAAGAGGTGGTCAAATCAGCTAGTATTTAATTAAATTTTTTCTGTGCTCTGGAGTCTGAAACTGACTGCCTGCTGAAGTCACGTCATACCCGACTTGATGAAATCTAAATAAAAGCTCCAAAAGCAGCTCAATCTTTTAATAAGCACTCTTGTGTGTACGGATATACTCATACAGAGCATTTTAACACTTATACCTGTTGACATTGTGCGTGTTACCACTAACTATATGGTCATACTTTCTTTTACAACAATTTAAATTGCGTAGAAATAATTAGGTTGTCTGATGGCGCTATGCGAATGCATAATTACTATTTTTAATAAGAAACTTTTCTAATTTTCTTATATTTATAGAAAACAGTTTACGCGCGGATACACCCGCGTAGTCGGAGCAACCGCAGTCCAGACTTAAATGCAACCAATGATAAAATCTTCTCACTGTAAACTAGTGAAGTTTCTGTTGGAAAATGACGTGTAAAAATTTCCGAATACTAAACCGTCTTGAAACCACGACCGATATTCAGACCACTCGTGGTTGGTCTGTTGCTTTTCCAAAAAGTATGCCTTTTGTATCTGTTGTCTTCTCTATTAACATTCATGCCATACAGTTGCATTGGAATACAAAATTAAAATACAACAGAGGAAAACGCTTTATAGGATTATTGCTTATGCTAATATTAGGTATCCTCGGGAGTTCTCTTCACAGACGAAAGAATAGACAGAGAATTAGCAAGAAACAGAAGACTAATTGGCATGGAACTTCAATCCCAGATTGCTTAGGAAATCCGCGATTGGCTCGACATTTGCTGATAATGCTTTGCAGAATTAAAAAGATTAGCTGATTCAAGCAGCCGCATTCTAAAAAAGCGATAATAGAGTATTTTATTATTTAATACCTGGCTTCTGGCCTAGCCAGGGCACAGCGAATCAATTCAACTAGAATATGACTACAGTGGAGGAAATTTACTTAGATTAGTAAAAATACTGTCCATCTTTGATCTACTCCTCAGAAAACGATGCCCCACTCATGCAAAAGAATGTCTCGCTTATGTCACGAAAAAACATCGCTCTTGCGAAAAAAAACCTGTACGTATGTCTTATATTTTACTGCTTGTCCTGAAAGAATTAATCGACTTGACGATGTCCACTTTTACACAAAGCTTGCTGAGAAGAATTCGTAAAGCCGAGTATTATTGCACTGAATCATCGCCTGATTGGTCACACAAGAGCTCATTTCAGAATTATTGAGTTACCTGAAGTTGACTTTAAGAAAAAAACATTCCGTTTCAATAGGCAATCCCTGGTCTAACCGGTATAGGCCAGCACGATGCCAACAAATTATTTAAAGACACCTTTAAATAGCCAGAGAAGAAAGAAATGTAGCTAAAATATTGTCGGGTACGTTATTATGAAAACCCTAGTGAGCTGGCCGGGCATATGTAGATATTTAGCAAAGATTTAGTGAAAATAAAAACACTGCAGCTTTTTTATTTTGCGGCAACCAGTCAATCAATTTGGGGAATGTATGTGCAGCAAAACAGTATTCAAAGACAGGTTACTTGCCTTTGGAGCCACTGAAGCTTACAGTTAGTGTGCTTTTTAGTTTAACCGAATCTTCGGGGAAATTTAAAACTTCGTGCCTCTGGCTATTAAGGAAAATTTCAATGCTCGATAGAGTGCAATGACAGAAGTAGTGAAGCAGGTGATCGATAATTTTTAGGAGATAATTCCATCTTGATAGAACCCGCAATGCTCAGATGCGTAAGGCTTTGAAAAAGAGACTAGTAAAAAAGAAAGTGACACAGTCTGCCTGTAAGAATGTATATTGAGTGAGGACATTTTGACAAAGCTAAAATCTTGGCACTCAGTAATTATTCAAATTAACTCTGTACAAGTTTTTAGCACCTTTTTTTCCAACTTTTTCCATGCTATAAGAGTCCATGACATAAGAGCCCTTTGCAATGATTTTAATGGCATACAAGAAGTGCTTAGTCTGTCAGTCGCTCAAACGACGCCACCTCTTTCGCTAATACAAAATTGAAGATGAAGCACGTCAGTGACAACAGAAACTTTTGATGAGAACTTAGCAAACGTTGGGTTGACAGCGTAGCGTATGAGATAAAAAGAGTTGTGAAGGAAGCGCCCCGCAATAAAAGAATGGAAGGTTGGCTTGTCAGCTCCTCAATTTCGCCAAATTTGTGTTTCTTCTAGCTATTGATGGATTGTTGTACAGAGCTAAAAGAGGCGATAGAAAGAGAAGGAGGAGCTCGCGGAGAATTTCCTTCAGCTCCGACGTTGCTAGGCAGCAGTCTTAGGAATTTCGGATTGCAGACTTTTGCTATCAACTCGGACCGAAGTAGGAATATCCAGACTTGAGGATCTTCGAGAATTGTCAATTTCTTAGGACCAGAGTGTCTTCCTCGATCTATGCTTTGCTGTTCAGACGAGGCCAACTGCCATAGTTTTAATCGCGATGCTAAATTTGAAAAATTGAGACAACTACTGTATTTTCTAAGAGCTCCCTAGGTACAAGCAGGCTCGGCAACCCCGGATTTCTTAGCTAAACTTAGCGTCGATTTATCTTTGCAATGGATCTCAGATGTTTTGGAATGATCATGCAAATTTTAGCGTTTGCAGTGGTCACTGCGTTTCTTAGATGCGCCTCTGAAATTTGGTATTTAGCCCGGGGAAAACTAAGACTGGAGAACTGAACTGATGGGCTAGTTGTGCCTAGTCCTCCTCTCAGGAAGCGATCGGGAAGGACTATCTGATGCAATAGAGGATTCCTCCTGTAGATATCCCCGAGAGCTCCGCAGCTCTCCTCCCCTGTGGCTTCCAGGAAATTACCACGAGGCTGTCATCGAACAGCCATGCTGGTTTTTCGGGCCGCGTCTTCGGCTTGTTGCTTGTAGCTGGTTTCTCGGGGCTGGGACAGTTTAATTTATTTTTAATTTAGGCCGCTGAATTTGAGAGCCTTCAAAATACCTGCACAGTGTACGTTTGGGGGGGGCTGACATTCCTATAAAAAATGGGGAAGACGTATTTTTCGAGCTACTAGAATTTCTCTAGGAGAATTCTTTTTAGAAGAGTCTGAAACGAACTGTCGAACTGAGCACACCAGGCAAGCAGGCTCAGGGTCACTGCAAATAGGAGAATAGGAGAATAGGAGAATGCAAATAGGAGAGGGCCGACATTTTTTTTAGACGAAGGCGTAGAAAGATAGCTAAAGGTAGAGTGCTCAACGCTCAACGTATTCTCCTTGCAGCGTCAGATTCTCTCAAAATAATAAATGGCAAGGTCTTGAACGGGATAAGGAGCCGCTGCACATGGATTTTAAGAAGTACGCTTTGCCCGTGTTTCATGCCCATTAAGTTCGATATTAATCATCTATGCTAAAATATGTACTAAGCTCTTCTCTTATTATGTGCTTAGTCAACTCCCTGATCCGTCTCGAACAGCCTTGCAATTGTAGTCCCCCAAGCGGATCATTTGGCTCGGTATTCGTAGATGACATCTTCACTTAGTTATTGCATTAGTGAAGAGATTTAACTCGTACTATTGTTAAATGTGGTGCTCAAAATAGTGGTATCTGTTCACCTGGGTATACTCGTGCTCGGCATGCATGCTCTGCACTTTTCATTGATTATCGTTCGACGGTGCCTTGCCAGTACACAGTGCACTAGTTCGTCTGCTACTTGTGGTATGCCTGCTACTATTACTCCACTGGCCGGCGGCAATAGAGACAAGTCTAGCCGGTGGTCTAGATTTTTACTGCTGACAGCGCGCGGCATTGCATGCTCGTGCTTGGGCACATGGTTGCACTCAAGGCCATAAGCAGACTTACAGACTAACTCGTGTATATCGTTTGCGTCCCACGCAAAGAGAAAAGCCTTTTTCTAATAGCCTATTTCAATAATATACTTCAGCTAACGCAGCAGCATATGGAAAACTTCAGGTCTGTGAGACTACAGCTTTTTGTACATGGATAGGCTATATCTGAAATTCGAAAATATTATCACTGGTGCAAATTTCGGAGTATTCGGTATACTATATATATATTCGCCCATTCGTATTCCTGGGTGAATTTCGATATCGTCAAGGTCTCCCTCTCTCTCTCTCTCTCTCTCTCTCTCTCTCTCTCTCTCTCTCTCTCTCTCTCTCTCTCTCTCTCTCTCTCTCTCTCTCTCTCTCTCTCGTGCCCCTCTCTCAGGATGCAGCTGTCCTTAGGGAGTGGAGTTTTCGTGACGGCGGTGGTCCTTCAGCTCCATTGCCACCTAATCGCTTAGTTCACGTGGCAGCGCTAAATCCATGCCCGCTTATGGCCAGCTGTTTCGCGTCATCGGCACAGAGAAAATTCTTTAACGTTCACGCTCGTAGCCAAGCTCAAACTGCTTGTCGTTACGTGGCACGCCGCCGAGTCCTAAGAACCTGCCAACGAATGGTACGAATGCCATTAGGCGTCGAAGCTGCCCGATGCGTTTCTGTCTTTGCATTTCAAATAAACCGCCATCTTAAAATTTATTTGCAGCACTCCACTAATCGCTTGTGAAGCCCGCTGTGGGTTTCTGAGCACTGCTTAATTAGGTACGTTACGAGAAGTCAGCTCATGTAAACTTGACACTCCAAGGAGTAAGGCAATTAGTGGCTTGCTGTTAAAGCGATACATTTTCATCAGCGTAATGAGTACGAGGTTTTAAGGATTCTGACAGGCACCTCTGTACGGGCAGGCGACAAAGCCTTGATGGCTAGCAAAAGTGTTCATCTTATAAATGATCCTCAATCGGCCTCAGTGTGCTTGCTGTTAAGTCGCTGAACAGACTATTCAGACGGGTCAACGCAGGGCTTCTAATTTAGGAGTCGCTAATGCACATCGATGCTGGAGAGCACAGCCGGTATCCCCTTTTCGAGAGTTTTTACGGAGTTGTTCGCACCAATGATGAGCCAAGCAAGCTCTACTAGCAGGACTTTACTTCTGATAGCAATCTTCCAGCGGTCACTGCGACTTTTGTCGCACCCGCGACATGCGCTCACCCGAGTCCGCTCAGAACACAGCCGTGTCCGGCGAGCCATCATAACTGCTCTGCCAGAGCGACACGTTTGTTGTAGCTTGGACAGCCTTTTTGGAGTACTTTATAGAGTGTGAGCGCCTAGGTGCTTTCCTTAATCTCTATCTCTGCCTACTTCCCTTAAACTGACCGTTAGAGTTCCTGCGTTCACTGACTGCCTGACTGCATGCTGACTTTTGACATCTCTAAATTGACCTATCCATGCAAAGTTTTCAAAATTACGTCAGCGCTGGGAAGATCTAACAGTACATACCAAGATACCGGCAATTTTGTTAAAATATATTCGTTTAAAAAGACACAGTACATCTGGTTGACAGTACGGACTCGGAAATCACTTAGATCTACCTTTTTGTGATCTAATCTGCCAAGGTAAAAACGATAAATATGCTTTTCGCTATTAACTGCAAACCGTGACAATGCAGATAAGTACACCGTTTCTATTAGCTAAATTAACGTTTTTCAGGTACCGTATCAAAAGTAATCTATTTGTAATTTGGGGATCTTACGGAGATGAACTTTACTCTGAGGATGGAGTCTCTATTGCAATGGCCGATTTTTTATGCCAAATAGCCACTCGTCCTGAAATAAAAAGTAGGCCACGATTAACTGAACCTGCCTTCAATGCTACGCAGCCGTTTGATTTTCAACTAGGAAGCCTTGGCTTTAGGGTTGATGTCGTCTCCCTGCGAAAGAACGTTTTGAAATCAGAGGTCCAGATTATATGCACAGGCTGCTGAACATGCTGACCACCTTTTTTGAGTGCAAGATTAGATAATAGAACTGTTATCAGAACTTGTATAAGGAAATAGTCTCCTCCTATTGTCCGCAAAGTTGTGAGAGCATCGTTTTTTTGTCTTTCTCATCTCACAGTAAACCTTTGAAGCCTTGTGAAATTGCGGCTCCGGGTGTCAAACGTTGAGGGCATCAGCACTCCAATGGCTGAGGTCAGAGAGAGAGAGAGAGAGAGAGAGAGAGAGAGAGAGAGAGAGAGAGAGAGAGAGAGAGAGAGAGAGAGAGAGAGAGAGAGAGAGAGAGAGAGAGAGAGAGAGAGAGAGAGAGTACCCACCGTCAGCTGTTCTGCACTTGCTTATTGAATTGAAGAGGCAGATGTATTTTTGGTGCAAGCTCATTGAGTCCGAGGTTTTGCATATGTGCAGAATTTGATGCGATTAAGCACAGCTATGAGACTCTCCGTGCTTTAATTTTAAAGTTTTCAACTGGGCAGATGAAGCTGACTCCCCAGAACAAGGCAAACTCTGCCCGGCAAGCTTTTGAGTGGATATTGGCTGAAAGTATTGATGGAAATATCTCATCTTCGTTCTAGTACTTGTATACGATTGCTTCTCTTGTAAGTTAGTTCCAGATTTAAAATGGAAAATAAATGGCAGATCCTTCTCTTCCGACAGTTGAGCTTTTGGTTACTTTTAGAAACCAAAGAGCTGCAGCTCTGGAGGTTCAAAAACGTGTTGTCTGAGAGAAACTACTTCCGCCTCTGAAACCTGCGGTGACACCAACAAAGAAGCTGAGAAGCCGGTGAATGGTAAGATACTATTCAGCTATTTTCTTATGCCAGATTTTTTGATTAGGATTCTAATGTTCTCCTGCTAGTCCACTTTTAAGGAACACACTTGGACTACTGCTGCTTTGTACCGAACTCGGATGCCGCTGCAGCCCTGTAATTGACTGTAATCTGTCCAGGTGGCACCGGAAGGTCCTTAATTTTGCATCTCATTCAACAGAGTGCTAACTTATCACACTAAAATGAATCTTTAATATTAATTATCGGACCTACATTAGTAATGGGAGACATGCAGGAACCATATTAGGCGGCTAATGCCTGCTTGCGAAAGTTAGCTAGCTAGAACTAAATGCATTTGAAAAAGTTTATCTGTAAATTTCTCACGTCCCAACTTGGTTTCATCCTTATACCTGCGTTGCTTTTTTAAATGACTCATTACCTGGAAAAAGTTCAGAGTTTAAGCTGAAACAAACAAGTTTCCAAAGGAAACTATTCTGTCCAAGATGGCTTTCCAGAATTTTCCTTTGCTTTGTGCGACGAAGCTGTTAAGTCATATGTTTCATGAATACTCCAATGAGTAAGCTATAGAGAAAAGAGGTAAAATATAAGCCCGTTGGGGTGGCAATATAAAGCTTTGCTATCTAAGAGAGAGTAATTGTACTAGGTAGCAGCACAATACTGTTCTACTATTTTGATCGCGCCTGAATTGGGATGGAGTTGTTTTAACGTTTTGACAAAATATTCTAATAGGTGAGGTATGAGCTTGCGAACTATGCTCCAATGATATGTTGAGCTTATTAAAAAAGTTGTAGCAAGCTTTCCAAGATGCTAAAATAATGAAAATGCTGATATAGAGGATAAAGAGTGGTTGATAGTTTAGATAGATAAAGAATACACTGATGTGTAAAATTTAGACTGACTCAAATTTCATGTACATGTTTATCTAGCTACCATGCATTTGCGTCTTTATACCTCTACGAAATTAGATCATGAGGAGCTTTGAAAACAAAATTAATTGCGTATATTTTGTGTTGAAAACAAGTAAAATGTCAGCATTAAAAAACACACACGGTCCAATTCAAGCGGACGGAAGCAATTGTTGGAGGAAATAATGAATCTGTAGATCTTTTTAAAATGTCTTCAAGCCAGACAAGTAGTGATGCTAGCCAGAAAAAAGTTCCACCATTTCAGAGCATCCGGGATGAAGGCATTTTTCCAATTGGATTTAATAATAATGGCTCAGCGTTTACCGTCGTTTAAGAATTTCCTCTATAACAAATTTCTGGGGAAACTTTGAATGAACAGGCAATCTTAGTTAATATGATCATGTTACTTGCAACTAAAATAAAGAAGCCACTTCTTTTACAGCATCGACATCCCACTAGTTTTTTTCAAGTAACTTTACAAAATTTTGAAAGGAGCTTGTCTCCAGCTCTTGACTTGCTCGGCTGAGAGAATCTTGAGAGAATGCTGAGTCTGTGAGCATCTTTAGCCACTGGGATTCACTTCAGTGATAAGTTGTTGTCGCGTCATGACAACGTTTGTGAGCTATAATCCTGCAGCAGGCATTATGTTTTGCGAATGCAATCTGGATACAATTGCTCGAGGTTGATCTCTTCGTTACACACCATGTCGACTTCTATAGACTTCCATTTGTGCTTGATTAAGATCAACATGTAGCGCCCCACAGTTAATTCTGAATAATGCCCCGTCGTCAGATGAAAACTCCCGCCGTGAATTTATTTTACTAGTAAGAAAGCAACCTACCATAAGTAATTTTGAATGCATCCTTCATTTATTGGCTTGGGTATCTGCCACATACTCGTCCCCTGATGAGCACTAGGGATCTTTAACTTTTTTATAAACCTTCCCATCTTCTGACTCACTACTGTAATGTAAAGTGAACGAAAGGTTTTACTGATTCAGCAACCTAATTTACCATGCGTGCAACTGTCGAGAGTGACAACCATGCTGCAAGATTCAAAACCACTGCCAGGCCATTCAGTTCAGGCATCTTATCAGTAATATTGTCTGTAGAGGTCTAATAGTACTTTATTTTTTATTCTTACTAATGTTGCTGCAGAGGTAATATTCATGGCTTCATTTATGCCGCTGATTACTTGCATTGCTTCTTAACCTAATCTATAGAAGGATAGCACTAGGGAAATTCTACTCGATGTTTTTTAATGATGTGTCTAGCTATGAATGATAATTTGGTTATCTTCGCAACTAATGAAGTGCGAGCTTGAAAAAATAGTCAGACAGTGCTTGAGGTTCTCAGCAGTCCTTGAATCATATTTTGTAGTAATTATGTGTGCGATACTCATACGTTAAACCGGAAGAACTTATTTTCACTTTACAAGTATAAAGAAGACTATACTTTAGGCTTCGAATGAGCTGAACTTTGGCTGATGGTACATATGCGTGCCTTGTTTTTAGCTGCAGAATAGACTGGTAGTGACTTTAGCGAGACGCAGATATTATATTTAGGTATAGGCGCTTCATTTATAATTCATGTATAGGCGCTCTTAGAGACGCTGCCGGGCTAAGCAGCCTTCGATTAATCGGCGTGTATCGAGGCGAAAAATTGGACAACCTAGCAAGACTTCCAAACGCCTGCTCTGGCAGTACTAGCCAAGCGTTGTCGAGAGCGAGAGACTTACATGCTCAATGTTTTTTTTTCGGCGAGGGACCCAAGTTAAGAAGCGGCTGAGGGCGTATGTAACCATGTCGTTGGAATTCCTCCTTTATTCACGACGGCCACGTAGGTGCAGTTTGACTATGAGCATGGAGTTCTCCACTAGTTCTAATAACAGTGCTATTTTCATCAGATAAATTACCGGCACTCTTAGTCTTATCAAATGCTTTTGCAATATAATGTATCTCCGTCTGCAACTCCACAAAGTCATAAAGACCATGTGGGTGTTACCCAGGAGAGTTTTGTATAGTGCACTCAGAGCCTAAGCGGCTTTGGGTACACATTCTGTAGCCAACAGACTTCGTCTCACGCAAAAAAGAGAAGGTGGGAAGCATAGCAGAGTCAGGAGAGTAGTTGAGGTAGTGAGTAGCATGGAAATAGCAGCTCAAGACCGCTGAAAAGGATGAGCCATAGTCGGCAGTGGGAGAATAACTTTTCCAAGTGTGTTGGCACACTAAGTAAGGTGGTTGCTTTTCACGAAAGAGGTCCCAAGGTCGTGGGTTTGATTCCTTCGGTTGGTGATTCTATATCGCCACTGCAAGCGGTGGTGATAGCCGTAAAGGCTCTTCTGTCGCTACACAAAGAAGAGGCTGTTTAATTAGCTAGGATTTATTTATTTATAGTAGTACATTGCTATTTTCCTTAAGCCTGCGTGAAATTAAGCATTGCAGTTTTCTCACTTTCTGCCAACCATTTGTCATCACCAATTATTACTAAATCCTGCTTATCTGACCACATGCAGATCTCATTCAATCTACAGTGTGTGCCCACCTCCGCTAAAATGACCTGTGAATCGCGAAACCTCAAGGCCCTTGACATCGATCCTCTCCGTGCGAGAATATCTGCTTCACCTCTGCTGCCCAGTCCTCCCTCCGATCTGTCATCATTGTAGAGAGCTACAACACGACACTAGCTGACGCGTTCGACGAGTTTGCACCTCTGACAAAGCTCACAGTGCGCCCCCGCCCAGACGGCCTATGGTTTACCTCAGACATTAAACTAGCCAGGTCAACTAAGCGAAAGCTTGAAAAAGCCTACACAAGATCTGGACTGACTGTCCATCGACAGGCATACGAAGACTACTGCAGGTCGTATCAATCAATCTTAGCAAAGGCCAAGTCTAACTTCTATAGAAACATTGTTGAATCACAGATGCACAATCCAAAAACTTTGATGTCGACGATAAACCATCTCCTTAACCACTTCCAGATTAGCTCCTTACCTGATGATCCTGATCCTTGTGATGATCTAGCCGATCACTTCTCTCAATTCTTCGTGCAGAAGATAGACAAGACCAGCGAGTTCCTCCCTGCGATGACAACCTCCCCACTAGAATGCTGTTCCCTCGATTCCGGGCTGCACCTCAATGTCTAAATTTAAGCAGGTCACTAGTGATCTAGTCCTGAAGTTCGTATCTCAATCAAAGAAGACAGCAAGTCCTCTGAACCCTATTCCCACTGTCCTGCTCCTTTGTTGCGATGATCTGCTGCTGCCATGCATAACTAACATCATTAACATGTCATTAATCTCCGGTCATGTCCCAGCACCTTTCAAAAAAGTAGTAGTCAGGCCACTTCTCAAGAAAGCGACGCTAGACCAATAGAACTTGAGCAACTAACCGCAGTCTACCTTCTACGATTCCTATCAAAAACACTGGAACGGGTGGTGGCGGACGAGCTGAACTCACATTTTTCATTGAAACTTCAAAACTTGCTAGTAAGTTCCAGTCTGGCTTTAGAGCTAATCACTCCACAGAGTCAGCATTGCTTCGGGTATACAACGACCTACTTAGGAATGCAGACATGGGTAGAGTGTCTCTTTTTGTTTTGCTCGATCTTTCGGCAGCTTTTGATACCATCGATCACAAAGTACTTCTAGAGCGCCTCTCATCTCGCCTGGGCATCACTGGCACTGCTCTGCAGTGGTTCAGGTCCTATCTCAGTGGGAGACTCCAGAGTATTGACGTGAATGGACAAAGATCATCCGAGGTACCTCTGAAATACGGGGTACCTCAGGGCTCCGTGCTAGGTCCTGTTCTTTTCACGGTTTATACTCTCCCTCTTGCTGATGTGATTGCCAAGAACAATCTAGGCTTTCACGTCTATGCGGATGACACTCAGTTGTACCTTTACTTTGATCCCTCCCAGTCTTTGAACACCTTAAACTTTTTTAACTCACTTGCTACATGTATTGATGACATCCGCACATAGATGGCAGCAAATTTTTGAAAACTAAAAGATGATCAAACTAACTTACTAGTTGTGGGAAAACCCAGTGTGATTCAGAAATTGGAAAGGCTGGCGCTCAAAATTGGCTCTGCCAGCATATCTCCAGTTGAATCAGCTCAAAATCCAGGTGTCGTATTCCAAAGCGACCTCTTGTTAGATGACCATATCAGCTCCACAGTCAAACCTGCTAATTTTCAGCTTCATAACATTGCTAAAATTCGGGCTTGTTTAGATAAGGATACCACGTCCAAGTTGGTCTATGCATTCGTGACATCCCGTCTCGACTTCTTCAACTCACTGCTTACTGGCTTACCAGCATGTGCGATCAGGCAATTGCAGCTGGTGAGCGTCGCAGTTTACCACTCTTCGCCGACCTGCACTGGTTACCAGTCAAGCAACGGATTGACTTCAAGGTTTTGTGGCTTACTTTTAATTTACTTCATTCTTTGGCTCCAGCCTATCTTTCAGATATACTCCTCCATCAGGCCAAGCGTCGTACCACCCGCTTTTCGGAATCAAATAGTCTACAAATACCTCATACAAACCTCAAATCCATTGGAGACCGTGCATTTAGTTCGTATGCTCCCAAAGCCTGGATATCCCTCCCGACCTGCGTCAGAACATCCCCTGACCTGACCACATTTAAAAGGAACTTAAAAACACACCTATTTAGGACAGCATTTAGTTGGTCCCTGCGATTCGTCCTTAATGTGCTTATGCGTGCTGACACCGTGCATGCTGCCACAAACCACATTTGCATGCTGACCCTGTGCATGTCACCCATAACCATGTTATTCATTTCGTTTGTTTTTAAAGCATGATTTTACTTACCATTCAATTGCATTTCCCTTTGCAGCAAATGTAAAGCACCTAGAGAGAGATTGAGTTCTCCGAGGGCACTTTATCCAGTGCATTAATATTATTATTATTACTAACCACTTCAAGGCATCGTTGCGGCACGGTCCCGAGTGAGTAGAGAAAGAGTAAACTTGGCCTCAGCTGCTCGCAGCTGTCCTTACCTATTTCGGCCGTTTCTCTCAGCCTGACCTGTTTGGGCCGTTTCTCTCAGCCGATATAAGCAAACGTTGTTTTTAGATGCCAGTACTATTCCTAACCTTCACGATCTGCAGCAGTTCAAACGAGCAGATGAAGGCCACGGAAATGAATCGCACGGCAAAACTTTGGAAGCGGTTTCGTTATTGCTTAAAGCAGGGATTTTTGGAGATGTAACACCAGCACGCGGGCTCCGGGAGCAATACGTTTACGTGCTAGACAGAATGACACTAAATCGCTTCCCAGCGACTGGTCGGCTTCTTCAGACTCTTCAGACGATAAACTATCAAACAGAAGTGTTTTCGCCTTTCTACAGCAGCGAATTAAATCGTTTGGCTTCATTCGCTACATGGCAACGTGAACGCAGACCGTCAGCTCAAATGATGAGCTCAGCTGGATTCTTTTTCACTCTTCGCGAAGATGAGGTCTCTTGCTTCAGCTGTGCACTGACCTTAAGAGGTTGGACAGAAGAAATGCATCCACTCTCGGCGCACCGCGCATTGTCCAGAGGTCTCTGTAAATTCTTGAAAAATCCTGCCGAAAGCGGAAATGTACCTATGGGTATGTTATGTTTTTATTAATGGCGCTTAATATATAATTGACGATAATTTTGAAGATAGCTACGATAATTTTGATATGCGCAATTGCTTTAGGAAATTTCAATACGACAAAGAGCTCGGATGGTTTGAGCGAAGATGCAGTACTCGGCCAAGCAGCGCCGGCTTCTCACACTGTGACCAGTAGCTCAGCCAGTGACTTCCGTACTGGTCCGTCATGCCAATTAAGCTCCGGAAAAAGTGGTGCAATTTGTTTTGGTGGAAAGAAATCGATTCCATTCAGTCATTTGCAGTCACTTCTGCCTGACGGCGTTAACCTCTTGCGAACAGCTTTGAGCAGCAGTGCTCATGTGACAGGCTCAAAAGAACAGCCGCATCACAGAGACGATTCGGTAAAGCATGAAACTTTCCGTCTTAGCACGTTCAAAAACTCCTGGAGCTACGCTCATATTGTGTCTGCGACAGACCTAGCGAGAAACGGCCTCTTTTACACAGGTGAGTCGGTGCATACAATTTGGCTTGCTTGAGAATGATGGATGTCTGGAAACTTTGTAAATGAGCTTTCTGCCTGTCGGAAATTTACATGTTTCAGAGTTAGTCTGACAAATTTGACAATCGGCACCGCGATCAAAAAACCTTTCTCTTAATTCCATAATCTCACCTGCACGATTGAATGTTTCAAAATGTTCCGGATACTTGTGCAGTCTGCTTCCGAGTGACAGGTGGTACTTAAACGGGTTACTGCAAAATTTACTACATGTGTCAACAGTTCTACTTTTGATTCAACCGCGAGTACAACGTTGTTTTCATTGGTTCCACATATATCTGCTGCTGCGAATAGTAAGGCTTACTTAATTCATCACGGTCTTCATACAAAGTACTTTTCATCTAGAAAAATATGCATGCGTTTTTTAATTTAGCAATGGAATAAAGATGAAAGGGATTCCCATGAATATTAATCAATTTTACAGTCACTCCAAGCCTCGATCCGTTTAAATGCATGGAGCACTTTCTCTCTCTCTCTCTCTCTCTCTCTCTCTCTCTCTCTCTCTCTCTCTCTCTCTCTCGCTCTCTCTCAAAGACTTTTTTTGCTCCACCTTAAAGATTTCAAAAGTGTAAAGCCCTAGACGGGACTGTAAACCATTGCCACAAGCCACAGCCGGACTTGCTTTTAAAATGCACATTTTTATGAATACCTTACCGACTGAATGTAGTATGCTGAATTCACCACCACTTGATATATGCGTACACATTACTACCTTTTAAATTTTAGCATTAATTCCTCTTGGGTAGATCACTTGAACCGCAGTGATGTAATGTATCTCCGTCAGTAACTCCACAAAGTCATAAGGACCATGTGGGTGTTACGCAGGAGAGTTTTGTATAGCGCACTCACAGCCTAAGCGGCTTTGGGTACGCATTCGGTAGCCAACAGACTTCGTCTCACGCAACAGAGAGAAAGTGGGAAGCATAGCAGAGTTAGGAGAGCAGTTGAGGTAGTGAGTAGCATAGAAGTAGCGGTTCAGGACCGCTCGAAAAGATGTGCCATAGTCGGCAGTTGGAGATTAGATGTCGTTGCGTAAGAAGTGTGGAAGCGAGTTCCACAGTCTAGGACCTGCAGAGCTAAAGCTTCTGTCGCCAACTGTCTTTAAGCGGAGGAATGGGACAGCTAATTTATTGTCCACACAGGACCTGAGGTGAGCAGAGCCCGGAAGTTGATCACTGACTCCCTGTAGTCCGCAATAGCCCATGAATTAAGGCTAAGCATCTCATCATCCGCTTTCGGAATCTGTTTAACTACAACTCGTATGAATATCAATTCCTTCAGGGACCGTACCTTTTGTTCGTATGCTCTCAAACCCGGAATTCACTTCCGACTTGCGTCACAACATCCCCTGACTTGAACACATCTAAAAAGAAACTAAAAACGCACCTATTTATGACAGCATTTAGTGAGTCCCTTCGCTTCATCCTATATTTGGTTATACGTGCTGACACTATGCACGCTACCACTAATCACACTTGCATGCTGACCCTGTGCAGGTCACTCCTAACCATGTTATTCTTGTTGTTTATAGAGCATACTACCACTAACTATTCTATAATTTTGTGTTGCAGTAAATGTAAAGCGCCTATACAGAAATTGAGTTCTCTGATGGTGCTTTATCCAGTCTGTTATTCTTATTGTTATTGCTAAATAGGCTGTTACAAAAAACTGAGTCCTCCGAATTATTACCCATGCAAGCAAAAATCCACTTTAATTCGAGTAGGGGAAGCTTCATTTTCAACTGAATGCAGTTTAAGGTGTCTGAATTTTACTTACACAAATTTCGCAAGCACGTTCTCCTTCCAAAAGGCTGCAAAGACAACCACAATCAGCTGTGTTATGCCATATTTCACCGTAAACCGACCCAAATCGGTTTTCAGAAGCTCCTATTGCGATTGCACAATAAATTGTCCTATCTTTCATGTATACTCAAAAAAGTTAGGTCCACTGGCAAGCTCATTCTCTCACCTTGGAGCAATTATAATAATTGTAGTATTAATATATTTGTGTAGCACCCTCAGAGAACTTAATCTCTCTAGGCACTTTAAATTTTCTGGAAAGAAAGCATGCTCGAATGGTTAGTGGTAACATGTGAAGTTAATGCTGGCTAATAATAAAGATAAAAATCTGCATAGTACCCTAAGAGTGTCACTTTTATTTATAGGCACTTTAAATCTGCTAGAAATGGAGAGCATAATGTCACTAAGGGGTCTGGAATGAATAAGTTTCCCATGCTCACTCGAGGCATTGGGTTTTTTGAGCTTCACCATAAATTTAATTCCATCAAGAATGCAACAGACTCCTGTAAGATCAATTGCAGCTGCCTGCACCATCCGCAGACCTGCGATAGCCGATAGTAGCTATTATTAAAGGGTTTATGCCTCGATAAGGTTGTACCTGTGATAATTCTGCCGTAACTTCCAGGCTTTCCTGGAGGCACCAGAGGCTTAGGGTCCTCACTCGTATGACCTTTGTTACAACACACTAACTTGGATTAGCTATGTTAAAAAACCTGTTACAAGCCTATATCTTGGCAAGGAGCCTGGCGTATAAAATGCAGTACCACAGTGGGAATTTTGGTTGTGCGGTTTGCGATTCTGTGCTCGTTCCGCCGAACAGGAACATGAGATTACATTACTTACATTACAGCATATTGCAGCTGCTGTAGCCATGACCTGTAGTTAGGTTCAGCAATGTTGTAACGCTTGATGAGGTAGATATCTAAAGACGGTCTTTTAATAGTTGCAAGACTTAGATGTTTAATAAATGTTTAATAGATGCTTAATAGATGCTTAATAAGATGTTTAATATGTTAAATATTTAGTGTTTAATAAGATGTTTAATAAATCTGAGAAATTCTTTTATAATCATCTGGGCTAGGAGAAACTCTCTTTGAAATATTCGTCTTATATAGTCAATAAAATCGGAAGTTTGGTTTTCAGCCGAGTTGATAGGCGTAATTATTCAATGTAAGGATGAAGATAAAAAATGCTGCTGCTATCATTTCTGGAGCTACTAACACCCAGTCAATAATTCTCCATAACTCCCACTTGAACAATTACTTTCGCATTTTCATACCCTGCATACTCTTACATTAAAAATAAAACAACCAAGATGAGACTCGAGCAAACTTATCAATAATGAAGATTCCAAAGTATTACACTCACCCTTCTCCAGTAGCAACTGACCACTGAGATGCTTAACAGTATTTGCATATGTAGGGCTGCTGATTAATTTAATCAGCTTAGCTTGCTGATACTGCTATCCATCAGGGAAACAGATCGCAAGGTAGAGAGTGATAAATGAAAAGCAGTCGGCTATGCCAATGACACAAATGGAAAAAGCATAAGAATGGAATGCTAGGGCCGCAAGATTGATGCATGAAGGCCGGGCAGGGTAGCTTGCCGAGAGTATTTAATGCACTATTTTTAAGAGTGATGAAAGACACGGGCATCCCAAAAATACTGCAGATATCAAACCAAGGGAGCCGTGATGGAGGAATTTCTCACATCATCCAGCGACATACGACATATATATCTTGTTTACCAGCGACATACATATCTTGTTTACTGCCAATAATCAGCGACGACAGATGCACTGCAGAAACCTTTTACTCTCGTGGTGCAATTGTTAATTCATTTTTTGCATTGAGCGCTTTTCCATGTCGTTCGAGTGACTGTTCGACGTGTTTTCATTCTGCAGGCGTCAGCGATCGAGTGCAGTGCGCTTTTTGCCAGGGCACTCTCCGTAACTGGGAGCAGGGTGACGTTGTGGCCGAGCAGCACGCTCAGCACTTCACCTACTGCAGATTTGTCCAAGGTCACGACGTGGGAAATTTTCCGATACCTTTCACGCCACTATTACCTGAAACGACAGAAACTGTAAATCATGTTGCTGATGGTGGAGGTAAGAGGTCACCGAACAATAAGTCTGTGTTTTACTAAGGCACTGTTTCAGATAGTTTAACCTGTCCAAGTGAATTCACGTCGCAGAGTTTCAAGTAGCGTTAAAAACCTATCCGAAAGTAAAGCAATATAATGTAATGCATCTCCGGCAGTAGCTTCACAAAGCCGCCATAACCAAGTAAGTTATTGGCAAGAGAGTTTTCTATAGCGCACTCAAAGGGTGGCTTTTGGTATGAGTTCGGTAGCCAACAGACATTGATTTACTGCATCACTTCATAATTACTTCTAAATGATGATAGATTTGTACCGAAACATTATTTGGGACGTCATGGCTTCTGGGGAATTGAACATTTCTAATCAAAGCTTCAGTGAGGTTAACCAGCATCGACTGCATCGGAAGTATGTATGGCGGAGCTTATGCATTGGCAGTGACTTCAGTACACTATGTAAATTTCGTATCAGCCTTTTGAAAGCTGCCCAAGCCTCTCGGCGAGTCTTATTTTATAACAAGTTGCTGGATCTGCAAGTTTGTATAGCTTATTTTTATTTCATTGGGATATTGTGGCAAGCAGCAAGCTTATAATGTAGGTTAGTCAAATACAAAGTAAGTCGCTGCAACTTAATTCATCTGCTACTGCTCTTTTTCAACCGAGCACCTACAATCTCTAATAGATTGGTTGCGGAACGCAAAATACTACGGCTTTGATACGCGTACTCACCGGAAGAAACACGGGCAAGGTGCTCAAACCTCTAGCCGCCGCGGCGGCCTCTCGACGCCACGGCGGTCTTTTTCGCTGGCATGACATGGGCCTCTCTCCACCACGGCAGCCTCTCACCAAGACATGAGCCTCTCGCTGGCATTGCTGCGTCTGGCCACGACTGTGGCGTCTCGCCGTCAGGGCCGTCACTCTATGCAACGGCCGGCTCTCGTCGACTAATAGCCACATCGGGTTTGGGGATTCGCTAATTAAAACAGGTACCTACGTCCTATGCTTCATTCCTCGTTTTATCAGGTTTATCAGCTCCAGACTCTAATGCGATATGCGAATTTCCGTGAAGTGGGATTTTTATTTATAAATAAAAAAAAACATGGAAAAAGAATTCTGTTCACGAACCTCTAAACACGGACTTTGCCATTATAAGAGCCCTCTAGACACGAAATATCACCCCTTGAATCAACATAATGCTCATATTACCAAAACACAGGAGCAAAGATGCTTCCGATACCTTGCGACATAGAAGCATGTATGCGGAAAACGAACATGCACGGGGCTAAGCCAGTCAGTGGCCGCGACAGGGAGAAGATAGGATAACCAATCAGTGAACAACACACTATGATTGGCTTGGTTTCGCTACCACTCCTGATATTTTGGAAAATTTTCTTGCCTGCTCAGAAGGAGTGATCAATCGGCTGCACCCGGCATTCAAGGATTTTCGGGAAGTGCTGGAAGACATAGGCGTACAGTTCATACGTAAAGTAATATAATTTTAGTGTTAATATCGCGCTGTATGACTAAGACGAACGAGCGCGCCTGTATCATTTTTACTATCTCCATCAACTTGTTAACGAATATATTTTAAAAACCGTGATAATGTGAAGCCGTGAAAGCTGAATCGTGAAGCGAAGTGACTACGAAATACTGTACATAAATGCAGCTACGTAAGTACTGAAATGCATATAATCAATAACACTTCAAAAATAACTGAGACTGCTTTTTGCAATGACGACCAAGTGAAGTTCCTAGTTCCAAACGCAGCTACGATATCTAGAAATTTCTAAACTCTGCACACTCAATTGTAGCTAGCCTGGGAATATCAAGGGCTTCACCGAAGCACCCTGATCTTGCAGCGGAGGCGAGGCGTATGTCAACATTTGCTACATGGCCTAACTTTGCCACCATCAAACCAGAGACTCTAGTCAAGGCCGGCTTCTTCTACACTGGTAAGAGCAACAATTAGTGCGTCGCTTAGAGTGACGATTCACGCAGTGTCTTTCGTGGGCTTCTTTAGAAAGGCTTTTACGTGTACCTTGTCGTTTAAACAATTTCTCTTTAACTTGCATGTACTGTGAATTTTCCTAAATGCTCCAAAGGGTCGCATCAATGAATTTTGAATGTGAATTGTATATACTAGAAAAGCTCAGACTTTATTTTAAGTCTAGCGGCACATTTTAATGAAGTCGGTTGCGAAAATATGAGAAGCTTCCGAGACAAAACTACATTTTTGGACTAGACATTTTCAGTATATTTTCACGAACGCCCTCAAGCTGGGGCTCCTGAATACAAGTCCTCGGCAGTAAACACAGCAGAATTAGTGGGCGCTAATGTTTGCCGGCACGGTGCGGATATTGGTATTTACCGACCTCTCGAAGCACAGCTAACAAGTTGCCATCGCCAGCAAATATAGGTGTGCCAGGTAGTACAGGGTACTTCAAAAGTAAGCTGGAGCAGGAGGATGAAGCGGAACCTGAGAGGAGCGTTCACGTGAGCGTTTGAGCTACTTAAGCTCCGCCCAGACATTTAGTGCCTGGTCGGCTTAAACTGTGCATTGATTCTCTTGCAAGCCGTGCACGTCACTACGTACGTTCGGCAAAATATTTTCCTAAACAGCGGCGTATGTGAATGCGCACGATCTACTTACTCTGCACACTTGGTCGAGCAGTTTCGACAATCTGCTGCAGCAACTGAGAAACTGAATTCTTGCCTTGCCGACATTCGATCCTGGATGTCGGAAAACTTCTTGAAACTAAATGACGATAAAACCGAACTTCTGCTCATAGGACACCCTAAGCGTGTGGCTGGATTAAAAGGCTTCGATCTTCTAATAGGTGATGCTGTTGTGCGACCATCACCACGTGCTCAAAGTTTAGGTGTCATTTACGACAGCTGCCTTCATTTTAAAAGCTTCATTCAGAAGACTGCTTGTACAGCAAGCCATCACGGTCACGTCCAATCCCTATCCAAGATTAAGAGCTCTCTTCCACAGTGTCTTGCACTAGCTCCTTAGTTCTGTCTCGGCTTGATTATTGTAATTCCCTTTTGGCTGGGCTACCAAAGAAAGCAACTAGTCCACTGCAGCTGACTATGAATATGGCTGCAAGACTAGTCTTCAAGTCCCAGAGGTTTGAGCCCGTGTCTCCATTGCTCGAAGAGCTAGGATGGATGTCGGTTGAGCAACGGATACTGAGCAAAGTTCTTACGCTGACCCACAAGATCCGCAACGGCTTGGCTCCTTCGTACCTAGCTGAACTGCTGCACCAGTTTCAGCCTGTTCGTGCCCTAAGGTCTCGTGTGGACAATAGATTAGCTGCTCAATTTTTCTGCTTAAATGCCGTTTGTGGCAGAAGCTTTAGCTCTGCAGGTCTTAGACTGTGGAACTCGCTTCCACAATTCTTACGCAACAACTACTCTCCTGCTGCCGAGTATGGCCCATCTTTTTCAGCGGTCCTGACCTGCTACTTCCATGCTACTCACTACCTCAACTGCTCTCCTGACTCAGCTATGCTTCCCACTTTCTCTTTGTTGCGTGAGACGAAGTCTGTTGGGTACCGAATGCGTACCGAAAGCCTCTTAGGCTGTGAGTGCACTATACAAAACTCTCGTGCGTAACACCCATATAGTCTTTATGACTCTATGGAGTTACAGACGAAGATACATCGCATTACAGTAGACGCTACAAAAAGCGAGGCAGACGCACTTTCATAACGAGCGGACGAAGCCGTAAAAATTCAGAAGAAAATCCAAAAGCAAAAAGATGCCAAAATCGGAATTGGAATCTAATGCCAAAAGTATTAGATTCCAGCCTACAGCTCGGACTGGAAATCGGTGCTTGTTCTTCTACGTGACTAGATTTTGGGCACGACTTTAATCAGCATAATTATTCGGAATGTAGAAAAAACTACAACTCAAAATAAAAAAATTGCCCGAGCGTGTCTCGTACCAGACACGTGAGCATGTGTATGTACGCAATTCATTCTTATACCGAAGCGAGGCTCTGTACATTTAGGCTAGCCTGGAATCGAGAATAATAATATATCAAGCACAAGTGATTTACCACTCTTGAGCGATAGCAAGAGCTGCTCACGAGTCTGCTCCTCAGAACAATGGAAATTTCGAAAAAGCAGCGGAATACTGGAACATCACTTGGGGATTTTCAGTAAGCAAAAACTCAGCAACCTCGGCAGTTCTTTTATCCAACAGATTTTAATACACTTTCCCAAGATCACAGAACCTCTTTCGAAAATGGTATCGTGTAATGAGTAAAAACCTATTGCAAGCCACGCGCTACTAGTGCTTCATGTCCGTTGCAAAATTCTTTTCCGAAAATAAAAATTCCGGTGAACTTCGTAGGCGAAGACTGAGACAGTTAAGACCTTTTTACAACAAAACTGATTGTTGTTTTACATTAGCGCTTAATAAATTGCATGCCTATGGGCGCCTAACAGCCTATTGCTTCAGGCTGAGTCCTAACGTGATGCGGCCTACCTAACCACGTTGTCCCCATTCCGGCTGTTTGAAAGTTGCC
The DNA here is from genome assembly GCA_009760855.2 of Cristatella mucedo. Lineage (NCBI taxonomy): Eukaryota > Metazoa > Bryozoa > Phylactolaemata > Cristatellidae > Cristatella > Cristatella mucedo. Next base: position 11,792,494 of record WPIO01000002.1, read on the forward strand.
TGCGTGATCGAGCTTGCCTTTTATTAGTGAGCTATCATTGTTTAATTTCACTCCTAGATATGGTTGCTGTTGGTAGGATCCGTAAATTAATGATCAACTAAAGACGGTCGACCCGCAGCCGCCTTGGCAGTCAAATCCAGGCTTTAGAATAATAACATTGTTATTGCATTGTCAATGTCGAGACTAACAAACAGTGTATTCACATTTCAAAAGAAAACGATAAAATATAGCTCTATTTAATGGCAAAAAAATGCAGAATAATTTTGTTATCATTGTAGCAAAACTATAAAATTGTGTCTACCGAACATGGTCTTACCGAGTCTGCAATGTCATGCTGTCAGACTCAAGACTCTAGAAGTGCTGCTAAAACTTAAGATCAAAACCTAAACCGTTGAATAAGTATTGCAGTAATATGTGTAATTTTTAAATGGACAATTTAATATATAGATATTTTTAAGGCATCCATCGCTATATATGTTTAAGAATGTATAAATATATATTCTCGTAAATATAGTTTTTCGGAGGCCGATCGAAACCCGCTCAGCCGGGATCCTCGGATGTTTTTTATGACTAAAATTGTCTCATGCCTCCCCAATAGAAATTCTCGATCTCCACTAATTACCGCTGCTAGAAAACTCGGACTTAGTCGTAATCAAGCCTGCTATAACCACGGCGGCCTATCTTACTGTTTGTCTTTGGAATTCTCATTCAATCTAATTAAACCCTTCACAAAATGCGATACAATTACTGAGGAAGGCTTTGACCTTTTCACTTTGACCAAGATCTGACTAAAATTGATTACCTGGCTGACAATAACCAACGAATTAACTACATGCTTCTTTTTCTTTAATACCCCTAGCAATCAGAACTAATGGAGGATGCTCGCCATTTTTCTCGGACTTCCCATGATTTAAAACCGCTTGCAGCTCCCCGAAGCAATTATTCGACTATCTTGTTTTGAGTTCATCCGAAAAAATCTGTCGACAGCGGCAGTGGTTTATTGCCTCCGTCACGGATACCAGGTCTTCTGTATATCAAATGTATCCGATATAATTTTGATTAAGTGTGCAAGAAATCGATCTTTTCACATGATTGAAGCTTTTAACACATTCAACACACATTTTGATATTTCCTCAGACAGCTTCAGCGTCAAATTTCGTGCACAGACTGACCCATTTTTGGTTGTGGCTCATGTAATAGATCCTACTAACATCAAGGGTCACACACTTGGGAAAACATTTTCTCTTACAACTTTCTGTTATCGTCCCTTATTATTACTAAATTCTGGCATATCTGACCGCATGCGGATCTCATTCAGTCTACCACGTGTTCCATATTCTGCATCCAAAGTCATCTGTGAATTGAGATACCTTGAGGCCCTTGATATTGATGTTGTCCGAGCGAAAAAATCTTATTCAGCCCGTCTGCTCAATCCCCTTTTTGACCTATCATCATTGGCCGAATGCGACAACATGACACAGGCTGGCATGCTCGAGAAGTTAGAATCTCTGACTGAGCACACTGTGCACTCACGCCAGAGGCCTGCATTTTACCGTACACATTTAACTAGCCAGTTGTACCATGGGAAAGATTGAAAAATCAGACAAAAGATCAGTAATTACTGCCCATCGGCAGGCATACAATGAACACTGTAGATCTAACCTATCGATCCTAGCAAACCCCAAGCAAGTCAAGGTTCTATAAAAAAGTATTTAAGAATAACAGATGCACAATCAAAAAATGCCGATGTCTGCCATCAACAATCTTAACCTTTCTCGAGTTAGCTCATCACGTAGTGATCCTTGTGGCAATTTAGCCAATCGTTTAAACATCTTCCTTGTCGTCAGAGGTCAGAATATTAGAGAGTCCACTCCTAAGAGAACTATATTCCCTCTTTACTCATGTTCCTCAATAAAGACCCCACAGAAGTCTCGTCAATCAATTCCGTGCAGTACCTCTATCTCTACATTCAAGGAGTTCACAAGTGACCTTACTCTGAAATTCGTCTTCCAATTGAAGAGGATTCCTAGTCCTCTAGACTCTTTAAGCACTGTCCTACTTCTGTGATGCATAGATTTACTGCTTCCGTGCATAACTACCATAATAAATGTTTACTTTACTCAAGAAATATCCCCGCCCCTTTCAAAAAGGCTGTAGATAAGCCACTGATTATGAAAGCAATACTAGACAAAGAAATTTGAGCAGTGTCCGCCCAGTCTACCATCTACCGCTCCTATCAAAGACACCAGAATGACTTGTAACAGAACAATGTAACTCTTATATTGAATATTCAAACCTAGCAAGCAAGTTCCAGTCTGTTTTTAGAGCTAGAGTCAGCATAGCTAAAGGTTTAGAACGACTTTTCAGTGATGCAGGCTTAGGTCATATTTCTCTGGTAGTTCTGTTTTATTTTTCAGCAGCGTTCAATAATATTGACAACCGTGTCCTTTACTAGCCCCTCGCAACTCACCTGGCCACCGCTCCCACTGCACTGCAATTATTAAGTTCATATGTCAGTGGGAGACAACAGAGTAGTAATGTGAATGAAAAAAGATCATCCGAGAAACCACTGTAATATGGAGTACCTCAGGGCTCCATGCTTGGTCTGCTTACCTCAACAATTTATGCTCCCCCTCTTACCAGTATGATCACCGAGCACAATCTAGGCTTTCAAATATATACAGATGACATTCAATTGTTCCTTTGCTTTGATCCCTCCCAGCACTCCAGCTCATCGAATTCTCTTAACTCCCTTGGTGCATGTATTGCTGACATCCGCACATGGGTGAGCTCTTTTTCAAACTAAATGGCAATAAAACCAACTAACTAGCTATGAGCAAACCATGTGTGACTCAGAAATTGGAATGGTTAAAGCTCAAAAACTCGACTCTGCCAGCATATCTTCTGTTGTATATGCACTAGATCTAGGTGCCCTGTTCCAAATTGACGTTCCACTAGAAGACCACATCAGCTACGCAGAAAATTCATGTAGCGATCGCTATGTGAGCATATTACCCCGACCTATATCAATGCCACCACCAAGCTGTCGTTATGAGCCATTGCAAGGCTGGGGATCGCAACCGTGGCTTGCGAATCGGACCTCAGCGTTCCTGCTCTATGCACAAGCTAAGATGCTGGCCAATTGGAGCCCAACTTCCCCGAGTCACTGACGACATATCGTGAGAGCCACAGTATATCTGTTAGATTTAACGCCTGCACCCGAGTTGAGAATACAACGTTGCCGAGTACTGTTTAGTGCGAGTGTTTCTAAAGTCGTTTACTATCTGCACGATATACATCTACACTTGCAACCGTCTGCCCTGTTTTAGCTACGCAACTTTGCTGAAATCCTGGCTCCCGTAGACAGGGATACTAAATCCTGATTGGTCCGTGCATTTTTAACATCTCGTCTTGACTTCTGAAACTCACTGCGTGCTGGTCTACCGGCCTGTGCAATCAGGCGCTCACAGCTGGTGCAAAACTATGCTATCAAGGTTCGTCAGTCATGAGCGTCGCAGTTGCCGCGTCACACCACTTCTAACCAAACTGTACAGTCTCCCAATCAAGGAGCACGACGGCTTCAAGATTCTGTAACTCAAATGTAGGTACCTTCATTCTTTGACTCCAGCCTACCTATCAGATCTAATCCCCCACCAGGCTAAGCATCGTACCACTAACTCTCCTGAATCGAATCGTTTAGCCATACATCGCATTACACCCGCTTTTCTGAATCAAATCTCATACCTACACTTCATACGAATCTCAAATCTTTTGGAGAACCCGCCTTTAACTCCTATGCTCCAAAAGCCTGGAACTCACTCCCGACTAACGTCAGGATACCTTTTGACATGCAACAACTTATAAAGAAGCTACAAACTCACCTATTTATCACAGCATTTAGTGGGCCCTTGTGTTTCGTCTTCCGTGTGCTTATTCGTACTGACACTGTTCATTCCCCAACAAACCATATTTGCATGATGACCATGTGCTTGTCACCGCTAAACACGACAAATTCGCTAAAATAACCGAAACCCTGCACCATTTGTGCCGCCAACTTCCCCAATACCATTCACTTCCGTGACCCGTTCTTGGGATACTCCAAAGACGCTGAAAGCTCAACACTCATGAGAGGTGAGCCTAAAAACCCATTACAATTATTTTCATAATTTTTTGTAGATCTCATTAGGTCCTCTGCCAACGTCTGAATTCGGAAACACGCGTACAATGCGATTGTATAACACTCTTTTCATCATTATTTTTTTATTATAGAGTGTGACCTGCAGGCGCAACACTTCAAATGGTTGTTTAAGTAGCCGGAATCTTTCTGTTTGGAGAAGACGTAACATTTCCTGGGAGGGGTACCTTGGGTCTGCTGGCCGCCGGGGCATGCATTTCAGACGGGCCTACAGACTAGTTAGCATTGCTATTTAGGATATCGGTGAATAAAACGCAGATTTTGATTTCTAGAAGAAGCTATTTTGGGCACCTGACAGACGACTGCCTGCCGTCACTGCAGCGTTAAGTGATAATGACTAGCACTGATAACGGTGACTGATGTTAATACTCATGTAGCAGAGCAACCCGGAGCCCTATGGCGGTAGTGAGTATCCCGAAGAAAGTCTCCATAAAATATTTGAAAACACGCTTCAGGTGCATTGCTTTCCATTTGCATAGTCGGCTACGCTTGTACCGAATTATTTTCAGCGCATCCAGCGCCTTAATACAGTGCTAGAAGATTCGTCAGTATTCCTATTTTTCTAGTATTGCAGCATGCAATCACCTTTGCGAAGCGACACAAAACAACTCTCGTGCACACTTTTTCTTGACTAGCGGTGACTTTAGTTAGGCATAGTACCAGTTTGCAATAAAGATGAGCTTCTGTTGCTAGTTATATAAATTCTCGTTCAGTTCAATTTGGGGTTAAACCATTGGGACTGGTCACTTAGCTGGAGCTCGGACTCGGTGCTAATGCACTTCCGTTCGCACAGGTATTCAAGAAGCTTCGCTTTCTGGCTTATTTAGATCAACCTGACAAAAATTCATTAAAAGTCTCAGTTTCTTTAACAAATTACTCAGAAAAAAGTCTTGCAGAATAACTTTTGGAAATTTGGCCAAACCCTTGCGTTATTTCTTACTGCTAATAAGGAAAGAAAAATTAGTATTTAAAGTCTATAGAAATGTATAAGCATAAATAAGAATAAATGCATGGTATATGCTTGGGCATATACAAGGTTGGCTTGGGATATAATGAATGTAGCTATGTAGCCAACCTTCCTCTAACGACTTACTTATGTCGGTGAGCAGTGGACAGAGGAGCAGTCCGACAGCGGACAGAACGAACGCACCAGAGAGATTCCATATTTTAACGGCGAAAGCTGCTATTGGGTTACTTCTCAGTTCTTCTAGTCAGTGTTGCAACAACGTCGTCAAAAATCGATGCTTTTCATTAGGGAGAGATGGGAGTGGGCTCGCTAAGCTGAAGCGGTACTATAAATTTGTAGAACTATTCAAATGACAATCCAGATAGAAGCAGCCAATGCTACGCGGAACAGGTGGTTTCTAGATTCTTTGTAAATGTGAAGTCGTAGAAAGTCATGCTGCCAGCCGTTAGTGAGCTGCGGGAAGTGGGAGCATGCAAGCTGATGGCGGGTCTCAAGTTCTCGATTTTAAGTTAATTCAAGGCGTAGCTAAAGAAACTTAATTGAAATTAAGGCTTGGCATGATGACTAGATACTATTTTGTATAAGTATGCTCGAACGACCAAATGAATGGACCTAAAATTAAGTATCAGCAATCTGATAATTGACTAATACATAACAAAATATTCTTGAATGTATCAAGTAGTTTAATTCCTTCATGCTCCATATTTTATAATGACTGCAATACAAAACCATGCATTTGAGCAGCAGGCTAAAGCTGCCTAAATTGCTCGTAATGCTGCACCTACAGCACCGTAATGATGTTCAGAAATCTACAAACGGACCCATAAGCAGCCACATACTTTAATTTGAACCCTTTTACTGATGTAAACGCCGGGAAGTTTATTCATTTCTTCACTCTTTCAATATTCAAATCAATTCATATTTGACACTACATGTGTGGTCTGTGTTGTTAGGCTTTCTAAGACATATGTAGAATACATATCTTAGATGGTGTAACCAACGTATTGAGAAAATGCATGTGCTTTATAACTCAAATCACTGAAATTTTGGATGCAAAGCGTGAGAATCAATCAAGAGAATTTCCATGAAAAGAAACAATTCCGGGACGGTAAATAAATGCTGTGTCAGAATCTGAATCTGAAGTGTTAACTACATTTTGCGGAGCCGGTTGGCAACGTCCATGAAAAATGTTTTTTTAGTCAATTTAACAATAATAATAGTAATAATAACTTTTATTAGCACCCTCAGAGAGATTATTCTATTTCTAGGCATTTTACGTATGCTGTAAAGGAACAGTGGTCAAGTGGTTAGTGGTAGTATGCTTTAGGACAACAAGCGTAACCTGGTTAGAGGTGACATGCACAGGGTCTGCATGCAAGTATGGTTAGTGGCAGCATGCACAGTGTCAGCACGCCTAAGTACACAAAGGACAAATCACACGAACCTTTTATATGCTGTGCTACATAAATACTAAATAAATGAATAAATAAATGAGCTATTTTTAAAGTCGTCAATTCAGTGGATGTGACGCCAGTCCGAAGCTCTTCCAAGCTTTGGGAGTATACGAACTAAAAACATGGTCTCCATAGGATTTGAGGCTCTTACGACGTGTAGGAAAACGATTAGATTAATAAAATTGGGCGATACGATACTGGAACTGATGGGGGAGTAGATCTGATAGGTAGGCTGGGGCCAAATAATTAAGAGACCTAAAACTGAGTGACATAATCTCTTAAATCGATGCGTTGCTTGACCGTGAGCCAGTGTGCATGTCGGCGGGAAAGGATGCGATGTGACAACTGCGACGCTCATGACAGGCAGGGCTAGCTACAGAGTTTGGTGCAGCACCTGATTGCACATTCTGGTAGATCAGTGAGCAGTGAGTTACAGATGTCGACACAGGACGTCACAATTGCACGGACCAAAATAGGTCTAGTATCTATGTCTATGGAAGACCGAATTTTAGCACAATTATGTAGCAAAAATTATGCTGACTAATGCTCATCCTTATGAATTTAAACCAGTTTTGGTGCTTTCAAAATAAATTCATGAATGGTAAGAGGAAGTCATAATTTTAGAAATATATGCATCTCTCGTATTTGGCTTACAACTAGGTACGGAAAAAGGTAATATGTTTTGGAAGCTACTGAAGAAAATTATGCGTCCATTTTATAAATTTAATTTGTTCTATTGGCAAACTATTCTAATACAATCCTGCAGTACAAATTGAGGTGCGGCAAGTGTTTCGACCGTTTGTTCTTCTTCCGGAATAAGGATGCTTTGAAGCACGTGGTTTTGCATGAGAAAGCATAGGTCAGGTCTGAGTTAAAGTAAAGCACTAATTTGATTACATAGTACAAAAAAACACAAACTACATGATTTATGAAAGAATTATGGATCTTTCGTAAACAGTGACTGTTGTCTTGGCTTATCATTAAGAACGGTCGACCGCAATTATATATAGAAGTATTATGACGACTTTGCTAAATATAATGAGGAAGTTAAATGTGGACTTTGCAGCTACTGCTTTTAGGGATTAGAGACTTGGCTCCTCAGTTTTTGTGTTTTCTTACAGACAGCGTGGCTAGATTTGTATCTCAATCCGATGAAAATCAATTTGTCTCATTCATTTTTGAATCATATCAGTGCCAAAAAACAGTAAGTTTAATATTGCTTGTTGTAAGATAAGACTTGCCCGTTTTGGGAAAACCTCCAACAAGATTTGCAAAGCTGATCCTTTTTGAGAGACAAATTCTTGGAAAATAAGACACGTCTTAAGTTTTGGTGCTATGCTGGAGCTGTAATAAAATATTGAAAGCAGCCTAGAAGGAAATTTTGTTCTTTGACGGTGACACAGATTATTATTACTATTATTATTATTAGCGATTGCGATTAAGCTCAATGCAAATCTGGCTTCCGTAGCTGTTATGTAAGCTGCATTTGGTTTTTATTCATTAAAGGTTTGCAATGGTCCTTAGAAGCATGCATGCTTTTCATTATTATTTCTTTTTAGCGAAAATAATTGCGTTCCCGTGGAATTTTGTGAGCTTTTTTGTAAGGCACTGTAGCAGTTGAGGATTTATTGTGAATTTCGGCCGCCAACAACGTGCCTATGCCTGTCTGAATATAGAATGTCTACTTGAACTCTTTCATAATCGTGGTAATTGTGGTAAACAATACCTAATGCGGGTATCTTTATTGCTAATTACAATCTATGCTATTAATTTGTATTGGGCTTATAGGGCTTTACGATGAAGTGAAATGTTTCTACTGCGATGGTACTAAGATGGATTGGGAGCAGCATAGTGATGCCTGGATTGAACATGCCAGGCGCTTTCCTACTTGCCAGTACGTCATTCAAGTGAAAGGTTCTGAATTTGTTACCCAGCACAACGTAAGACTTTACGTACTCGTATGGTTTTTAAAAACGAGGAGCACTGCATGATCTTCCTGTGAAGCACATGCTACCCTGCAGCTAGCAAACCGCATCGCAAGGTTTTTCCGTACATATTTTCTGGCAGCAACTGCAGCAAACAGAAAGCACACATCTTCAACAGCCTGCTTGGCTCATGCATGCACAACGGGAAAAACAACTAATAGATGTTGAATAGCCAGGTAGTTAATGGCTGTTCTCATCGAGTAATGTAATGTATCTCCGTCTGTGACTCAACAAAGCCATAAAGACTAAGTGGGTGTTATGCAGGAGAGTTTTGTATTGCACACTGACAGCCTTGGCGGCTTTCGGTAAGCATTCGGTAGTTAACAGACTTCATCTCACGAAATAAAGAGAAAGTGAGCAGCATAGAAGAGTCAGAAGAGCAGTTGGGGTAGCGAGTAGCATGAAAGTAGCCGCTCAGGACCGCTGAAAAGGATGAGCCATAGTCGGCAGCAGGAGAGTAGTTGTCGTTGCTTAAGGATCGTGGAAGCGAGTTCCATAGTCTATGTCACAACAACGCTTCGGCTCGCCACCGAATTCAGAGTTAGATTGGCGTCATCTAAATGGAAATCTAAGCATGCTTAGGGTTAGATGCTGAATGAGAAAGCAGCAGCAGTGCAAAATAACTATTTATTATCGCCGAGCTAGGCGAAGCTCGCACGCCAAGCATCGGGGCCGCGTTTTGAATTTATGTCATCAAGCTTTACTCAGTCTGTCAGCCTTAGTTGCAATTCGGAGGATGGCCTTGCCAGTTGTCGTAGCCTGAGCCACTACATCGGCACCAGCAGGTGGCAATAGGTCACGCAGGCTACTGACAGCTAATCTCTAAAACAACTGCCTGAGCTGCCGCCTTCTCCTGAGGACTCGGGCAGAGACGAGCACAAACGGCTGCAGAAGTGGTGAAAACTCGGTCGCAACTGGCCAACTGACCGGTGGAGTAACGTCCTTCTTTTGCTACGGCATTGCACCGCGCATCACGCTCACTCACGCCTGGCCGGCAGGCCGGCAGCGTAATGAATGAAGGTCTAGCTAGCCTCTGAGCGTCTGAGCAGCTCCGCTCGACCTTACATCTATGGCAACACCGCATGTCTATGCAAAGCGACTTGTAGATTGAGGTGCTAAATCGTGGGCTGTCGTTCTGCCGATCAAGCGCGCGTCGTTACATTCTCTGCTCAGAAACTGAAGCTTCACGTCCTTAGCATTATTTAAAGCCGTAGTGCCGGCGCCCACTTTGATCTCTTGCTCGGACGCCAGCTCGTGCCCTCCTGTTACCGTACATAACCGTATCATGCCAAGCCAGAGTCTGCGGTAGCATGGCTGTCGCCCGTCTAATGCCCCAGACGAAAGTTAAGGTGAAGGTAAAAAGCTAACCGCTCGGCGAATGTGATGCATGAGGTATGAAGACTTTCAATAAGGTAGGCAGCATATAAGTGACGGTGAAGAAATTTTGAAAATAAGTGTTCGAATGGATCTAAGTAAATAGAACTCATAGGCGGGCAAGAACTTTGAACGTAACTTCCGTATGAAGGTTGAGATTACCAGCAAAGTGACGACGATTGTGAGTTCAATTCGAAACTAAGACTTCGCCAGCTTTGCAGCATTCTGGTCATTCTTGGGAGAAGAATTGAGCAAGAAGTTTGAGGTTAAAGGTTTACCCAAACATTTATGTTGGCTGCCCGCCAGGCGAATGCTAAGTTTGGGCCTTCGATGAAGCGAAACTCCGTTTCAAGCCACGTTCACGACGAGAAGTTGACATTGAAACTTAGCATGCCTACTTTTCCGCCTCAATATATATATATATAGTGGTTGCTTGAATTTTCAATAACTCAAGTAAAGGTTTACCATTGTGGCTGCACGCGCTGGAAAACGTTAACCATTAATCGAGAGAGAACAGACTTTAGTTGCGTCGATTTCGCAGAATTAAATCTGGCGAGAGAGGCAAGGATATTGCAGCCATTCAGCATCCTTTGGCGGCCATACCGTATCGTTGAACACATCCGCCAGTGAATGCAAGCACATTTCAGGATGAAAATGAAATCCAATGATAATAATAATTACAATGATGATAATAAAAATAATGATGAAATACTTTTTAGACCCCCAAACAAGGTAAATCTCTTTCTAAAAACCTTACGTTAGCGCGATATTAAGACTGCATATCACGCTAATGATTAAATTTACGACTTCATCATGCATTAATATGCAAAAGACTATTCACACGGTCGGAGCAAAAATTCTGTGAGGAAGAAGTAGGCTTTTTACCTTCTCTTGAGGGGATGTCGTGACTTCAGTTGGTACGGAACTCCTGGATGTGGGAGAATGTGAACTGACTGCAGGGTTTCCAAAGAATTCTGTGCATTTTAGAGGCGAATGAAGATTTTTAAAGAAATTGAGTTAATCGAGCGTGTGATACTATGTGAAGCCTGGGTAAGCAGGATTTCTTTTTTTTTCAAGATACATATAAGTTAGTTTTATCGATTATACGTAGGCTGGAGCAAGAGAATAAAGGAAACGATTTAAAATTACCTGCCTTGTGTTAATACCAATACGAAAAATTGCTTCACATGGACAATTGCACGCGAACTAGCTGATGGAACAAGTCAAGGTTTTCAACCAGCAGAGGTAGCGGCGGCATTGGTTCTTGACTTTCTTTGCTGCATTCCGTACGTTTATCTAGCTAGCGCCTACACCTAAGCCAAAACCCAGCTACCTTGTCCTGCTCTGCGTATATCTACGAAAGTACTACACTCTCTCACCTCCTCATCCAATCAAATGCTTATCACTTCTGTCGATCCTAGTTTGGTACACAGATAAATAAGTTACTATACCGTCTTTTTTACGAGTATGAGTCGCACCCAAGTATAGGTCGCCTCCTAAATTACATTTTTTTGGAAAAATATTATTACTGAATATGTAGCTCATTCTGTATGAATATAAGTTTACTTTAATTATCATAGTTGGAAATAAACTCGTCATCAGTATCACTGACAACATCTTCACAATCTTTTGCAACATTTTCAATGTCTGAGTCATCACTTTCCTCACATACATTTTTTATTAATTTCTTTAATCTTTACATTATTTACTTACAGTTTAAAGGGCCGCTTGTTTACTTTGTAGTTGGAAAAGTGGGAATTTGACTCGTAAAAATGTTATCCTTATTTCCGTCATGTCAATAAGGCAAGTGGTCAATTTAAAATGTGCGTTTAAGTATGGTCAAAATGGTAGAATATTTTCATCCCCGATAAATGAAAAACGAAGTTTGAGCAGGTATGACACTTCATCAGCACTTTATTCCATAAAACATGAAATTGGTGAATCCGTAAGTCTCCTCTGCCTAGATTACAATCCGTTAATTTCTTATTAAAAGACTAATCTGCGCCTATTGTGGATGTGTAAGACCTGCTAATAACAAATTAAACCTCCCATTCTGTGCTTATAATGCTTCTGTTTTATACGTATTCCATAAAAACTACACTATCGCCTCGTCACATACGAAAATTGAGACCCATTGCATGGCAACAGCCCAGAAAAATGCGACTGAATATAAAATTGTAAATTAATGCGACAATTGTTTATTCTTTGTGCACGAAAGCAATCTAGGCATGGCTGGTCAGGTTGCGTGACACTAAAATAACCATTAGCGACCGTGCGCCATCATTATGATTACTTTAAGACTTAGCTTTTCAGAGGTTTCAGCACTTCCAAGATGAAATTCGCTACTTTGATTTTGTTTGTTCATGAAAACCATGTGCTCTCTGGCATATAATTGACCTTATGGTAGTGTTTATTAAATATAAATGTAGTAAATATACACAGTATGATAAATACATATGATTTAAAACGTAGAAGAAGAAGAGGTGAAAAAAATGACGTGCATAGAAGTCAAATCATGCCGGCAAATATTATTTTAGCAAAAAATAATTAGATCAGCAAAGAAAAGTTACTGATAGTAATTATAGAGGTTATTGCACTATGGAAGATAGTCAATTTATATTTAAAACTATGCTTCCCTAGCTGAAGTTTAAGCGTGGGCTAAGTCTTATATAAAAAATTTGTCCAAGTGCACACGCAGGTCCTGCATTTCAATATGGACCCACCCATGGGCTACCGTAGAAGGACCATTCAGGTGAATTCGAATCGGCTAAATGTATCGTTAGTCGCATTGGCTCAGTCTAATTGTAAATCTATTTTATCTTAAAATACACGCATGTTCTGCACTTCAAAAGAGAGCAGGCCAATGAGACACCCGTGAGAAACTATTCAGGCTGGCTAGCGGGTTTAATTTCTTGTTAGTCTTGGCTCCAATAGGCTATGATTCTGGCAGCGTAAGGCGCTGGGTTCAGTCTGCGTTTGCTTCTTCACACCTTCACTAACAGAGACATCTGTAGATGATTTTCGCAGCACCCCACCCAGATAGCAAAATTCGTGGTGAAATAAATAAAACGCGATATCAACCTAAAAAACTGTTACATTAAATACGCGATTAATACCTACAATGAAGGTTAAGCTAGTATCAAATTTCCAAGTTTCTCGCTTGAAAATCTAATCCAGTACCAGAGTGGATGTAGTTTTCTGGACGCTCCGAGTCGCTTGTCAATTATTAATGCCATTGTGCAAAATATTTAGACAGCCCATTCTGGAAATATCAGAAGTGCCGAGAAAAAGGCCTTTGCTGTTGACCAGCGAGAAATACGTGCAAGAATTGATTCACCAAAGGTTCGAATTCTGCTGCAAATGGACTATCCCTTGGATCTAATCCGCGAGGCTCTGCAAAAACGCTTGGCAGCGGTTGGCAGAGATCACGAAACTGTCGAAGATATACTCGCAGACGTTTTCGCTGTTCACGATGAAAAGCAAACCTCTACTCAAAGAAACTCGGGTAAATAGTAAATATCACTGCACTGCTTCAAGTTATTATTACCGTTGGATCTTGATGATAGTCAGACTAACTTAGAAATCTGCTCGGTACTTGCTGTTTTTTTTTTTATTAAGTAGCGGATCATATCAAGCCATTCCTGTATCTTAGCATGGCTTGTGAGAGCCGTGTGTTCTAGTCTCATTTTGAGGCAGCAGAGCATCTTGACTCCAGACACAGCTGCAAGCAAAATGGTCCTCCTTGGAATAACCAGATAATTGCAGACCTAATCGAAGGCAAGGTATAGGATGCCAGACTCATTGCGTTCGATTTTTTTTTATTAAACGCTCGTCCGACTTTTTGCTGCCTACACAAAGTCTTTAGTGTGCAGCACATTATATCAATGCTTTTGAAAAAATGTAAAATCCCTCTAGTCAGAGACCAGTGGGTACTTATGCAATGCTACTAATATGGGATATTGCGTTGAGTATGTCTTACTAGCTAATCCTTCATTTTCTTGTCGTAAGCAGTGTTCACTCAATCTGAATATTAAAATTAAAAACTCACTGCCAATAATTAGTGTTAGATTAAAGTTTTGTATTGCTAAACCCTATTAATTTAACCTCTTTATAAGATACTTTTGCATGGAACTTTGCTAGAGACGACTGGTCAGGCCAGAGCTTAAGGAACTAATGTAGATCGTAGCTTTGATTTTAAGTGTTAAATCGGACCTTCTGTCACCGTAAATGTCTAGAAAATATTGCTGCTGCTATTTGACTTATGTTAAGTTTAATTCGGCTAGCTTTATGGTGGGTTTTTAGTTTCAGCTTCCGCAAGAATTAACGAAGCCCAGCCTGTTGTTATCAACGAGCCAATTGGCCCAGCTGTCCCAGACGCTCTATCATCTGACTCTAAAAGACAGCGAGACAGTGTTAGGGATACAATGGCTCGTGGAATTTTCGGTGAGCAAGCAGCCTCTTCCATTCTCCCAAGTGTCATCATGGTACCCAGCGGAAGAAAAATTTCACCAAAAGGTATTTAAATTTATGTGATATAATTTTTAAATTATACCTTGAGGGTTACCTCCTGCACCAGGACAGCCCAGTTTCAGTGATCAATTTAATAATACTAACATTTCCAAGTTTCACACGATGCTTTCTAATAATGCCCTTAATCGCTCGAAGCTGGTGTAAAAGCTGGAAGCTCGTCTGGTCTGTCGACTACTGCAGATGTCACAACACTTTCTTTGAGTTTCACAAACTTACCTTCAAGCATCGATTCAACTTTAAGATCGTCTATCTGGCCAGAAGTTAGATGTTCTCGCTTCCGCCAGCTTACCTATGGTGGCCTAGCTCCGACAGTGTTCTCTTGCACCATCAGCTCCTTGGTATCACATCTCCTAGCAATTCCTCTAAATTGCCGTCTGATTTTGATCTGGCTATCAGTCCAAATGCACTGAAAATCTCAAACTCACCTACAAATCCTGTAACCACCCACACTATCTTAGCTTCGCAACAATCTCAGCTAGAGATGGATCTGTTCCGCCACGCTTTTCCTGCGCCACAGCGAAGCTGTCTTTTTACTTGGGTGCTTGGCATGCTTGCCAATCCCAGTACTGTTTCGCTCGTTGCGAGTTGTAAAGCACCAGGGTGAACTTTCGTTTCATTTGGAAGCTTTAAATACGATGTGGTCAATGTATTACTTGAAATTCCGGGAGTATGGGTTGGCGGCGTTTATGGCCTCGTCATTCCTGCTGTGGCCAGTGCATGGCCCAGCGACGTTTGTGGCCCCGCAGCGGGCTCGTGGACCATTTCGGTTTATGAGAGGGTGGTTCGCGGCCTGCACAGGCAGGGCAGTTCGAACGCCGGTGGATGGAAGGACGCCTGTGCTCGGGAGCGTTGGAAACGCCCTCGAGAATATACGTCTCTCTAAACTCGCTTCGATGTTCTGCATGCCATCGCGTACGTGTTGTTGAAAGAGCATTTAACTACATGCGAAATATTGCTAGCAGCAACAATTGTTTATGCTGCGCTACTATATTTACCATTTCCTTTTTGTTGCTACTGCTCGTATAGTTACGGGCTGGGTTAGCTGCGTTAGGAGAGGAGCGCACTTGCGAGCAGCGACACCTGGTGATGTCGCACTTGACGAGCCTCCAGTGACTGAAATTCAAGGGGCTTAGCTTATGCACTAAAGCAGCATCCATGATACTAATAATAACCATGAGCCTTTTTACAGCGCCACGAGATAACTAATTCCCTATCCACGTGCTTCACATCTCGATAAGCGATTCGAGTTTAGAAGCCAGCCGGCTAGACAATTACTCTTTTTAGCTAGTACAACACCGACTATCCATATACACTGCGAACTTTTTGTCGGGGGCATTGGGAAGTTCACTACGGTAGCCAGCGTTGTGTCTGTTTATTTTGATATCGATTAAACACATTTTCAAAATGTAAACTCGGCCGCTTGATACAGCAGCAAGATTGTGACTAACTTTCATTATAATATTAGCGGCTCTTAAATTAAAAGGGCGCGGTGTAAAGATTATGCCATAATCTTTGGCTAAGGCCGCATAACAGCCGAGGCAGAGTAATAGACAGTCAGTTTTGCGTCCAGAGTTAGCCATCGCATTTGATACGATTTGTGCTCTAGACCTTGAGAGTCTTCACGGCCGCTTCTTAATGCTTGTTAACCTCCATCACTGTCAAATAAGTTTCTCTATGCAATAGATAAGGATTTTTAATGATGAGGTAGGGGACGCTCCTCTTCACTGTGCCGTGATCAGCAACTGTCGGCATGCCTGCATGCATCAGTGCAACGCCGACAAGTTACTAGCCGTGTTTCGATTGTAGGACATCCCCCACAGACGTTCCCCCCCCCCCGGGGTAGGACATTTGCCCCTATATTAATGAATGTATAACTAATAATATAGGTATATATGTACATGATCAAATGGAGTTCACGCTCTATTAAAATAAAATCAACACAGTATAAGCGGCGAATCGATAGCACGACCGACGGAAGCGGTGCGGCCAGCGCTTCGTCGGCGGCCGCGGCCGAGAGTGTCTGCTGCTGGCCGCCCTGGGTAGAGCTTTGACCTTGCACTTGGTGGACTGCCGAAAGGCAGAGCCGCAGCGACCGAATTTCTATTGACAATTATGTAGGAATATATTGTATATTATATATTTTTTAATATTTTTACAATATATGTAAGCAAAACAGTTTATATCATGGCATTTCCAAACTGAAGGGAGGAAATGCCATACCCCAGAGGGGAATGTCCGGGGGAAAATTTCCGGGGAGGAAATGTCCTACCCCAGGTGGGCGAATGTCCGGGGGGGGGGAATGTCCGGGGCGGGAAAGTTCGGGAGGGGGGAAATGTCCGTACCCCAATGTGATTCCGAGGCTCGGGGCTTTACCGGTATTCATCGCTTGTCGGCTGAGACAAGCACCGGTACGAACGCTTTATTTTCGACCTTTGTTTTCTGTCCGGACGTAGAGGTCGCTACACCCAGTTGGCTACAACGAAGGATCGGAAGTGTTCAATACTAGGCGAGCCGGTTTGGCCAAGCGGTCGAGGTGCTCGTCCGACCGACGGTCTGGCCGAGGTTCATGCGCTCGTGCCCCATGTCATGTGTCAAGTGCCTTAATAAAAACTAAGTTCGCTTAGCGCGCTATACAAATGAATTATATATTATATATAATCTGCTGAGGACCATTAGCAGTCTTCCTGGGTTAGCCTAATTGCCTGTGACCTTACTAGTTGATTTAACATTTAGGATATCTTTCTGTATGCGCTTAATTAAGTTCGCTGCAGACTGTGATATTGAGTCTCTGAGCAATGAAGTTGCCGCCTACTAATTTGAATTTCGGCCTTCTTCGGAAAAAATCCTAAAAATAGAATTTCGCGAGTACTGATGCTGCCCTAAGTCAAAACTAAGCAGATTAACTACCATCAAGCTCATTAAGGAAGCAAGCTTCAGTGAAAGATTTTACGACGCAGGACTTGCCGCCGAGAATCACATATTAGCATTTGGACAAACTCGTGAGATCGATAGTTATCTGTAGGCAGGGGAACACTAACGTCTGAACCAAAATTTAGATACTTCTACGAATCTATTAATCTCTAGATTTCGCTCATCACAATTATTAAAGGTTACTTTTTGTAGTTTAAGGGTCTACGGCAAAGCTTACCCTATTAAATGCTAGTTTTTATTTTTAAAAAGCTAGTCAATCAGCACGATCCTACTAATTCAAACGGCTTCCTCCCGACGATGCTTGCTTAAAATAAGAGCAGTTTAACAACGTTGTCAGCCAAGTAATTTGGTGAGAATACGCTTTTGTTGGAGAATAATTTTTTCATTAAGTCACAGCATTTCAATCAAAGATTTAGGCTGCAATCACTTTCAAAATCTATACCACCCAAGTAGAAAATTAGTGTCAGCTTTAGTGCAAGCCACCATTTAAGATATCGCAGTGGGTATTCATATGTAAACCTGCAAGCCTAAACTCAACAGTTCTTCTATGTCATATTGGCAAAGCTTTCCGTGATTACCACCAGTGGTTTCTTTGATTATTGATTATTGACCACTATCTCAAATGCAACCCTGCAGATTTTGAGAGAAGTGAGATGAGCTCAACCCACTTGAACCACTGAGCTACAAGCAATTCATATTCTACTTATGTGGAATCTCATATAAATGGTTGAGTGCTATGAATAAAAATGCCATCGTGTCCCATTCTATGGCGAGCCTAATCAAATCCGTAACATCTCTTTTTTGACTAATCCTCATCTTAACTGCTTACCGATTGTCTCGTACCGACAAATAGCGACGAGATTCCGCTCTTTAGATTCCTAATCGTTGATATTGAAAACATAACAGTTACGTACTTTGTCATAATCGCTCCGAGTACTCAAATTAATCCTGATAATGTATCTGAACTCGTTTCAGACGAAAACCAACAGCTGAAGACGCAGTTGATCTGCAAAATATGCATGGACGCTGTCGTTGGCATCGTTTTTCTACCGTGCGGTCATTTCGTAGCTTGTGCAGAATGTGCACCAGCATTGTCAAAGTGCCCTATCTGTAGAGTTGACATTCGTGGAACCGTCAGGAGTATTTTGTGAGCGGTTGGCTATGAACGTGTATTGCAAGCACGCGGGGTTTAAATTCTTAAGACTCAACCGACCTTTTTCCTTCTTTACTTTTACTTTTTCGATATAGCATCTCACAAAATAGGAAAGAGTAACTCTCAAATATGAATTATTTAGTAATGTGTGCGTGAAATATTGGCGTTATGTTCCTAGGTTATGCTTCATTATATGAAAAAATTAGCTCCTTTGGAATAAACAAGAAATTTTGGGTTGCATAAATAAGGACTACACAGCCAAGCTGGTCCATATTTGTATTTATTCTCATTTAGATTCCATGTACAGTCGTACCTCACTTCGACTTTCGCGCTTCGACTTTCGTGGCTTTACTCTTTTGCGGTTTTTTGAAATACGCGTATATTAATTACCAAGTTGATCGGAATAGTGAAAATGATACAGCGAGCTCGTCTGTCTGAGTCAATCAAACACCCCTGTATTACAATTAAACTCAAATTACTTTACGTATGGAACGCGGAAGAAGACGACGATGCGCCCGTTGAAGACACTGCAAGACCGCCTGAAAACTGTGCGACTGAAGTCGGGCCTTCAGGGCCTGCAGCTTGCTCTTCTCTGCTGTGCTGTGCATCTCCTCGTCGCCGAGCGCACCATTTTTGTAGCTCAGTCTTTGTGCGTAAGAATTGTGTGTGCGATATTAAATGTAAAATAATAACAATATATTGTGTTTGTAACGTCTAATATGTCTTATTTTCTATTTTGTCTGCTATATTAAATAAAATGAATGTATTGGTGACTAAGCGGGTGATATTTTATTTCGTGTCCGGAGGGCTCGATCAATGTTACAAGCCGTAGTTAGAGGGTCATAAACATGTGTTCTATGCTCTAACTACGAAAATATTTGATTTATAAATAAATAATCCTACTTCGTGGAATATCACTTATCGCGATAGAGTCTGGAACGAATTAACCAAGATAAAAGGGGTTCGACTGTGAATCTATTTTTTTAAAGTGAGTTGATATTTTAGTCAACCAAGGAATCATGGAACATTCATTAAGGCAAGCACTTTTTGTACTACCGCACCACTGAAAAGTGAGACAGCAGCAACCGAAACTAAAAGAATCTAGCCTACGCCAGTATATAGAAATAATCCCATGCAATATATCCAGTCCATGTGTTACCAGGACACGCAGATAATAATAATAATAATAATATTGCACTTGATAAAGCACCCTCAAAGAACTTAATCTCTTTCTAGGCGCTTTACATTTGCTGCAAAGTGATACGCAATAGAATAGTAAGTAAAATCATGCTTGAAAAACAAACAAAATGAATAACATGGTTAGGGGTTACATGCACTGGGTCAGCATGCAAATGTGGTTAGTGGCAGCATGATCAGTGTCAGCACGCATAAGCACATCGAGGACGAATCACAAGGACCCACTAAATGCTGTCCTAAATAGGTATGTTTTTAAGTTTCTTTTAAATGTGGTCAGGTCAGGGGATGTTCTGATGCAGGTCGGGAGGGAGTTCCAGGCTGTGGGAGCATACGAGCTAAATGCACGGTCTCCAAAGGATTTAAGGTTTGTACGAGGTATTTCTAGACTGTTGGATTCCGAAAAGCGAGTGGTACGATGCTTTGCCTGATGGGGTAGTATCTCTGAAAGATAGGCTGGAGCCATAGAATGAAGAGACCTAAAAGTGTGCGACAAAACCTTGAAGTCAATCCGTTGCTTGACTGGTAACCAGTGCAGGTCGGCGAGAAGTGGAGTAATGTGGCAACTGCGACGCTCACGACAGACAAGCCTAGCTGCAGAGTTTTGCACCAGCTGAAATCGCCTGATCGCACATGCTGGTAGGCCAGTAAGCAGTGAGTTGCAGAAGTCGAGACGAGATGTCACGAATGCATGGACCAACTTGGACGTGGTATCCTTATCTAAACAAGCCCGAATTTTAGCAATGTTATGAAGCTGAAAATAGGCTGATTTGACTGTGGAGCTGATGTGGTCGTCTAACGAGAGGTCGCTTTGGAATATGACACCTAGATTTCGAGCTGATGCAACTGGAGATATGCTGGCAGAGCCAATTTTGAAAGTCAGCCTTTCCAATTTCTGAATAACACTAGGTTTGCCCATACCTAGTAAGATACATTTGACAATTTAAAGGATAAAAATTACACTGCATAATAATTAATGGCTAAAATGATACCGTAAGCGTCTGCATAGCTTTGGAGGACAAATTGTAATGCCAAATCCACAGTAAACCCTGAAGAATCTATGTCCACGACTATAATGAAAAGAAAATAAGGCAAAATTATAATTTATAATAGAAAATTCTGCACCAACTAAGAAAATGAGGGATAGCCTTGATAAATTTCAATTACATTTATTAACACGGGTGTGTGAGTGACATCATTGTTTTATATTAGCAGGATTTGTTTACCTCGGGACCATTCAAAGAGTATATATGCAGTGCTTCCGGTTCATCTGAAAACTATCCTTGCGGCCCTCTCTATAGACTTCAAGTTGTCAAGTTGTGATCGACCGGCCACCGTTTGGGCTAGCCGAATGAGCCCATCCATCAAAATTGTGTAGCTTTCGTGGGGGAAAGATATGGTAAATAATTAATTTGTATAGCGCCTTAAGAAATCGTAATCTCAATTCAGGTGCTTAACGTATGCTATGGGGCTCGAGCCCACGAACTAAGTCATCAAATAGATTCATCTCGATCTTGGTCGAGACGAGCACCTTAACCACTGGGCCAAACCATAGTGGCTTCTTCTGCCAACAGTATGTGGTTCATCCTGCTGAAGTGATGCCGACGAGCTAGACTCTTCTGGTTTTTCACCTACGTACGACGGTTGCTCTCCACGACCTCAGCCCCGAGGGCGTGGGTGCGAATCTTGTGGCTGACGATCCTTTATTGCCGCTGCAAGTGGTGGCAATCGCTTAAGGCTCTCCTGCCCCTTAACAAAAGGAGGCTGTTAAACCAGCTAGTAGTATTTACAAACAGCATTCGTTGGCTTTTTTAGGCGCAGCCTAAAAGAGAAAGAGACTCGAGCACCGATTCGCAGAGTTTGAGGATGCCCCCTTGTGGCTCCCGAATCGGCGGGCTTATGTAGCCTCTTTACAAAATTGGCCAGCTCCGTTTACAGGAACACGCCGAAACTGCGCCTCACCCAGCCACTGTTCCTTAGCCCTCTGAAATGAGGTTTCTGGAGAGCTGCAACCTCTACGAGTATGACTCGCTGCCGAAGAAGTTTTTTTGGACCGATAAGGTCTAAAAAGAAGCTCGTACTCCCTTGGTTTGGTGCCTACTCCAAGACGGAGCGATAGCCGCTCAGGTTCGTCTGCTGCAATCTAAATGATGCCAGCGAATAAGTTGACCTTTACTTTACTTAACTTTGCAAGTGTTTATACAACAATGTCTGAATGCATTGATGCACGTAGCGAAGTCTCGATCTCTGAGCCCCACCCACCCACCCCCATATTACCTCACCCCCTCACTCACCGCCAGAGGATCAGGCATGGCTCTGCAGGCCCCTCAGCATGCCTCCTCGAAACCTCCGAACGGCGTGTAAGCTCTAAGAATGAGATCTTTTTTTGATAAGAAAAACCGATCTAGAGTTCGATTGTCTAGCTCAACGCCGACATTGCAAGTGCATTATGAAGGTGAGTCAGGTTAGCAGTCTGTTTGGCATCATCTGAAACAGTTGCTATATTTTTTAGAGAGACACCCTTTGGCTGCATCGTAACCCGATAAATTCCTAGAGCTACGCTCCAAGCATGGCTGTGCCTCAACGTGAAGGTTGATGTTACAAGCCTCTATCTCTAACTCCACAAAGCTCAAACACTGAGTGCGTGCTACGTTAGAGAGTTTTCTAAAGCGCACTCCAAGCGGCTTTCGGTAGGCATACGGTAGCCAAGAGACTTCATCTCACGCAACAAAGAGAAGTTAAGAAGCATAGCTGAATCAGAGGCCCAGTCAACGAAGTGAGTTGCATGGAAGTAGCCACTCAGGGCGGCTGAAAAAGATGCCCAAAGGTCGGCAGCAGGAGAATACACGTCGTTTGATAAAAGTCTGAGAAGTGAGCTCCACAAATTATGACCTGCAGAGAAAAAGCTTCTGTCGCCAACGGTCGCTTAAGCCGAGGAATTGAATAGCTAACTTACTGTGTATTGAGGACCTGTGGGCACGAGAGGCTAAAACTGGTGCAGCAGCTCAGCTAAGTAAGAAGGAGCCAAGCCGTGACGAGCATTCTGGTTCACTGTAGAATTGTGTTATGTATCCTTTGATCAACACCAGTCATCGCAGCTCCTTCAGAAAACTTGACGCATGACTTAACCTCAGAGATTGGTTCACTTTCCTTGCAGCCATAATATTCACAAGCTGCAGAGGCTGATAAATGTTTTGTTAGCCCAGCCAAGACGGAATTTCAGTAGTCTAGCCTAGACAGAACCAGGGAGCTGGTTAAATTTCCAGACAGCCGTCGTTGTAGATATATAACCTCTGACATGGATCGGACGTGATGGCTAGCTGGGCTGTAATTTGTACTGAGCTAAAATATTGGTGACACTGACGTGATGAACTTCGCTTTTGTCCTCAACAGATGCAGTCTTTTTCTTAAGAAATCTCCAAAATGTAAGCAGTAATCAAAGGGAACAAATTTAAAAACACTTCGTGGAAGTCGCACAATAGCATCCCCAATTAGGAGAGCAAGGTTTCCTAGTTCACGAACGCTGAGCTAAGGCGCTTGGGCTAGACAAGAAATCCGTTTGTTAGTCGCTGCAGCAGATTTCGAGGTTTAAAACGGCAAATACAGCTGGATATTGTCACACTTTCAAAGTTGTAGCCGATCCCACGGATCGTTTCATGAGCAGTGTCAGTGAAGTGGTATCGCTTCCATCCAGGTGGAAGGTTTTTGGCATGTCCTTTTTCTCAACGAGTACTTCTAGCTACTTCCCTACTACAACTAATTCAAAAACCTTTAAAAAAAGAGAAAATAAAATTGGTCAGTGTTTATTTAGCACTACTGAATCGAAGTCGGGCTTTTTCAAGATTGGTTGAACGGTGGTCGATTTGAAAGACTGGAACAACCCCGTTATCCAGAGAACCCTTACAGACCAGGCTTATTACTGTCCTAAGTTAACGTAACAGTGACGACCAGTGGGGGATAGTATTAGGTCTTAATAGACGAGCTAGTTTTACTGGACATAATTAATTTGGCCACTTTATGCACGAAAACCTCAGAAATTGTCTTGAGAAAGTTGAAAGGTTGTTACTCAACATTTGCTTCAGTCGGAGGTGGATTTATGGAGGCACGAATAAGTGCAGTTTTTTCAGCGAGGAGGGTAAAAAACTATTGACCGAACTCCTCGGAGTTTGCATGCAGGTCCCTCATTGTATTACAAATCTTTTTCGGTTTGACTCACAGGACTTTTATTTCTGAGGGAAAATATGCCCCTGGATTTCTAATCTACAGGGTGTAGACTCAGAAGAAGTCTTTGAAATTGGCTAGATCGGCGTCAGATCCAGACTTCTTAAAGCAGCATTTAAGCCTCCATTTTAAACGGCAAATATGTTGAAGTTCTTTGGTAAATTGTAATGGATTTTCTCGTTTCCAAAAATTGACAAAAATGTAGGGGAGCAGCTAGTCAATAACGCACTCCTTAGTTTTGAGTTTACAGCATCGAGGAGGGTATAGCCGCTGTCGAAAGAGCCTGGATGAAGATCAAGAACACGTATATTGCAAACAGATTTTATAAATTTCTCAGCTTTAATGCTGTTCAAGTAACTTTGATGGACATACTCAATGCCATCTAACACTTACGGCGGAAGAGAAACATTAAGCGATATTTATCGGTGATCCTATATGGTCAGCTGGCACACGAAAATGTAAGTGAGGCAGATTTTCTTTGTAATGACGAGATCGAGCACTTGGGGACGATTTGATCGTGGATAAGCGGTCCCCTGGTTTTTTTTATCGAATATGTAACAGGCGTTTAGGAATTTAAGAGGCTCTCTGGTGCCTCCGAGCGGCCAAGAAGTATAATCGACCCCACGGTAAGCATGTTTAGCCTCTGGAGAGGCTACCGGGCTTCGAAAGTGGTTAGATCGGGTGGAGGGAGGTGTTCTTGGCAAGTGGGCTTCACCGGTTGCAGCTTTTAGCGGTGTAGCATAGCCCCATTTATCCAGAACCTTCAGGGAAGGCGACAGCATTATCAGCTCCTCCTTGCACATTTCGATGCATTACATATCATTTAAAATTAAGGACTCGCACACAATTCTCACTCGAACCCAGAGCTCATTTTCTTGTGCTGCGTGTGCTGAAAAAAGAGTTGCTGTAACTTCTGCATTTCTTTATCGTCTCTCTAAGGCAATACATTTCGTCTATTTTTCTTTCCATAACTAAGTTAATATCTTCTTTGCATGGAATCGGATATTTAAACTGGTAGTTTCTGCACAGCAACAAAGCAACGACTTTTCTTGAATGTTTACTCGATTTTATTGTTTATGATGCAATATAGATAAAAAGTATTATCTTGGGTAGGATTAGTATTTTGACGTACAAATAATTTTTTGGGAAGAAAGCCTTCAATGCTAGTCACCGTGATCGGCTGTTGCCCCCTATCAGCGACCGCTTACAGTGCTGACTGGCAGGTCTTACTAGCCGAACGGTTCTCTCGTGAATGGATAGCTATAGCTTAATATATTCAGGACTACCTACAGAATACGCAAGAATTAACCGTTGGGAATTAATATTTCCGTAAGTTTCGTACTAAAATCCAAGAATTTTGGTCTCTAGCGTCCTTTGCAATAAAAGCTGCTGTGGCTCTCTCATGATCGTAGGAACAAAGCGAATTCGACTTACTCACACTGACCCAAAAGGTCCATTGTAGCATGTCTCCTTTACTTAGCTCAACTTCAGCAACAAGATGAGCCACCTTGTGACCACAAGTACTCTCGTAAAAAATAAATTAGTTATAATTCTGTCCCTTACAGGCTCTTGCAAAAGCTTTCGTTCTCCGGTTCCTAAACATTCGACGCGACCTCCGCGATCTTACGCAGCAGCAGCAGCACGCCACAGCGAGCTGCCGACAGCATGTGGCATTTATTTCGAGGCTATTATGCGATTATTTATGCGATTTCGATTTTATTTGTGTCATTTCGATGCTACCAGCGCTTCTACTTCTACGCTACGGCAGGGGGGGGGGAAATAATTGAGCTTTTTAGCGCTTGTTTGTTCCCGAAAAGGGTCTCATAGCTTAAGCCATGAAGACTCCCATTGTCACAATATTTGTGTACGTAAACTTCAACTTAGCCATAAGCTCTTCCACCCTCATATAACCGCCCACCTGTTTTGATAGATCTCGGATGATGTGTGAAAGAGCTTTCTGCTTGTTATAAATTTTAACGAATATTTCTGCTGCAATATCAATTAATTGTGCCAAATTAGCATTATGAGATATTAACAAAGCATCATGAATTGTAAACATGCTGAACTTCTTGTACCGGTTGACAATTAGCTGTAGGTACGGCGTGTCTAGCGAATGAATGATATTTACGAAAGTTGGTAGCTTGATTTTCTGTGAATCCACCTTATCTGTGGCTACGTTGTAGGTAGTATGTAAGGTGTTGTTGTTAAATCTCAACTTGATCGGACGGTTTTCTCTTTCATCATCAAATCAGGTCAACTTTGAAATCTGAAAGATCACCCCAAAGGTTCAGGTTAGACGTCCTCCACTATCTTTCACTAACTGATGCATCGCTGCCATCAACGCTAGTTCTCTGCTTAAAACCTTCGTAGCCATATCAATAATTACTTGAGTGAAGATTTTAAGGTGTGTCACGTGTCACATTTAATCCCCTTCTTTTGAGTTCATCTCGAATGTACTGGCTTGTGGTATACGGGGTGGCTGCATAAACTATGACTTTGACTGGTCGTTTAACGACTTGTCGTAACAGTTTCAAGGTTTCTATTTTCTTCTCTTCCTCTAGGGAGAGAACTGTTAGGACTTCTTGTGCTCACTGCATATGTCTGTGGTGTAACACCACATTCATAGCTATGCGTGCAATCTTGGTGTATAAGCCTTCTTCTCCTCCTGGGAGAATGCCTACCGCCATCATATTTTCTTCATTGTTCACTAAGGTTGATGTATGTTGTACTGCGTTGTTCTTCATGTCAAGCTGGTTAGGCATTGAAGTTTCTAACTTCTTGTTCTCCCATAGCCTTGTTAGTTCTAGGAGTCGCGCCAATAATCGGAAGTCTGTCTTGTTTGATTGAGCCTCACGTAATCCAGTAATTAAGTCTAAAATCGTGGTGTCTTCGTTAAAGGCTAGATTGAATTGGCGGGCAATCGAGATAAAATATGTGGCATTATTTCATAAGATTGACGTTCCTGCAGCCTTTTGAACTTTGGGCAAATCAAATAATCCAACTTGAGAATCTTCTAGGTGGAATAAAGGTCACTTCGGCCCTATATGACTGCATAGGGTTAGCATGGGATATACTCGACCTCGATCATCAATTATATGATTATTATAATAATAAGTTTTTTTAGGAGAGATTTCTACTATAGTTTTTAGATTAGCTAAGCAGGTAAATGCTGTTTTTGTTTCGATCACCCCAGATTCATAATCAGTCTTGGTAGTCCAGCCTATCAGCTTGATAAGCTCAGTGTGTCGTTCCACATTAGCCGCCATAGGCAACAGCATCCCTATGATTCAGTTGTAGTATCTAGGAGAAAGATAAACCTTAGCGGCATTTATTTTATTCAGCTGAGTTACTTTATCTTTTCAATTTAATAAAGGATTATCGATTCCTTTCACATGTTCTAAAACTTTCGGCCCTAGACTTACCTTATTAAGCATATATTGAGTTAGAATGACATTGAACATCACTGAATGTTCTAGCGTTAACCCTCAGTTCTTGCCTCTGTAGGTGTACTCAGCTCTCTGAGAACCAAACACTGGTTTGCCCCCTTGGTTTAGCACGATAAGCCCTGCGTCTGTCATTAAGATGATAGCCGCGAAGACGGTCGTCACAGCTAGTTTGATGCCTCGGACATCTGTAGCTCGGACTCTAAGTTGCTTACCGAAATGATGAGCTCATGTATGAGTGTCAAATGTGATTGAACCTTTTCACATGTCTCACATAGAGTTCACTAAACATCTCATGAAGTGTTTCAGTAACTGCGCTTCCGTCATGGCACACTTCAGTTCCTTTAAGTATTCTTAGTCAATGTATTTAAGAATATCTCTTTTGAGAATGCTCTCTTGAATAAGCTTCAGGAATGTCTCTAGCGCGGGTAACTCCCTTTGCACGATCTGATTTATGATGTTGATTATTGTAGGTATAGATGCTATAGTCTCCTGAAGGCATTCATTGAGTTCCTCGATACGACTTTTCAGAGCCTCAATCTTAGGCATGTGGTGGTACTGATGAGCTGTCTTGCAGTTATTTTTTAAGAGCATCCATATTTTCATGCTGGGCTGTTATAGGATATCTTTTATATTGGGTTATGAAAATAATTGAACTACAATTAACTGAATTATCATACTGCTCTGTGAGGATTTCATTTTGTTCTAGAATATAAGCTTTGAGTTTATTTGTGTTGAATCCAAGTCAGTTGGAACCTTTCTGGGTGGTGATGGTCGCATAATGATTATTCCCAATATCTTGCAGAATGATTGATATTCGTTTGAAGTTTCGATATCTATCAAAGTTATTTGTGTTCAGCTGTACAGTTTTAGTAAGGTGGGTTCAGACATTGTCTAGGAGTTCACCCAATTTCCTTATAGGTACAGAAATGGATACAGCGTTCCGTTCAGAATTGAAATCTTGGTGTAGATCGTTGGTAAATAATCCTACTCCTCCCTGCTTAGGGGGTTAAGGCTGAACTACGCATGATAGCTATCGCAGTTTCTGGGTTGGATGTGAGTTAAATGGTGAGTAGCAGTCTTGCAGATGCCTCGTAAGTCAGAGGTTCAGTTCTCATAACCTCCCCCTTTAGGATTCATCGTCGTTTTGTGCCCTTCAGACTATAGGTCTTTACCACACTCTCCTGTACGGAAATCCCCGAACCTTGTTCTCGAGGCAATCTTTTGAAAGCTAACTTGATTCTCGAATACTAGCTGGCCTCTTTCAAGCTTAAGTCTTTTGAGTACGGGATGTATGTATTCCCTAGTTGCTGTTGACACACCTTTTGCCTTGAAGATTTTCTTACCTCCTACTTCTTCATAATAATACATCTTTGGAGCTACAAAAAGAGCGTTAATAAATTCATTCATAGAGGTTCGTCTAGGTCAAGTAAACTCTCCTAATGGAGTTCCTTCAGGATTGTTAGGCATACAGGCAAAGATTCTGTCTGTATCTACGTACAACATTACTCGCCCGGCATTCATGACATCTAACATCATTTGATATAAGATACATCGGGCGTACCTAGTAATCGATGCGGCTATTTCTATATTAGTATCCTTGCCGATGAGCTGAGAATTAGCTTTGTAAAAGGCATGCTTTGGCAAATCTCGACTAACTTCTCTAGTTTCAGCAGGTGTGGTACCACCGCGTTGAGCTCCTCAGTGACAGGTAAAACTGCCTTAACTTTGTATAAGCTTTCTAGTAGGTCTAGCCCCTCCTGTCGCTTCTCGCTGTCAGTCCATCCCCTGCATGAGCTTTGCTTCCTACTTTCTCGTTATTTCTTGATAGTCGCTAACTGGCCACAGAATGAGCATTGAAAGTCACTTACGCTCGGAGTGAGCTATGCGAAACTCTCAATGTAATAACCGCATAGTTGTAATAGCTGCTTGGGATCACAGACTGCATGCATCGCTTGCAAGCATGTGATTGAATGCGTGAATACATATACATTAGTTACGGTGAACGGCTCGGTGAGTTAATACAGTTGGGCACACTTGTTCCATTGCAAGTCGGCTTCAAAGTAAAAACCAACGAGTGGCCCGGTACTTTCAAACTTTCGGCCCTTTTTAAAGTGAGCTCTGTAGCTCTGCCTTAAGTTGAAATTTACAGGCAGTTATGTTTTGAGTTTACTTGCAAAATTTGACGCCATTGCACAAATGCTTTCTTAAGCAAATCGACTGCAAAGGACCACCGAAACCGAAGCAAGCTAAAACCGTTTTAAGGCCCGCTTGCCATTTCGAAATAAGCTTTGAGAAGGTCGACTTTAAATTACACATCACACAATTCCATTCATTACGCAGGTACGTCACCGCATAAATTACCTTGAAGTGACAAGCAGAACTGTTAGCCAAGCCTTTACTGCACAGTTATCCACTAGCAAATATATTCTCAGGCACAGAACATCTTGATAATTGTATTCAGTTTTAAACGGAAAATAGCTAGGAGACGGATTTTTTTTAGTGCTGATGTTATATGTGTGAGGGTGGTTCGATCAATAATTGACTAGGAAGCCCTTTGAAATATTTGAGGAGACATAACCAAACGCTGGCCGGTGTCTTTCGAAAACAAATTCTGGTCACAATCAAAGGTAAAATGTCGATTGGATCAAATTTTTATAAGCTTTAAAAAGTGCAATGCTGTCAAATCTCCATCAAATTAAATTATATTAATAAAAAATACGATTACAGTATCAATCTGACGTAATATTAAGCATTGATTCAAATACGGAGAATTACCTTCTGAAAAGAACATATGCTAAATTGTTTTAGATGGGAGAAGCATTTTCTCACAGCAGACGCTCCACGATTCTAGTGTGTTTCCTAAATAAAGGTTCGCCGCACCAAAAGCTCCCACAACAAAAGCTACAAATGAAGCCCCTATTATTTTGTGTTGTGGAAGCCGTTGATCTCGATCAATCAATGATTTTGACTAAAAGCCGCATCTTCTACAAAACTGCTTCCGTGCCTTCATATTTCTACAGAACTAGATTCATCGTGAATGCGAAGGCGGTAAGAATATGAAAACAAACGAATAAGGAGGCAACGTGTATCAAAACATCGAACGTCCACCTGAGCGGAAGGCTGCATCCCGTCTTCCAGCCAATAGCTGCAGATTGAAGCGTGTAGCGGTGTTTAATCCCAGAGCCGATGCTGCTGCTGGTTCTTGATCTCTTGCATTTCCAGTAGCCAACTAACTGAATGCCAGAATTATTGATCTTGAATTTGTCTTGCACAGCCTCGTGCATCTTTTTTGGAGAGCTTTAAATTAAGCCTGCGTAAACGTAGGTGTTAAAGCGGAACTGCTCGTTCTGAGGGGTTTTTAGTCGGTACGGAGCTGGAGCTGGACCAGTTTCTCGCTGTCACTGCTGTTCGTGGCATCCGTTTTGGCATCCGCCAATAGCTTCCTCGGTATCGGATATGCTTTTCAGACGCGCCTCTGACAAACAAGTGCGATTTAGTTATCCTTTTAAGTGGCTGGACCGCGGTCCACTTCGCTGCGCAGCCAACCTAAGGCACGGGTTAGTTGTTGCAGTGCTGAAAATGCGCCGGCTGCCGGCCATTTAATTGCATATGCAGTGGCTTCCTCCATTTGAATGAGTCTTGAATGCATAAATAAAAGCAGATATAATAATATATATATATTATATATATATATATATTTGTGTGTGTAATATATAATATATAGTCAATGAACGTCGTTAAAAAGAACATTATAATGGAATTCAGATGAAAGACAATGTTTTGAGGACTTCTTTAAGAAAACGATGTGCAGTACAGCCACAAATCTAGAACATCTGTTCATTTTTAAACCACTTGGAATGTTAACTTTTGAATGAATTTCGAGTAAATAAAGAACAATTTTGCTCCACAAGGTATTCGTTCTAAACAGATGTCAACAACAAATCTTGAATTTATCAGCTTTCTCGTCGGAAACGTGTTCAAGTTAATCGGTGGCGTGGACACTCAAGCAAAGTTTGTAAAGTTTTGTCGCTCACTTTTAGATCACTTCACTCTTTGGCTTGAGTCTATCTCTCAGATCTACTCCCCCACCAGGCCAAGCATCGTACTCCCCGCTTTTCGAATCCAACAGTCTACTAATACCTCTTACAAACCTCAAATCCTTTGGAGACCATGCATTTAGTTCATAAGATCCCAAAGCCTGGAACTCCCTCCCGACTTGCGTCAGAACATCCCCCGACTTGATCACATTCATAAAGAACTTGTAAACACGCCTATTTGGGACAGCTTTTAAAAGGGTCCCTGTGATTAGTCCTTAATGTGGTTATGCGTGCTGACACTGTGCATTCTCCCACTAACCACATTTGCAGGCTGACCCCGTGCATGTCACCCATAACCATGTCCATGTTATTCATGTTGTTTATCAAGCATGATATGACTCACCATTTAATTGCATTTCCCTTTGCCGCAAATGTAAAGCGCCTAGAAAGAGATTGAGTTCTCTGAGGGCGCTTTATCAAGTGCATTATTGTTATTATTAGTATTATTATAGAAAATATTGACCATTGTTTACGCTCCTGAGGCCTCTGCAACAGCCAATAACACTTATCAACCAGGGACGGCGTTGTGTTATATAGCCCTCCCTTGTTGGAATACCCTTCCACGTTGACTTAGCCAATAAAAGGGTGCTTTTAGGGTTCAGACTTTGGGGTTTGTACGCCGTTTCAGCGGCCGCATTTTAGAGTTTTGAGTTTACGGTTTTGCACTTCGCAGCCGCTGACCCCTGCGTGTTCCTCTCTACAACGAACTTACGTCCCACGTCAGAGAAACCGCACTTTCTATGCTAATCGACAGCGTTCTAGCCGGGTAGCGACACAGCAAACCTATTGAAGCCACATCCGGAGCGATGTGCTAATGACCAATGAGAACGCCTGAGCGATTGCCATAGGCTGAAACCGTTTGCGGACGGAAGAGAGGTCAAATGGTCGCGACCTTAACCGGTATCTGGCGCCCGGCCCATGCAGTACCTGGTTGCTCGCTCCTGACTTGTTTAGTGGACTCGTCGAACCTCACTGCACCTGTATGCTGTAGCGCTCGGTCAACGTTCGCGAGGTCGCTGCGACTCTGGCGTACCATTTCTCTATTCTGCTTGTTATCTTAGCGGCGAAAATCGCGTTGCCTTGTCCAGCAGCTAACAATACGCGGCGGTGAAAATGACAAGACTGGGCAGATTGAAAGAACTTGGCGTATACGTACCGCTTGTATCATTCATGTGGCCGCTGGTAATCACGCAGACCGCCCCGGAAGTTGCCGAACAGGTGAGCTCACTGAGCCAGAGGCCAGAACCGGCACCTGCGTTTGTGATTACTGGCCGTCCGCGGCTACCTGTACTAGACTTTTCTCGTCACCCTGGTTTTACCGTTTCTTAAAACCTTGCTTAAAATGGTGGCTCTGCTATACTTTGTCGCCGTTTTATCAGAGCTGTGTTCAGCGAGACTCGATACCCACTCCTTTGACGTTAGGATACCCTGCCCGATCGTTGTTGTCAGGGACACCGGGATCCGTGAAGTGTGAAAGACAGTCGGCACTGCATTGTGCAGCAATCAACTAGAAGGTTCTGGAAATTTGAAGGGGACGAGAGCCACCACTATTATCTTAACCGCCTGAGATCGCATGTCTTCACGTGCCCACCTGTGTTGTTTAAAAATTATTAGTTCGTCAGTCGATGCCAATGAGTTAGACAGGTAATCAACAGCCCGGCCTATTTCCCAGTAGAAAGCCTGCATAACATGTCCTAGCCACTTATGTAACATAAAAAGTGCTGTTGAGCGTACGGCAGCCTTGGCCATAGTGCTACCGCGTTGGGTTTCAGGCTCTCAACCGTGGCATTACGTCGCTGGCAACGAAGGAAATGGTTGAGCTACTCGCTGTCTTCGGCCTTGCACATTACTACGTGAAGCTGGTTACAGGTGCAGCTAGTAAGTGCTGTGATATGCCATCGCTGTGTTTACTCACCTCTGCATGCCCAACTCGAGAGCTGATGGCAGGCACACAGCTACTTAAAGCATTACCAGTTAGTTCTGACATGTGTACGCCAGCCATTTTCACAATTTATGCCCGTTAACAGAATAACCCATTTAATCATGTAATATCACAAAACTGATGTCTTTTAGACACTGTGCATGAATTTTTAGTTTAGTAGTAGCTTCTGGTATGGCCATTATGGAGCCTTATGCCTAGTGATGTCTTCACTATTCACTGATATGCTTATGTGTATTTCAAAGCACCGAAGCGTTTTTGCTTGCGGGGTTGTCCTAAATGCAGCTGCTGTTAAGACAAGACAACGGCTTGCATAGCCCTCCTAAGGGTACTGATTGCTACACACCTGTTGTAATTATTCCTTCAACGAGCCGTTTGCCATGGACAATGGAAGCAATGTTGATCTTGCCATATCTCTTGTGCTGTCACATGTCTTTCATTGTTGCTTGCTATCTCCGTTGAGGAAGATCTAGAGAGAGAGAGAGAGAGAGAGAGAGAGAGAGAGAGAGAGAGAGAGAGAGAGAGAGAGAGAGAGAGAGAGAGAGAGAGAGAGAGAGAGAGAGAGGCAAGAGAGACTTCTTAATGTTCAACGTTTAATCAATTTATAATATGGGTTATGTTTTGCTTTACTGATCTAGGGTGCGGCTAAGGCCGGTCTCCTATGTTGCCCCCGAGGCAAGTGTTCAAACTAGTCCTGAAAGCAAGCGAAGAGCTTATTCACGAACATGTTATTACTTATTATTATTATTATTGTTAATATTGCTTATTTGGGTCGAGACCACTGCATCTCTATGCTACACACCACACTTGCGAGGCAGCTGACCAGAATGGTGCTGTGACTGTGTTGCATTAGGATCATACTTTGATTTTCCACCCAATCCGGATCGGGGCTTTTTTGAGCGAGTAGCCAATCGGAAGAAGATCGAGTCAAGGTGCAAGACAGCCTAGAGCAAACGTCCTGCTCTAGTGCAGTTTGGTTTAACTATTCCTTGAACTGCTGATAAACTTCTTCTTTGCCAGTGTGTGTGCAGCAAGCATCTGCTCGCAACGATCCTCCTTATTCTCAGCCGATGTCATCATGTCCACAGTAGTGCATATCTGAAGAGCAATCTCTAGAGACGTCAATGTGTTTCGGTTGTTCAGTGACATGTAGGATGGAGCCTCGGGACATATTGAATCTGGCCAGTTGAATGTGAATGTTCATGAACATGAACAAGACAGCAGGGGCATCGATATGCAGCTCTTATGGAATCAATAGTAGCCAAAAAGTGAGATCCTAAGTGATGACAGTTGCCTAGCGAGCAGCAGCTGTAATCTGCTAGTGGCTCCTAAGCTATTTTTACCGTCCAGTCCCACAATAATGCTTTATATGATGGCCCTAAGAAAACTAATTCTCTTTGTAGGCACTTCCTAAGGGCTGGATCGTCTGATTAGGGGGGAAGGTAAAATGTAGGAAAATTGCTTCTAGCACAGGGGTATACAGGACAGTGTACACGGAGAGAGTGAACACTTTGAGGTGCCAGTGGCAATTCAGCCGCGTTCTCATCATAGTAAAAACATGTGACGATGACCGTGATTATAATGATGCTAATAATATTATTCGGACATTGTTGTGGCTCCATGAGAGAATTAAATCTTGCTCTCTCTCTCTCTCTCTCTCTCTCTCTTGCTCGCTCTCTCGCTCTCTCTCATTAGGTACTTTGCATATGTTGAAAGGAAGTATGATACTTGGTTAGGAACATTGTTCACGACATGAGCTTGTACAAGCATTCAAATACAGTTCTATTGGACAGAGCAAATGCTAAGAGGAGCAAGTGAGTTTAGCTTCTTTTAAAATATTGGAAAGTCAGGGGAATGTTGTGATGTCAATCAGTAGTTTTAGGCATTAGGAGTAGATAGATGTGAAGCTCCAGTCTCCAAAGGATGTTTGATGGTTGGTTAGAGGCACAGCTAAACGACTTAAATCGTAAAAAGGGGTGTGGTAAGAGTTTAAGTTTTTTTTCGGGTAGGTAGGCCTGAGCAAGAGAAGGAAGGATCTCAAGTGAGTGTCAGAACTTTGACGTCATTACACTGTTTTATAATGGGCCGTTGTAGATCGGTTAGAAGGAAAGGGGCAGTTGTGACCTTCATGACATGCAAGCCACTCTGTAGAGTATTGAACAGAAACTGCAATCATCGTATTGCACAGTTACGAGAACTGAAAGTAGGAAGTTACAGAAGTTGAGAGAGATGTAACAAATTCATGGACCAGCTTGGCTGTGGTATCCTTGCCCAAGCATGGCCAAATAGGTCACCCAGATTTCCTGCTGGTGTTAGGAGCTAAGCAATCATACACAATTTATCAATAAAATGTATCTTAAATTTATTATTTATCTTATGCAATTCACCTCTGCCAGGTTATTGGTTATCTTTCGGCGATCAGTGGTATTAAATATGTCGAGATCTCTAGTAAAGTGGCTCTTGAGTCAGCATTCCTGGGAAGGTAGTTTACACTCTGTGGAGAAATTAGCACTGCATTTTGACTGGAACTTGCTACGTAGTTTACTATTTTAGTGTTGGCATTTTGATTATCAGTCTTGTCTTGAATTTAGCTGCCTTCTCGGCCTGCAAAAACTGTGGCAAGTGCACTAGCCAAAGGGCGACCTGCAAGATCGTCAGTCAGAGCAGCTCTGACATTTTGCTCTCACCATACCTGTTACGTTTGGGAGCCGGTCACACTGCACCACTATGGGTTAGCTCTTTGATCTGCAAGTAAAGCTTCAAAGCCAGGTGCTCGTCAACAAAATATCTTACAAAGGCAGCTCGGTTTTTTCTTTATAAGACAAGCAACGGAAGCAGGACTCGTTGGCCACCGATCCCAGAGAGGTTAAGCAAGGCGCTGGTCTTTATTTACCGTCATGCCTGGCTTTCCCAGCAGACACAGCAAGTGGCCAGCCAACTTTCAGCGATACATTCTAAAAAAAATACTAGCTGACTTAACAGCCTCTAATTGTATAGCGGCAGAAGAGACTTAATAGTTACCACCACCACTGCTTTCGGTGGCAATTAACCATTGCCCATCGCACGATTCGAACCCACAACCTTGGGACCGAGGTCGTGAAAAGTAACCGCCTCAACTAGTGTGCCATTTAGCTTGTCGTGGGTTTGAGTGGAACAGGCAAGTCGGTGGAGATGGGAAAGCGTGGCCCATGGGCCACTTGAGCCAGGCCTGATCTGCTTAGTTTTTAGGGGAGGGATTTTAAAATGAGTTCCACTAAGCTAAGTGGCTGTGATGAAGTGCCTGGTCACTACTCCCACCCCAAGTTTCCATTGCTGGAGCGAATGTCTGCAGGTTGCATTTCCTTGGGATTCCTTAACACATGGAAGCTATGACCACACCAGAGCTTGATATTCACTTCAGAATACTAGCTGTCAGTGTAAAATATGTGTATGCAATATGTACTCTCAGATGCCAAAAATAATCTAAAAGGACTCTTTGAAGAATCAAAAAGTACTCGGAGAATTCTTTTTTTGGTGCTGGTGCCACGGCTCAGCCAGCTGCCTGATTTAAACCCTACACAACTACTATGGAACAATATCGGTAGCTGGCTTCGGCCAAGGTGTTCGGCCTACACCAGTAGCCGACCTGTTCCGTAAACCTCGGAGTATTTGGAATGGGCTCCAGTTTAAGAGACAGCACATAAGCTTGTAGCTTCTATTTCTGGCCAGACATGGTAGGTCACACACACCAACAGCGTACGTGCTTGTTTGGGGCTTTTTTTGTAAATAAAAATTTTCATCTGCTTCCCATAACTTTAGTATGCCTGGTATCGTAGAGTACCCTCTTATTGCCCGAATGACTTTGCAGCTACCGCTGAGAAAGCCATACTGCTAGGATTGTTTGTGCCTGAGTGTATCTATCTCATTTGCTATGCATTGATGCCTAACACCAATCAAAAGATGCAAGTGGTTGTTTCTTTATATATTGAGCAGTTTGCTAAGTATACTCGTCGCTGTGCCTTCATCTGCCTAACTAGATTTTGCTTTATCTCCTGTAGCTGAGCTCCGCCAAATAGCTATTGTTCTTGTGAAATCACGATCAGATTACCTGAAGATGCTTTGGCTGTCGGTATCAGTTGGATGTGTTGCAACGTTCATATTAATTTTAACAGGTATGATTGCATTTTTTATTTTTCCCTCTTACCATCTTCCTGATTCAACTTTTTGAATAGAAGCTTATAAGTAGCTGTGTGTTTTCTCTATTACTTATTCGTTTGCAAGGAACTGCTTTCATGCAACACCTGCACATGCCGTGATGCCAGAAATCAAGCTTGTGTTTCCATTCGAGTTCAGCTTCTCTCTATTTATCTCTCATTCTAAGTCTCTCTTGTTCTTGCCCTCCCTCCCCACCCCTCCCCACTCTCGTCTCTCTCATCGGAGCCATTAGCATACCTGCATATGTCCTACATTTTTTGGCTCCAGCCTACCTATCAGATCTACTCCCCACCAGGCTAAGCATCGTACCACCTGCTTTTCGGAATTTAACTGTTTACCTATACCTCACAGAAACCTCAAATCCTTTGGAGACCCTGCGTTTAGTTCTTATGCTCCCAAAGCCTGAAACTCACTCCTGACTTGCGTCACGACATCCCCTGACTTGAACACAATAAAAAAGAAATTAAAACACACTTATTTATGAGAGCAATTAGTGGGTCCCTTTGATTTGTCCTTTATGTGCTTTATTGCATGCTGCCACTAACCACACTTTATCGAGCATGCTACCACTAACCATTCGATAGTGTTACCTTTGCATCAAATGTGAAGCGCCTAGATAGAGATTGGGTTATCTGAGGGCGCTTAATCAAGTGTATTATTATTGTTATTACTATTATTCTCTCTTTGACTTCTTTAGCTCCCTATCGACTATTGCTATCAATATATCTACCCATCTATTGGCATTCTCGCTCACTTCTGTCTCTGTCTCTCTCTGTCTCTCTCTGTGTCTCTCTCTCTGTCTCTCTCTTTCTCTCTCTCTCTCTCTCTCTCTCTCTCTCTCTCTCTCTCTCTCTCTCTTCCTTCCCTCCACGGCACTGTCTTACTCTGTGTGTCAGGAGCAACAGACATACTTCCGATTTTATCTGTGCATGTATATGCACATGGGCAAACGCAAACACTTGGGCTTTAGTGTCTGCAAGAGGCAAAAATCGATCATGTCAGTATGGCCACAGTGCCATTGTTTGGGTTGCTCTGTGGCTTGCCATGCCGAGCCTGCTATGCTCGATGTACTTCCGCTGAGTCTCAGTTACTTCGTGAGGCTGAAAGCCACTTTCCTTTAGGTGGGACGCCGATGGGCAGCTTGCTGTACGAGCAAGGCCATCTGCTGGAGAAGGACGTCAGCGAACTGACAAAGCTTGTCATTCTCTACCTGTGTCCCATACCACTCCTAGAAGCCGTGGTACGTCGGTGTCCTCTGCTCCAGCTGCACTCGCTGTCACCCTACTCGGCTTGAATGCACAGCAGATCGCCCGTTTATGAACCTATGGCCTCGAACTTTCCTCAAACCGAAAGAAACCATGTTGGCACTGTGTGCCCGATGCTAGTGTTTATCTAGATCCAGTAACTGCATGCTTTAGCTGTGACATTGCTGCTTGTCTGTATCGTGTTTGTAATGTCATGCAGTGTCAGCTTGAGTCCTGCAGGTACCTGATCCACATGGCTTTCCTCGAGCCTAGGCAACGAGTTAGGATTGGACACATTTTTCAACATTGTCCATGCTAGCATTAAAAAGGAAAGGATTTAAAAAATAAACCGTTCTGTCAGCTCACTTACTGTAAACAGGTGGGCTGGAAGTGGCAGCCAAATTTCAAAAGTTCACTCCGTGCGTGCAGCCTCCTTCGACTGGTCAACGCAGATGCTTGACCTCTTCGATTGTCACATCTTGCTAGACAGCACAAGCAGATGGTCCAACGGCTGTACTGTGACTTCACCATGTATCTGGTGCACCTGACTTTTGTTCAAAACAGCGGCTCGTATGAATGCTGTTTTGTGTTCTCGTCAGTTACCACAGTTTGAGAAGACAAAAGTGTGAGAGCAGCCAAACCTCATTTGCACATTGGGTAGCTGAGCCCTGCTATTACTAGCTGGTTTGGCCCAGTGGTTAAGGTGCTAGTTCCGACCGAGGTCAACGTGAATGCATTTGAGGACTGAGGTCGTGAGCTCGAGCCCTTGGCATACCTATATGAAGCGCCCGAGTAGAGATCAAGTTCTCTTAGAGTGCTATCCAAATCAATCATTATTTAATTTGTTTTGGCTCACCATTTTGAGAATGTATTTAAGGCTACCCAGAATAACCTGCATTGACGTTTGCTATTACTAAGTTAATATCTCATTGAGGAACCTACATAGCAGGTGTAGCTTTTGGACAAATATGTTTAGGGTGCAGTTTCAAACTGTACAATGAGAGCTTAATCTTGCCCTAGCCCCAGCTGGTTGAATGTAATCAGTCAGTTGCTAAGCAATGCCAGATAGCCTAAGAGTGAGGCTCCAGCTCGATAGCACCACCAGATAGCCTATATGCGCACACGGAAGTCGTACAGCTGAGGAACGTGCGTGAATATCGCGGCGCATCAAGAGTAAGTGAGCGATAGCTAATAACTCGTTTGGTGTTTAAATGTAATGTAAAGTAGAAGCAACATGCCTGTGTGAGCTGAAGCATCAATTCATTATTGATGTTGCTAATTCTGCTGTTGCATTGCATGGACAGTGTGTCGACCAAGGCAACGCCACTGGGGGGGGGGGGCTCTGTAGATGCAGCTGTATCCACGAAGACGTTTTTTCTTCCTTTGTTTCTGCTTGCCCATTAGAACACTGCCACGTGGCTTACTGTAGTCGCTCGTGGTGTGAAACTGTATTCTCTTAAGTTTAATTTTAATTTAAGTAATTAAGTGGAATTTCAAGTAGTATCTTTAAAGCTAGCGTGCACTTTTACATATAGTAGGAGCAAGTATCATTCCTTGTAAATGTCGTTGTGGTGATTTCAGTCGTACCTTTGGAGCGATGTAAGTTGTCAGGGACTTGAGTGTGGGAATTGGCAAGAGAGTTTAAAACTTGGCATGATTTTACGCTCCAAATCATGCTATGCTGTCCAGTGTTTGTGAGCTTGTTCTAGCAAGGGAGGTAGGAGTGATGGCATCGACTGCAGTGGCAGCTTTGTCCAGCAGTCGTTAGAGGAAGTTCTTGTCTTTGATGGCTGGACACATTAGGTAAACTTAGACCGGCATCCGCAGTTTTATAGTAATATAATGTTTGTCATCTCTTTTTGTCATTGAGTAGAATTATTTGCTTTATATGAGTTTTATGAAAGAGCAACCTCGGATTATGGGAAGTTGGTGGGATGCCGAGACAAGGAATTGCAGTAAGCGGAAAATCTCGCCACCTGAAGAAAATGGGTTTGCAACTCATAGCTGGTTGGGCAGCTTATTTATGGAATAAATCGAGCTGTAGTCTAGAGTCCGCCGGGTAGCCTAGACTAAGCATTTCACGAGAAAGGAGGAATTCCATATCTCTACGCAGTGAGTGAAGACATCATCAGAGCGTAACTGCCCACTGGGGCAGGTCACGGTCAGCCCAGTTGCCTTTCCTTTCCCTTAGCCTTTCCTTCACTGCGATTGACAGCACTGGGTTGCTAGGTGTAGCTCGCACGGCCTGATATCTGGCAGAAGGTCAGGGTGGCTGCCATGATGCTTAACTAGGCCTAAGCAGGCCCAGCAGAGCTGCCTGCCGTCAGTGCCTCCTTTGGCACTGACGGCAGGCAGCTCTGCTGGGCCTCTTTGGTACAGAGTGTCTGGCTCGCTCATCTGGATCAAAGCAAAAAAATATGTAATTCATTTATATAGTGCCCCAAGAGAACTTAATCTCTATTCAGGCCCTTCACATATGCCTCGGGGCTCGAGCCCACGACCTCAGTCAGACCTTGGTCGGGGCGAGCACCTTAACCGCTAGACTAAACCAGCTCGGCAAGATGGATGTGGGTACGGCATGACTGGCCTGTAGAGGGATTGGCCTCACAGCTAGCAAGATATTGGCCAGCCAGTGGTTGCTACAGGTTCACCCATTGCTGTCAGGTGGTGATGCATGCACCTCGTTGTCTTTGCTGGTGTGGAAACCCGATCGAAGTATAAGAGCATGAACAACGAACACCACATGCTCACTAAGCAGAGTAGTGCCACTTCACATCATATTAATTTGTCGTCTGCCTAGCCCTTCGTAACTCACTTGGGATATAGTGTTGTTTGTGACCACCTTGATGAGTTTGCACATGCTCTAAGCTAGGAAACTCCAATTGACGACCAGAACCGTTAGCAGAAAACACCGTGGAGTGATGCAGCTACAAGTACAATAAGAGCGATACCATCTGCAGCGTGACCAATAGTGATGGTTCAAGCTTGTGATAACCGGAATCCTGGATATCCTGCAAAACTTAACCAATTCAGCTCGGCCTTCTATAGCATCTTTCCTTTGCCATGCGACAGTAGCACTAACTGTGGCCATGTGGCCATTCAGTGGCTAGGTCGTCTCTCACGTATTCTAAAGAGCCCCAGTCAGTGTCTTTGCTCACACTGTGCTGGTGCACACCCTGTAGTGTCTTATCTGGTGTAGCACTCCACCATGACCTGTTCAAGTACTTTTATCGATGGTGCTTCATAAA
Source organism: Cristatella mucedo (assembly GCA_009760855.2). NCBI lineage: Eukaryota > Metazoa > Bryozoa > Phylactolaemata > Cristatellidae > Cristatella > Cristatella mucedo. The sequence continues at coordinate 11,834,666 of WPIO01000002.1, forward strand.
CTAATCGAGCTGTTCCGGCTCAATCTCTATCCTCGAGAATTACTCCGGATTTTTTAAGGCTCATTCCCTCAGGCCCTCGATACTTTCTCCAGGTTCGGATCACCCAACGGAAAGACAAGCTGCACTAGGCACTGATTTGTCAACTTGGCCTGGCCTAAGACTCCTAAGCTTTACAGTCGCATTTCTGATGCTTCTTCAGTTAGCTATCTTGGGTCAGTTTTTATTATTTCTGCCAGGCATGCATTAATAGTATCTATTATGGTAAATCATGTAGCCGTATATAGCATCTTTGATCAATCTTTTGGGTGGTATATCGATCTGTGCCCGTATTTTATTAAGATCACTATCATGGCTCATTGTCTAGTGAAATCTGACCACTGGCAGTCATTAAGAAGGGAAGTAGCATACACTATTTCTGATTGCATCTCTTATTTTAAGAATTTGCACTCTTCCACTGTGAGGACTCAACCATTAGCATTTAGAAGCCGTATTGCAATGTCAAGGTCTGGTTCCTTTTACCAGCATCTGTCTCGACCTCTGTAACTCACTGCTTGCTGGTCTACAGGCCTGTGCAATCAGGTGCTTATAGTTAGTGCACAACTCTGCAGCCAGGCTTGTCTGCCGTGAGCTTGGCAGTTGCAACATCACGCCTTTTTTCGCCTACCTGCATTGGCTTCCAGTCAAGCACCACATTGACTTCAAGGTTCTGTCACTCACGTTTAGGTCCCTTCATTCTATGGCCCCAGCCTACCTATCAGGTCTACTTCTCCAACAGGCTAGGCATTGTACCAATCTCTTTTCTGAATCGAATCGTTTACCTACGACTCTTACGATCCTCAAATCATTTGGAGACCGGGCCTTTAGTTCCTACGCTCTCAAAGTGTGGAACTCACTTCCGACTGAGGACATTACCTGACTTGACAGCATTAAAAAAGAATCTAAACATGCATCTAGTTATAACAGTATTTACTAGTCCATGTGATTCGTCCTTTGTGTCCTTATGCGCGATGACACTGTGCATTCTGCTACGAGTCATATTTGCATGCTGACCCTGTTCATTTCACCTCTAAACATGTTATTCTTGTTGACATTGAACATGCTACCACTGAACATTCGATCATGCTTCCTTTACAGCATATGCAAAGTGCCTAGAAAGAGATCGAGGTCTCTGAGGGCACCATTCACGTGTGCTATTATCATTACTCTGCTATGCATGCACGTGTTTTGCTGTATTTTGAGATTTTTTCAATGCTTTGGGAATATGCTAAAGATAAGAAATCTCAAGTGCTTGATACAATCTTGTATAGTTTAGATGAGTGTTGACTTAATTTTGTAGGAGTCTTACCTATATTCGTAAATCCGTAAATGTGATGCCTAGCCGATCGTAGCTGACTTACATCGACAGTGTTTCTTACAAAGCCACCTTAATCTGCTGTGAAGTATCAAACTGTTTATCCTCTGAAACTCGCATTATTTTTGTCGGCTCACTGACACTGATCATTGTATGCTTTTGCTTTTTTGATTGGTGGTATTAATGGTAATAATTAATCCAGGTGGATAATCACACACCATTTGCCCGTGACCTGTTAAGGCTTGACGAGTGAACCACTCTCAAAAGTTTTGTTGAATCCGCATGTGTCAATCCTTAACGCACATGGCACTACCAAAGTACAGGCAAAATCCTGTTTACTGCAATTCCCTGTATTTATGACTCCTAGCTGAGCCTTTAATTTTCTGTAACTGGTGCACAACTCAGCTGCCCGGTTGGTCTGCCCTCAAAGGTGTAGCTTCGACATCATGCCACTACTGTCGTAGTTGCATTAGCTCCCTCTCGCGATGTGAATCAAATTGAAGATCGTCTCTGTTGCCTGCTTTTGCAGTTTCTTTTCCTTGCATTAGACTATTTGGCCTCTCTGCTATTTTGCTTTGCTTTCTGTCTCACCACCAACTCTTTGGGTTCTTGTCGTCTCGCGGTCTAAAACTAAATAGACTTCTTTTGATGAGCATGCTTACTGTTCGTGTGCACCAAAAGTCTAGAACTTGTTTCCAACATCTGTCACAACCTGCATCGGCTATGCACCAATTAACGTGTCATCTAAAGACGCAACTGCTCTACTCGACTTTTGTTCATTCGTGCATTCAAACTGTCTTCATTGTCTCCATATTATGAGCTGTCCTCGGATATGCTACACAAAACAGGACCTGCTTAGCAGGTGCGATGTTGCCATTAGTCCATACCTACCGGCAGGCCGGTCAGCCAGTACCTTCCTGCATCATGCGTTCGCCCTATCAACAGCTCGGCTATCAAACCTACGACTTGTAAGTTTAAAGCACTGAATAGTGCTCGTTGCGGTAGTAGCTCACCTGCCGTGGCCCAGCACGTTGTGAAACGTCGACCGGCGGCCTTTACTAAGGTCCAATTAAAATTTGAAGGGCCCCCTCATCCATCGGGCCGGATACATGCCCACGTGAATACTTTCCACTTCGTCGCCGTCGCTCAGTTGTTGGACAGCCTCTTAAATTCTGCCTACTAAATGTCCACTCGCTAAAAACCAAGGGGTTACTTATCCGTGATCATGTGGTCCAGAGATGCTAGATGGATTCTGCTTACCGAAACTCGAATGAGGCCTTGTATATCTTGTATATACCTTGTAGCTGTATATCTGGGACCATCCCACCAGGGTTCTCATTCTATCAGTCCATGCGTTCTGACAAGGTTGGTGGCTGGGTTGCAACTGTTGTTCGCAAATCGTATAGCTATAAGATGTGCAGTTTTTCGCATGGGCCATCGTTTGAATCAGTTGCAATCAGGTCTTCATCAAAGACAATGCCTCTCACTGTTGACTTCCTTCTGGCTGTCTAAACTTGTTTATAGAGGAGTTTTCAGAGTTCCTAGCTAAAATATTTGTTTAACAGGCCGTTAGTGATTGATGGAGACTTCAATATTCATATTGACAACCCTATCAACAGCCAGGTCTGCTCATTTCATGTCTGTCTGGAGAATTTAGGTTTGATCTAACACATCAATCATACCACCCACGTCGGTGGCCATATTCTAGATCTCGTGATCACTAAGGATGTCCTCCAGACTGACCTTGTGGTGTGCCCACTGACCCTCTCAGATCATTGTTCGATCTCGTTTACTGTTCTTGCTCCCTTGTTTGTACAGGGTAATGTCGAGCTTGTCAAGCGGCGTAACTTAAAAAGCATCGACATAGACAAGTTTTTGAAATCTGTTTGTGGTGCAGGTCTTCGTGATCTGCATTCAGACTCGAACGGCAGCCTCGATACCCTCACTGATGCAGTGAACATGACACTCAGGAGTGCTCTTGACCACCATGCTCCTGTTCATTCTATCCGTGTACAAATTCGTGGAGATTCATTTCGATTTACAAAAAACTCCTAAAGATGCGCCTGGTTAAGCGCAGGCTTGAACGTCCCTTCAAGAAATCGTGGTCTGATGCAGATCTAGTCAATTTCAAAGACTTCCTTCGAGTTTGCACGTGGAAGCTGAAAAAAGCCAGGGCTTCTTTTTTCACTCGAAAGCTGAATTCCTGCCAGTCGGACCCTAAATAGAGCTATAAGACAGTAAACATTTACTGGCCAATGCTGAGAGTTCTGACTCCCCAAATATTAAGGGCTCAGCCGAAAAGTTTTCAGCCTTTACTGAAAAAATTGTGCACATTCGTGCCTCCATAAAGCCCCCTCCGACTAAAGCAATTGCGGTATCACAACCTGTGACCTTCCTTAAAAGATTTTCCGAGGTTTCTGCATGCGATGTGGTTACCTTGATAAGGTCTAGCAAAAAGAGCTCGTCTCCTGAAGACCCTATACCATCATCATCTCTCCGGTCTTCACTGGCAGACCAACTTAACCCTGTTATAACCGAAATATTTAATGCTTCTTTGGGAAAAGGGGTCGTCCCCAAGTCCTTCAAATCGGCAATCGTTAGACCCATACATAAAAAGCCTGGATTAGGCACAGAGGTCCTTGCAATCTATCGCCCAGTTTCCCTTCTTCCTTTCTTTTCAAAGATTCTTGAGCAAAGTGTTGCTAAGCAGCTGGTTGAACATATTCGAAAGAATAAAATGTCAGAAACATTTCAATCAGGGTTCAAGAGGCACTTCACTGAAACTGCTCTCCTCCGGGTAAACAATGGCATTCTATGTGGCAACGACGATGGGAATGTCACTGCCCTAGCTCTGCTAGATCTGTGTGCTGCCTTCGATACCATTGATCACGATGTTTTGCTTGAACGATCGAGAACAACGATCGGTCTGGCAGACGAAGCACTGGCTTGGTTTAAATCGTAGTTTTCTGATTGTGTTCAATCCGTGTCGTGCGGTGGTCAGGTTTCACACACGATACGGGTCACTTGTGGAGTCACTCAAGGGTCTGTACTCGGTCCCTTGCTGTTCTCCATTTATACTCACCTCTGGGAAAAGGGATTAAGGTCCGTGGAAAAGGATATCACTTTTATGCTGATGATACTTAACTTTATTTGTCATTCAAACCGTCGGAATCTGCTACAGCAACGGAGAAACTGAATGCTTGCCTTGCCGACACTTGATCCTGGATGTCGAAAAACATCTTGAAACTAAATGTCGATAAAACCGAACTGTTGCTCATAGGACACCCCAAGCGTGTGGTTGGATTAAAAGGCTTAGCTCTTCTAATAAGCAATGCTGTTGTGCGACCATCTCGGCATGCTCGAAATTTAGGTGTCGTTTTCGATGGCTGCCTCAATTTTAAAAGCTTAATTCGGAGGACTGCTTCTGCAGCTAACCATCACGTCCGATCCTTATCCAAGATTATGAGCTGTCTTCCACAGTGTCTTGCAAAAATTGAACTAGCTCCTTAGTTCTATCTCGGCTTGATTATTGTAATTCTCCTTCGGCTGGGCTACCAAAGAAAGCAACTAGGCCACTGCAGCTGACTTTGAATATCGCTGCAAGGCTAGCCTTCAAGTCCCTTTTCTCTGGTATGCTACTCACTACCTCAACTGCTATCCTGACTCTGCTATTGAGTGAGGTGAAGTCTGTTAGCTACCGAATGCATACCGGAATCCGCTTAGGCTGTGAGTGCACATACAAAACTCTTCTGCATAACACCCACATAGTCTTTATGGCTTCGTGGAGTTACAGGTGGAGATACATTACATTACATAGTGTTTGTGTGCTTAGGTGTGAATGATTCTGTGTGCATTGCTAGCAAGGAGTCTTATTGATCAGTTGACCTGAGTTTCTTTCGTGCACTATTTGCGTTATGGTCCAAACCGGATACCTTGCGTGTCATTAACCCTTAGCTATTGCTTGTGTTGCAGCGATTTGTAAAGTGCTTTGCTAGAGATTTGGTTTTTAGGGTGCTATAAAAACGACTTATGATTGTCATCAATATTGCTATTGCTGAAATAATTAATTGTGGTTTAGTTATGCATACTTATCGAATGTGCTGCCGTCCGAGTGCAACTTGTTCGTGGGATTTGACTTACTATTAAACGTAGCAGTGTCTCTGCCAGCCCTATTCAGTATGTACGTGAATGTAGCCGGAAAACAGGAGTGACTAGAAGATAATTGAAAAACTTCAGCCGTCGCACGTGGCCTCAGCTCATACAGGCTGTTCAATTGCTCAGAGTATAAATAATCTTTCTGCTTTCTGCTTATTTGTGCATCTGCTTTCAATCTCTAGTCATTTGGTACTAGTTAGTTCACTATTGTCTATCTCTTAAGCAATGTCTCTCACTGTTTTGTTCGTGAGTTGAAAGCTGTTGGCTAATGTATGAAAAGCCCATCATTTGCACATCAAAGAACACCACAGCATAGCTTGTTCCTCCTGGCTTTATGAGTTGTAGACGAAAATTTAAGTGGCTGTCACAAAAAAGTTTTTCTTCTAGCAATCAAGATGTAACTTCAAATATTTCATCTTTTTTATTAACTTCTATCCAACCAAATTTCACCAAACCTGAGCATCCATATGAGTTACTATTAGTAGCAAATCGTGCATTCCACCACCTTGTTTTTCTTACAAGGTGCAAAATATGCAAAATGGCATCCAACATAATCGCCATTTTCGAAGGATACAATTTTCTAGCACCATCTAGCACTGCCAACAAAGGCCTAATGAGTGAACTGAAAATCTTTGCTTGCAATATATCTTAGCGTGTGTGCCACACATCTTCCAACCAATCGGCAAGGGTTTGAAGCTCGATATTTCGAGCATTCACAACCCTAAATCTGACATGGTTCGAAACTATGAAGGAAATTGGCAGCACAGCGGAAATGTAAAAACCGGCCAACTGTAGTTTTCGATGAAAAGCAAGATTTGAGAACTCTTCTAAATTGGTTCCTTTGTAATAGTTCTTTGTATGCATTTACTAAATTTAACGTCCTTATTACAAATGAATTATATTGTATTCATAATCTAGATGGAAACTTTTCAATCCATAAATATCACCTTGGTTTTAGCTGCTCAGGCGTTTTCCATGGCTGCTAGAGCAGGTCTACATGCATTTAAATAAATTAGACAAGGATGTCACATCTGAATTAGCCCATGCGTTTGTGACATCCCACCTCGACTTATGCAACTTACTGCTTGCTCTTCTGCTAGCCTGTGCAATAAGGCGCTTACAGTTGGTGAAACACTCTGCAGCTAGGCTTGTCTGTCGTGTGTGTAGCAGTTGCCCCATCACACCATTTCTCGCCGACCACTGGCTTCCAGTCAAGCAGCTATAGAATACATGGTTTTGCCACTCACTTTTAGTTCCCTTCATTGTCTTATAATAATAGTAACACATTTGAATAGGGCCGTCAGAGAACTGAATCACTTTATATGCACTTTACAGATAATATAGATAAGGTACGACCAAATGATTAGTGGTAATATTCTCAATGTCCTCAAGCACGACATTGATAGATGTGACATGCACAGGGTCAACATCTAGACACACAGTAAATATGCATCAGCACACGAAGGACGAATCACAGGGACTCACTAAATGCTGTGATGAATAGATGCATTTTTTAGTTTCTTTTTAAATGTGAACAAGTCAAGAGATTTGCGAACGCAAGTCGGGAGTGAGTTCCAGGCTTTGGGAGCATATGCACTATATCAAATGCATTATTAATACTATCATTATTGTTATACGAACTTAAGGTACGGTTTCCAACAATTTTAAGGTTTGTACTAGGTATGGCTAAACGATTCGAGCCAGAACAGCTGGTGGTACGATGCTTAGCCTGTTGGGAGAGTAGATCTAATAAGTAGGCTGGAGCCAAAGAATGAAGGGATCTAAAAATTAGTGACAAAACCTTGAAGTCGATGCGTTGCTTGACTGGAAATCAGTGCAGGTCTTCGAGGAAAGATGTGATGTGGCAACTGCACTGCTCACGACAGACAAGCCTTGCTGCAAGCCGAGTTTTGCACCAGCTGTTAGTGCCAGAATACACAGGCCGGTAGATCTGCAAGCAGTGAATTACAGAAGTTGAGACGGAATGTCCCTAATGCATGGACCAATTTAGATGTGGTATCCTTGTCTAAACAATCCCGACTTTTTAGAAAGGTTATGGAGCTAAAAGTAAGCAGACTTGACTGTCGAGCTTATGTGATCTCTAATAAAAGGTCACTTTGGAATATGACACGTTGATTTCGTGCAGATTCAACAGAAGATATGCTGGCAGAGCCGAAATTTATCAGTATACTTTCCAATTTCCGAATAAAGCATAGCTCACCTTTAGCTAGTAATCTGGTTTTATCATCATTCAATTTAAGAAAATTTGCTGCTATCCACGTATGAATGGCATCAATACATGCAGCAAGGGTGTTTAGAGAATTCGACATGCTAGAGAGTAGAGATGAGTCAAATTATAGGGACAGCTGTGAGTCAGCTGCATGTAAGTGAAAGCCTAGATAGTGCTTGAAGGTCACATCGGCAAGGGGCGGGGGAGTATAAATCATGAACCTTGAAATCGATGCGTTTCTTGAGTGGAAGATAGTGCAGGGCAGCTAGAAGTGTTGTGGTGTGACAACTGCGATGCTCAGGACAGACATGCCTAGCTGCAAAGTTTTGCACCAGCTGTATTACGCAACGACATCTACTCTCCAACTGCCGACTATGGCACATCTTTTTCAGCGGTCCTGAACTGCTACTTCTATGCTACTCACTACCTCAACTGCTCTCCTAACTCTGCTATGCTTCCCACTTTCTCTTTGTTGCGTGAGACGAAGTCTGTTGGGTACCGAATGCGTACCGAAAGCCGCTTAGGCTGTGAGTGCGCTATACAAAACTCTCCTGCGTAACACCCACATGGTCTTTATGACTTTGTGGAGTTACTGACGGAGATACATTACATTACATTACTTGTTGACATTGAACATGCTACTACTAACCATTTGATCAAGCTTCAGTTACAGTATATTTAAAGACCATGGAAAGATGTTAAGTTGTCTTATAGTACTATAAAGATAATAATAATAATAATATTGCACTTGATAAAGCACCCTCAGAGAACTTAATCTCTTTCTAGACGCTTTAAATTTGCTGCAAAGTGATACGCAATAGAATAGTAAGTAAAATCATGCTTGAAAAACAAACAAAATGAATGACATGGTTAGGGGTTACATGCACTGGGTCAGCATGCAAATGTGGTTAGTGGCAGCATGAACAGTGTCAGCACGCATAAGCACATCGAGGACGAATCACAAGGACCCACTAAATGCTGTCCTAAATAGGTATGTTTTTAAGTTTCTTTTAAATGTGGTCAGGTCAGGGGATGTTCTGATGCAGGTCGGGAGGGAGTTCCAGGCTGTGGGAGCATACGAGCTAAATGCACGGTCTCCAAAGGATTTAAGGTTTGTACGAGGTATTTCTAGACTGTTGGATTCCGAAAAGCGAGTGGTACGATGCTTTGCCTGATGGGGTAGTATCTCTGAAAGATAGGCTGAAGCCATAGAATGAAGAGACCTAAAAGTGAGCGACAAAACCTTGAAGTCAATCCATTGCTTGACTGGTAACCAGTGCAGGTCGGCGAGAAGATGCATAATTATTATTAAAACAAGTCCATACTTGTCTGATTGGCAAGGTATTAAGGAACCGTATGAATCTACTAGCTTATACCATTGCAAAATCTCAAAATTCTAAATCGGCTTTTGATGATGGGCCTCGGTGTCTTAGGACCTGGCTGGAGAGCCGGCCTAACTTTCTAAAGACAATCTTGGAGGACCTTCTTCATGTTGCAAAATTTTTGCAGCAGGAAAAATAGGAATTTTTTTTAAATTATTTTTAATAATTAAATTTAAAATAATTGTTTTTTGTTGTTTTCATTTATAGTTATGTATAATACTCAAACGCACTAGTAATTGAATGGCTTGGGCAGGCACCACAATGCAGCCCAGTCGCACAATTTCGTTTAACATCGAGTGTTGCTGTTATCAAAAGTTTGGGCTCTGGTGGAAATAAGAAAAAGGAATTTAGTGAAGAAATTATGTGGCATGCTTGATTTTCTGAGCTAATATGCGATAACATCTCACTTATTGTCTGAAACCTGCTGGCTTTCCCAGCCATAGAGCTGATCAAACGCTTGCAAACATCAGCTGTTAGGCCATGGTCGATTGAATAAAGGACGAAAGTAGGACAAAAAGTACATAATCAGACAATGGAATGACAGCCGGCTAGTTCCGGAAGTTTATCGGCAGTATTACATAAATGCTTCGTTCGATTAAGATTGCTGGCACCGTCTCAGCCTGTCCATAACCGTCCCTGGAAGGGAACCAAACTTCGATACATTAAAAAAAATATACTCAACTCTGGCAATGGTGATGTTCAGGATGATTTTCTAGTTTGAAAATATATTCCAGTCTGCCAAGTTGTATCGGGCATGGCAATTCGGCGTGTGTAAAGTTTTAATTAAACATCGTGAGTCACCGTGCAATGAAGAACACCTGCCAACATTTTAAAGCCCACATGCTATTAGACCTTTTCCTCTTTATATAACCGTTAGCTGCAGTCTTTTGAATGTTTTGACTTTTTAATTTCGTAATGCCCGTGATGCCTTCTTTTGCTGTCGAAAAGAGCAAGAATTTGCTTATGCAACTCTCCCCAATCTGTAGCAGTCCTGTGGATCTAACTTTGGCCCTGAGAAAATTATTTACCATGTCCTTTCTAGATCTGTATGTATGAAATTTAAGCAGTTTTAATGTTATAGCCGTCGAGATGTGGGTATAGCTAAAGTTATTATCACATTACTTCGTCCTATAGAAAGTACTATTTGCGGGAGCAGATACTGTGGCATTCATATGAGATGGATTTGGTTCTCAAGTTCAAAGCTGTCCTTGGCCCCCACTATAGGATTAACCCTTTACCCGTCGTGTGCTTGGGTTAATGTGCATGCATCTGCTTGTCATGCTGCTTCTGCTAGATTTATTTAGCAGTATTTTATCTAATTAGGTTTTGGTTTTTTTATAGGCAAAGTACCATGAAGGTGGATTGATCAAACGGAGGCTAACCATACTAGCTGGTGCTGGTACTCTAGTAGATTGTGCTATGCAGGTAAGCAGAACTAATTAGAGACACGCAGCCACGCGACTTGTATTGGCATACAAGAGTTGTTGAGAGAAAGCACGTTTAAACGGCAAATTCAACGGTACACGTCCTTCTCTTTTTGAAGTGCACACTTAGAAATTTGTGACGGTTGTTTTTGCTTTGTGGTCTCGTTGCTTGGTGCACTTCTTTTCACAAATTATTCTCACTATAACCAATGATATTCTGCAAGTGGCTCAGCCTTGTTTTGCGAAGAGTAAATTACTAGTCTTACTGGCTGTTGTTTTATATTTAACGCTTCAATCCGATTTGAATCAAGAAATTTGTGTTTAGCTGTTGTCAGAGAAACAGTAACCCTAATGAATTTGAGTGCCATGACATGAAACGGCTAGGCTCGTAACGGAATAGTATCATTGTTTGTTCGCTAAGATTATTCATACCCAAGCAATGTTTAGTACCACATCCTTTTTGAATGTGTTTATTTCAGAGACAGTGTTATGGTGATGCATGTACTTTGATAACAAAAAACAATTGGGAATTTTTGTAGAACTAGGGCAATTCATTGCATGTTACTCTGCAATGGTGTGTCAGTTTTTGTTAATCAAGCTGAGATCAATGGGCGCAGGAGAATTTAAGGATTTCCTATGGAACTTGGAATTTTAAGGACAAGTCTTAAGTTTTATTGATATGAAACAAACGTGCTTGGAGGTCTCTGATCTTAATTGCATTCAAGAAAGAGCAGCTTGCCGTTTGCAAACAGTGTGCCGGTTAGTAATCACGAGATGCTAGTAATAATGGCTAAAGATAAGTTACAGAAAAGTGTGTAGCTGTTGGCCTGCCTCGTAATAATAATACGACAATTCACCACCCGGGACTCACCACAAAGTACTTGTATATAACAGCCAGAACTCACCACAAAGTACTCGAACGTAACCAACATTTATTAATTAATTCCTTAATTAATTATCTGGTACTAGCCGTTGATCCATCAGAAGTGACAAGTAGAGACTTTGATATAAGTACCTCATATCTTCTTGCTAATGTTGTGTTACCATATACGAAAAGCACGGGCAGCTGAAAACAGAACTGCAGATTTTAGGAAGAAGGTAGGACCTAGAAACTACGTTGATGTTTGCTGCCACCTTTTACGCCTTCTGCTACAGCATGTTTTCGAATCGCATGCTGCCACCTTAGATTACGGTTATTTAACAATAGCAATAACGTGAGTGAATAGACATTTGTATATATATATATGTGTGTGTGTGTGTGTGTGTGTGTGTGTGTGTGTGTGTGTGTGTATATTCTCAGCGGGAGCTTTATCAAGTGTGTTATTATTATTATATTGGAGGTTGCTTGAATTAGTATTTGGTGCCCCAGTGAAAATATGAGCAGTACATTTAGCATGTAAGGTATTAAGGTAGTGTAAGGTAACTTGTGTCAGTTATTTATGTGAGGTTCAAAAATCATTTCACGGTTACTTGATATATTACTCATTCAAATATCGGTGGCTCGCAGTCTCTTTACTTGAACGGTACTGACAGCCTAGTGTACCACTAAAGCATCTTCCTTTCATTGACCCAATACCGGATCATGCCTGGCTCGACAGTTGGTTGACCGAGAGCAAACCAGTCGCGAAATTGGCCTGGCAGGTCTGTTTTGATACCGAAGAGTGCTGGTGGCTGGCTTGGCAAGTGCTGCATGCAGTGCTAACCTGCTGCTGCCTGTTAGATGTGTAGCTCTTAAGTGAGGATCTGCTGGCCGGGTAATGTCAAGCCTCTGAAGGAGGTGCCTTGGTACGTCCCCTTCAATACTATCATTTATTATCGTGGAGGGATATGTGTGCTTTCCTTTCATTGTGTCTTTAAACCCTCCCCTTTCGAAATGTGGTGATGGTCAAGGATTTATGAATGAAGGTGCACTTATCGCGGCGAATGAACTGCATCTATTTTTTATTAGAACCACTTGGTTATGCGTTGTTGCTCTTTATTGTCGCGCTGTAGGGACTAGCGTCTATTGCTTTGAAAACTTTATCTTACCAGTTCTATGTAAAGCACCTCGGACGAGGTTTAGCTCCCCCAGAGGGTGTGCAATGCAAGAGTTTTACAACTTGCTTGCAGCCGCCAGATTGATCTGTGGGGAGCCAGAACTGCTGCAGCCGGGAGCAGACGAAAGTGTGCTCGTGCAGGCCCCCTGCACTGCCTGATTGTTTCATTTTACACCACGGACCAGTATTTTCTTTACTGTCCCGTTAGCAGAAACTTTATTTCTTACAAGATCGGGACGTTTGGTTGCTTTGCAATTGGACCGTCAGCTGGCAGCATAGAGGCTAAGCTGGTTAGTGCAGACGGGCTAAGAATTAAATTATCCTCCCAAGATTTATAACACGAGTGAACGCGAGTTGAAGTTCAAGCTCTTCAAGACGTTTCCCACCCATCACTTTTAATCAATTCGCAAAGGTCTAGTGCCTTAATAATTGCAAAATCCCTAAATTTAACACGCTGTTTGGTTTGCAATCTTTAGTAGCTTTGAATTACAGTTTGTCTATGACTAGCTGGTGAGTTCTAGAAGTGACTCGACAGGACTTGATATGTCGAACTCAATGGAGCAGCGCCAGAGGTAGTATCAGTCAGTCAGAAGCATGTGCGTGGGCAAAGCATGACACGACTCTAACTAATGTGACAATAAAAATAATAATAATAACAATGTGTTTGTACATCTCTTGAGAGAACTAAATCTCTATTTAAGCATGTGTTATGCAAGGTAAACACTTGATAACTTATTACTTCTGTGCAGTTGCCATGATCTGTAATCTAGTGCTGGATATCCGTGTTGAAGGTCCTACTGGTAAAGTGACATAACGTTGTCTGAAAAGTAAGGCATGACAAGCACATGCGAGTGTATCCTGCTTTGAAGGAGGCAGAGGCATTTAGCTTAGTGGCTTAGGCAAGCTAAACTTGAAGAAATGGGCTTCGCGGCAGGACCTGCCTTGTCATCGGCATCTCGTCGTCTGCCTTTGAGTTTTGCTCCACGGCCTGGCCAGCACCGGTCGTCCATCCTTGCAGTAACGCTTTAATGTTGGCCTCGGGATGAATGTGGTAATTGACTTCTAAAATAGGAAACAAGCTACGTAGTTGAACCTTTTGCCGGATTTAGAAAACTGCAGCCCCTAGGGGATATTGCTGCACGATTAAGGAGTAGCTAGTCGGGCTTGTCATTCGGCATTGTTCCCAAAATCTCCGAAATAGTGTCTGCGAAAATAGCCCGTGGCCAGCCAGACGATGATGATGTCTGCGTCGTCACGGCAGTGAGACGGGGGGGGGGGAGATATGGAGCATAGGGAAGTGTCTGCGTTGACTGTTGGAATGACACAATATGTCAGAAGGTGATCTGGAGCTTAGCACAGCTTCTGGGTAATTCTAGAAACGCTAAATCTGAAGAATACATTGGGGTCTTTGTGTGTTGCTGGTCATTTTTGTCGGGAGCTAAAGAAAAGAGAACTGCTGGTGCACCCGTCTTTTCCTGCGATCGATGACTCAATTGCAAGCGTTTTCCTTATTTCTGGACTTGGTCTGCTAAGAACCAGTGTCTCAGCTACCCACAACTTACTGGTTGTCCTGTGCATTATGTAAAAACGAGAGGTGGGGGCTGTTATCTCTAGGTTGCAGCCCGCGAAAAAGAATTGCCTGCTGCAGTACTTGATATATCGGCATATATAAGTGTATTGCTAGTACCTTACTACCGGCCTAAGGTCTGAACGGCTGAGCACGGTAAAGGTTTTCTTTCGGCGTCTGAGTGTGGCAGTCGAATTATTGTAATCTTTCTGAATAATGGATGATATTGGCATCGATCGTTGGCCAGCAAGGCTTGTCACAAGTTGACAGTGTCACCAGTGAAACTATGTGTCTTCGTGACATCTGTCTTTGAAACGGTTGTCTTCGTGAATTTTTTTATTCTGAGAATTTACTGAATAAGATACGTATGTGAACGTAGATGCTGCCTGCTCGTCTCGTAAAAGCTCCCCCAACTGTATGTGCCTGATTCATTTTTTTTCGTGGCCACCTCATCGAGGCTAAAAATTTTTTTGCTTCTCTATTGCTCTTATGCCAAAGTGTTGCTGCATCTAAGGCAAAATGCATATGCCTTTGGAACATTGAGTGTACATATTCATATATTGCCTTTTTGTCGTAGGTAGAGATTAGCCCATTGACCCGAGCTAATCATCAACGAATGCCGTACTGGTTATACCTATGTGTGCATGTATTTGGCTTTGCATGCTGCTGGCATTATGTCGATGGGCAGAGGGTGACCCGTGGCTTTGCCGCGGCACAGTGTGTCTTAGTCTCGCTCAAGCTATCGCCAGCTCATCGATGGATACATACGCTATAAATGTGTATGACTGAGCCGACATTGTACAGTAAAAGGCCTGTGATGACAATGCTTGATGTCTCTTGCAGGTGACATTTACCATTTACCTACTATTCACGCCGACGAGAACGGACCCTCTACTGATACCGATATTTGCTCTGTATGCCGGCTACAGCGCTCGTTTGATTTTGTGCACGGGGTTTTTCTATGTCTATGTATACCGCAGCCTTCAGCAGCAGTCTGCATTGCAACCTTTGGTAAGCATGCATGTTTCATCGAAGCTGAGTCGCTTGTGCTAAGCAATTGGTTCTGTGGCTATCTGCCGTCACGTTGCTGCCGGCACCTCGTCGCCATTGATTGGCAAAAGCAGTGACAGCTAGTAACTAGCAGCTTACGGCTGTCCAGTCGTGCCTTGCTGTAACGAATGCCAATACCAAGAGAGTTTGCAGCTAAACTAAACTCCTAGTGTTGCACAACTTGTGCTACGACTGGGTCAATCTCTGTATTATGGAACGCGTGCCGAACCTTTGCATTCCTGAAGCTGTCGAGCAATCCGTCTCACCGCTGGATATCTCATTTGAGATGGATCATTTTAGAGCCCTCCAGCTTGTACGTGTACGTTGTGACCAAGTTTCGATTGTTTCACTAGTACCCAAGACGTGTGGTCACTTGCATCGTTGAATGGTGCGCACACGTTGGGTCTCGTGCCTGTTGCTGGCTTTCTTAGACTTTGCCCATCTTACCAGGACATGGCTGGTTTTCACGGATTAGTTTGGAGTAAGCTCTGAGAGAATTCAGTTCAGGAGGAGCAAGACGTCGCTTCGATTGAATGACCGATGCGAAGTGAAATCCTCGGCGTACTCGACAGTGACTCAAGGTGCACTATGCCACCCTCTTGATTTGTCCATTTTTTGATAGATTGATCTGTCTTTGATTTGAAGTGTAAAGCGCTGTAATGTTATAAAGCGTTGCGATTGAAAAATGCAAAAAGACAAATACCGAATTCCCTTAAACCTATGTTGTGTGAAGCGGGAGCATCTTGCTAAACAGCAAAGGACTTGCTCGGACGCAGCCGAGCTCAACAGCGTTTAATAATCAACACAGTTGCAGACGTTAAAACTAACCGGAACTTCCGCCATCTTCGGCTCAGGAACGCTGGGGTCCGATTTGCTAGCCAAGGTCGGCAAGGGGCCCCCAGCCTTGTATCGGCAAGCAACTACATTTAGGCACGGCACTGCCACGGGTTGGGGTGAGCACTCTCACATCACGATCTCAACATTCACGATCTCAACACCTAAGTACCATGCTACCCAAAACAGAAGACAAAATGTATGTTTGCCCTGTGCAAGACATTGCACCAATGTAACAAGCTAAAAACTTCAGCTTCAGTGAGTTTAGTCTTTTCATTGTTTCGGCTTGAATGTCGGTAAATCTGATGACAGACTAAACTGAACTTAAGTCGCAAGTCGATTACAACTGCTGACAAGAACTGCTCAATTCTAAGGGCCTTACATGTTTTCGAAGTTGCCATGAGCTTTCTGGAAATATGTGTCCTATTTGCTGTCGCGCATCCATGACCACGTTTTGTCCGGCGGCTATTTGCGGCCTTGACCGGCTCACATCCTGCCTTCCTTGTAGGCGGCTCCAGTCAAGATCTCTGCCGGTCTCTTGTTTTGGTTGCCGCTCGTTCTCGTTCGAGCAGGTCAGCTGCTCGCGAGGCCGCTCATCAACACGTTCGTGGCTCGGAGCGCCGCCAGCGAGCCTGGCGGTGCGGTCAAGGTGAGCGACGCAGCACTCGTGGCAAAAGCTGCAAGCTATTCAAACGCCCTAGCAGCAAAAGCCGCAGCCCTCTCGATACAGGCTGTGCGCTGGCATCGACTCAGCATGCCACCGTTCCTTGTCACCACTCGGCATGTCACCGTTCCTTAAAACGGCGCATTTCCTCGGTGTTTTCTTAGCACCTTGAAAACGACTGCATTATTCGTACTTGGAGGTGCTTAGAAATGCACGGCAGTATGAAAATTCCAATTGACCGGCTGTGCTCATTTCCTTGGGTACTGTATGCTATATGCTCATGCCTTAGACCTATCGCCAGGCTTACCGATTGCCAAATGTGGGCTTTGCAGCAAACATGACTTAATAACGTGGCCATTTCTAAATAATATGAATTTTTGAGACTTCTGTGTGATATAATCTGAAGAAGATGGCCACAACTAGTAACATGGATAAGGCAACAAAACCCTGCCACCTACATGTCACTACTGCAAGGGCAGGCTGATAACGAGTGACTAGAAAGACTACGAAGACTAGAGCCAAGTCAAATGGAGCGCCGAGAGGAAATTTGCCATTATTGTAGTTACAAACGTGTGTACTAAGGGCGTCGTTGCTCCAATGAAGTTTCAATGATAACTGCCCTCAGACGATTGGGAGATTTGGTGGCAAAAAGGTCGTGGTCTGGGCTGCTTCAGTAGTGGATACTTGGCATCGTGATGCAAGACGTATATTTAAAACTACTCCAGAACGTTGCAGTACATATTGCAATGAGCCTTAGTGGAGATATTTGTTGTCCAACAGGGAAGTGAGCATAAACATGCTGATAAGCATGTTCAGTATTTTCCGCAACACTAATGGATCGGATTTAGAGCACTTGCACTAACTGAGTGGCATAAAAATAACACTAGCTGATTTGACAGCCTCTGTTTGTAAAACGATAGCAGAGCCTTATAGGCCATCACCACCGCAGGATTCGAACCCGTGACCTTGGGATCAAGGCCGTACAAAGCTATCGCCTTACTAAGTGAGCCGTCACGGCCTAGAAAGAAAAAATTGACCCTAAATCCCACTGAGTTTCTCTGGCGTGAAGTATATAGTAAGCTCGGAGTGGGTCGTATATAGTCGAGAGAATTGCTTTTCTTGAGTCTTCAGGATGTTGGAAGAATGAAACATGTTTTCGAATGCTTTCTTCTTTCCCTCTCCATGCCCAAGCGGCCCAGACAGGCTATTGCTTATCGCAGTGTTGTAACTTGACGTTTGCACTACAAATTAATATACTTATACTGAAACTTTGCTTGCATGTTATATAAGCTTATTTTGTGTAGCACAAATGATTGCAGCAAGGTGCAGTAACCTTTTCATACCAGAACCAGAACTATTTCGCCCAGCAGCCATGGCGATACTTTTCGCGCACGAGTGTATCAATGTGCTGCCACTGCTTACTACATTTGCACTGTCGTCGCTTAGGTCTATTATTACCTGTCCTATCCATGCCAATTCGGTTAATCTGACCTGCTGTGTGCCCAAGCTTCGGTGTGCCTTTCGGGACACAGAGCTGCCTACAAAGTCAGCTCAGAAAGAAAATGCATTAGCCGATTTAACAGTCCCATTTGTATCGTGGCAGAAGAGCCTTAACGGTTATCACCAACCCTATGGTCTTTAGAATAAAATAAAATACAGTGGTACCTCGGCTTACGAGTTTAATTCGTTTCGTGCACGAGCTCGTAACTCAAATTACTCGTCTGTCAAATCAATTTATCCAATTGAAATGCCATTAATCTGTTCCGGTCCCCCTAAAAATGCTGCGATTTTTGTCATATGTTTTTAAATTAAAAAATGTCCTTATAAATAACGAATAGTGTTTAAAAAACACTGCCTTAGAATGTCTTGCAATAAACAGGTTTTATTAATTTCAATATGCAGGAGTAACTTGGAGATCAGACGACTTAAAAATGTAAATAGAGTTAGAGGATAGAGGCTGAAATGAATGCCTCAATCTTATTTGCTGATTTTTGCCCTTTTCGCCAGGCTTTCCTAGCTTTCAGTTTATTATTGGCTGTGCTTTTACCCGGATGTGCCGATTGTCATCCGCTATGCGATGAACTCTCACACGATGATATTGCCTAAATAGAGCACAGTACGTATTTAGCTGTTCTTGCTGTAGTCGGATATAACACCAGAGTCTGGCGATCTTGTGCGTCCAATCACCTCATGGCTCATTCGAGTCTGTCTGAGACCGAACCAACAGGCCTGCACTTGGTGGCACACCAGGGTCATAGGGTAGCATCTTGCAAGGGAATGTCGTTCGCTGGCCTACCCTCATTGGCCTGAGTAACCACAAGCAGAGTGACGTTCGCTGTGGCAACTAGTGGTGGGCTAGCTGAAGCTGGCTCGTAACCCGAATTTTAGCTCGAAACTCAAAGCAAAATTATCGGCGTAGAGATGTCTCATATCTCGAAACACTCATGTGTCGAGACACTCTTAAGCTGAGGTGCCACTGTGCTAGCTGGTTTAACAGCCACTCTTGTGTACAGCAACAAGAGAGCCTTACGGCCATTGCCACTGCTTGCAGTGGCAATAAATGCTCGCCCACCGAAGGATTCGAACCCACGACCTTGGGACCGAGGCCGTGAAAAGCAATCACTCTACTAAAAGTCTTATCTGGCAGCCAGGGCTTGCTGCCGAGTGTCGGTGTGGCTTTCCACTAACTTATATACTCTGTTCGAGGTCATTGTAGGCTCTATTTAATTTTTCCGTCTGCATTGAAGGTTTTGCTGCGGCTGCTACACCTGCTCTGGCAGCTGGTTGTTTTGTACTTGACTTGAGCAGGTTCGATTAATGCAACCTTGCTTGCCACCTTGGCGTTTGCTGATCATACCTCCTCGGTTCTTTTTGCGATGGGAGGTAAAATGGTCACATGTGCTTCCGTGGGATATGTAGCACCTTTCACCTTGTCGGCTAGCAGTTCGTTGTACCGAATAACTGTGTTTGTTTCGAGCAGAGCCGATCCCCCTGCCAGTTGCTCTCACCATCGCTGGCAATGCGGAATCCATTGACATGCAGGGTCTCTATAAACCATGTATGTGTAGCCTTTGCATGTACCAGTTATGAACATTTGACTATCTGGTTGTGTTACATTAATTCTGATATGGCATTCTCATCTTTTGCTCTACTGAGGGGGTTTGCAGAACCGGAGACACTGGAAGAATATGATGTTACGGGTTTCTGGCCTGCAATACCGAAAAAGAGATAGGTCATGTACTTATATGATCCGGAGGCAGTTTCTCTCGACCAGCCCAAAGCATGGTCTGAGCTACTGTCGATAATAATAATAATAATAATAATAATAGTGCACTTGATAAAACGCCCTCAGAGAACCCAATCTCTTTCTAGGCGCTTTACATTTGCTGCAAAGGGAAATGCAATTGAATGGTGGTTGATGTGCAGTCGGTTGGAGAATAATTGTGTCTCACACACTGATGTAGCAGTGAGAGGCATCACTTTACTAGGAAAACAGTCGAAGAAGTAAGTTGCAGTGGCGGCTAGAAGATGGGAGAGGTCTGCCAGGGCAGCAGCTGGAGCATAATAGCTGTCGGTGTGTGAGAACTGAGAGCTTGTGCTGCATAGCATCACTGGGACTGTGAGGAGGTGATACTAGTGCAGCAGAAGTTAAGCTCATTTGTAGCCGGGTTAGGCCTGGGGCCCAGAATGAGAACTTGGGCTTCCGTGTATTTTGTTAGTACTTATGCTGCCAGAGTGAATTTCTTTGATTTAGAGACCAGCTGGTGCCTGTTAGTAGTATTTTGAGACCTAATTACTATATCTATTTCGAGTCAGCATCCTGGAGCCTGTGGGTTTCTGAGTTTGCCATTGCAGTGTGAAGCTTCTATCTGTATAAATAGTTGAACGTGATTACCGACTATGCAGGCAGTTTTTTTAAGAAGCCGGTCACAAGACATGACTTTGGGCTATGTTACATCCCTTAAGCATCATCTTAGCTGTTATCAAGGAGCCCTGCATGGAATATCAATGTAAAACGTACTCCTAACTCATACTTGTATTAAAGTGAGCTTGAGCCTCTTTCCTATACGTATCGTGCATAAAAGAATCCAAAGTGCGTTTTACTTATTGCACATTTATTTGCGTTGAGCATGTCACCGCCAGAGTGCCGCAGGTCCGAAGTCTAGCCGTGTAGACCTTCCTTTGCTGTTTGTCATGTGTACCTTCAAGAAAACCCTACTTTCAGTGCCGGCCACCGAGCTGCTGTTGGGCAAACAAAAGTGTTTGTCATGCGTATGGGTCTCCTCGTCGGGCGGATTAGGATATCCGAAATCAAAGCTGCCGCCTCGCATTAGGGATTGCTCAAGAGCTGCTGCTGCATTGGGGACCGAATGCAGTAAAGAAACGTTGACAACGCTTTGGGCATGGAAGATAGAAGTAGCAAGTAAGAGAGGAGGGGTAGTGAGTGAAGAGAGTGGGCTTGCTGTCTCTCTGTCTCTCTCACTTGGCTCTTTCTCCATCTCTCAGTCTTCCTCTCTACCTCTCTGTCTGTCTATTTGTTTCTTTATCTCTCTTATCCTCGTAAAAGCTTTAGTAATGTATCTCTATTTCTTTGTGGTCACCAATACTACTTATGATGAGAT
The DNA here is from genome assembly GCA_009760855.2 of Cristatella mucedo. Classification (NCBI taxonomy): domain Eukaryota; kingdom Metazoa; phylum Bryozoa; class Phylactolaemata; family Cristatellidae; genus Cristatella; species Cristatella mucedo. The sequence continues at coordinate 11,855,981 of WPIO01000002.1, forward strand.
CTGGATGGGTTGAGTGAGGACAGAGACAAATAAAGGGAAAGAGACAAGAGAGACACACAAGCTTGAGGAGAGAGAGAGAGAGAGAGAGAGAGTAGCGCTGGTAGTTGCATGTATTGATAACTGCAGTGCTCCTAAAGATTCAGTTGGTTTCTGGTAGCTTTCAGCTAGTTTTCCCAAAAAATTGTCAAGTATGGGTCGACTGTTGGCTGCTGCTGCTGCATCATACAGCCGTATATTGTCAATCGTTACTTTGATAACCTGGCTCATGTTGCTCGCTTTTTCTTTGATAGGCATTAGCCATATTGTCGGCGATATACCCGGTAAATCGCACAACTTTTGTGTGGCTGAACGAGCTACGGGCTATACCGCCGACGTTCATTGTTACGTCATCTGTGACCGGCGGCCATAGCTACACGCCTCGTCAACTGGCCTCGTTCTCTGCTGTGTGCACATCATTGGTACTCTTGGTCTCACTGCTGCTGTTCTGGCTCCCTGGCTCAGCATATGGCATCATTCGCCAGGCAATTGGTCTCTCACCGGAGCTCGCCGAGGCAAGCATCGTGCCCATACAAATATGCACTTTCATATGCATTACGGGTAAGTTGCTGAGCTTGATGGCTTGAGCAAGTAAACTGTGTGAGGTGTTCCAACCCAGTTGTCTCGTGTAAATGGGTCATTTTACTGTGGTAAATCTGTTGGGCTCCGACTCACCGGGTCGTGACTTTCCTAAGCAGCAGCTTGAGATCATGAATCATGCTTTTTCAAGTCCTATGCTAAATTCTCCGATCGAGCGACACTATGCTGCTCGTTCTGCTTCGTTTCTGCGCCTGCTACTGGCTCTGCCGGGCTTTTATTAAAAAACCTGCGCCCTCTGTTTTAGTGGGCGTGCGAGCACACGTGACTGGCCTGTTACTGAACAAAAAGATTACAGCCGTGCTCGCTCCGAGCTCCATCGTCAGGACTGGTCTGCATGTAGCAGCCCTGATTGCTTTGCCGGCCATCGGGTAAAGGCATTCTATAATAGTAATGCGATGGTCAAGCGAGCGAAGTGGTAGCTCGATTCTAGTAGTAGAAGCAGTTCTAGCTGCTCCCTTTGCTGCTCGGACAGCATTCCTGTGGTGCAGTTTTTAAGGGGTGCCAGAGATGCGACAGTGAGATTGCTTCTGGATTGCACTATATAGCACTTGCCTCGGTTTCATCCGTGCTAGATGATGAAAGTTAGTGATTGTCTAGTAAGGCGTTCATAGCTCTTCTTGGTGCTGAAGTGTTAACATGCATGCATAAAACAAATGCCTCATTGCAGCAACGGCATGTATTGGCGTACCAACTTATCTTGGCAGAGAGAGAGAGAGAGAGAGAGAGAGAGAGGAGAGAGGGAGAGAGAGAGAGAGAGAGAGAGAGAGAGAGAGAGAGAGAGAGAGAGAGAGAGAGAGAGAGAGAGAGAGAGAGAGAGAGAGAGAGAGAGAGAGACTTAGCAAGTGACCAATCAAAGCCCCCCTCTTAATGGCAAGCCTTCTTCATTGCTTTGGGAAGCGTCGTAGATGACTCATCAAATCATCGAAGTGTTCCACAAGAGTCCCTGTTTATGTGAAACTGCAAGCTCGTCCAACGTGAAACAGGTAGTGAGGCTGCGTGTGATAAAGGCAATCGTAGAAGATTGTAATTACCCCTAGGTGTATCGCGGAGGTCTGTTTCCTACATCCTTAACCAGAGCAACTTTTCAATTGTCCTTTGGAGGCAGAACAAGTAGGAAGCAAGACTTAGAACATGACTGACCTTGTAAACTTCCCACAAGTAGGAAGACAAAAGTAGGACAGGAGTAGGGCAGAAATATGTAGGTAACAATGCCTTCCAAACCAGGCTTTAGATGTCACCTGTATCGACTCGACCAACATCTTACGAGGCTCTAAATTTATTTGACGATAGAGAAACTCTGTTTATGTAATGTAATCTGTCTCTATCTGCAACTCCACAAAGCCACAAAGACTATGTGGGGGTTACGCAGGAGATTTTTGTATAGCACACTCACAGCCTAAGCGGTTTCCGGTACTCATTCGGTAGCCAACAGACTTCCCTATTCTTACGGCTTTGAAGAATGCCTTAATATGCCGACCTCTGGCTTGAAGTGCTGACAACTTTTTCGTGCATTTTCGTCCAAGTAAATGAGAATTCACAACAGCTTTATTATGCTTTTGTTGACAATGTGCATGTTACTAGTAACCTTATGATCATGCTTTCTTTACAGCTTATGCAAAGTGCCTAGAGAGAGAGAGATGAAGTTTTCTGAAGCTGCAATGCAAATATTATTTTGTATACCTATTCTACGCATCCATGCCTATTTTTCAGGCTATGCTTTTTGATGCTCCTTAAATCTTAATCTTTTTTATGCTCCTCTTAAAGGGCTTAATCACATAGTTCACACGAGTAATAGCTTACTTAAAGTTAATTACCAATTGCTTGTATATGTGTCGACTCAAACAGATACTGACGGAATTTTTAGAAGCTGAAGTCTGTCTTTGTTAATGTAAAAGCACTCCTAAGTTGATTATTTTTTATGTGCAGTTTTAAAAAGCAATGGTGTGCATGTCACCCCTAACCATGTTATTCTTGTTGTTTATCAAGTATGATACCACTCACCATTCGATCGTTCTTCCTTTGCAGCAAATGTAAAGCACCTAGAAAGAGATTGAGTTCTCTGAGGGTGCTCTATCAAATGTGTGATTATTATTACTATTATTATTATTATGACTTGAAGGAGCCAGGTCAGCTAGCTCAATCAGAGTTATAGTCTAGCGGAACTAACTCTGATGCTTTCAACGAAGGTTAAAGTTTAGCACCCACATTCTATTGCTAGCAGCAGCAATGTTCTATACCTCTTGGACTTAACTACTGCTATACTCGGTCAAACATTGTCGAGAAACATTCTGTTTGTCGTTTGATTATGAGTGTGGTTGGTGGTGCCGTTTGTTCTTCAGATCCAAATGAAATTTCCTCCATTGCAACCACAATCTATTGACTGACTTACTGTTTACTTTAACTTCAAGACTCCTGTGATGCTGCTGATTGCTGCCTGCGCTTGTGAGACCCGGCCATGATAGCAGCAGCCTGGAGGAGACGTGCCTGGCGGTAGATTTAGAGTTTGTGGATGGTGAACAACATAGGTTTGAGGACCATGTTTACAAATGCCTATGAAGGGCTACGAAACATTAAGGAATTGTAGCTCTTATGATGCATTGATCCATATGCTGAAGGAGGCACTGCAAATGGTGGCTATGGCTGGCAGTCATGTGCTCAAGTATTTAATGGAAATGCACATAATAGCTAAGTGAAACCTTGCGGCCGACTCTGATGCACATAAGCTTTCCTTGATGAGATCAGCAGCTGAGAGGCCAAAGTAGTGCAAAAGTACTTGCTAGTCTCAAACATCCAGCGCAATCCTAGGACAATCTCATCGCCGAGACGTAGTGTCCGGTGTACCTTTGCAAACCGCCTGGCAACGTTGAAGACATGCTTTGAAAGTCACTGCAACGAGATCAGCCGGCTCCATCTGCCCTTAGCTCGACCGTAAATAGCTTAAGTAAGTGAGACCATCGCTATCACTGGAACTGTCACTTCCACTTCTGCCCAAAAGGGGCTCAATATATACTATTGACTTTTATAAATTGGTGGCAATACCGCTATGGTTGTAAGCTCTGCTTCCACCTGAAGCCGATGGCTAGCATCTCGTATATTTGTGACTCCAGACTCTTTTGCCATGGTTATAGTTGTATTCTGCATCTAGGTAATTGCACCAGCCATAGGATGTGAAAACATGTGCTATTATCGGTAGCTGGTGGTCTGTATTACCCCATAATCTGCTGAACATGGGTCTTGGAAAACCGTGTTACATACCTATCTGAAAGATCTATTTAACTCGGTTATGGCCAGTTAAGGTCAGCACCAAGTATCGTGGATAGTAAGTATCATACATAAATCCTGCTGACGGGCCAACTGAGTGTTCTTTCCATTATCAATGAGAGGTGAGAGGAATGCTGATGTAATTAAATCCCCCTCCCTATCCGGCCTTATCCCATCAGTTATCATTACACATTGGACGACCAGTAAATCGACTAATGTGACCATTGGTACCCGTGTACTTGCATTTGGTCTAGCCTATCTTTTCTGTGCTGTGTGTGTGCTTGCAGAGCTTGACAACTCCCTAGCTCTAGAAACAGCTCTCATGTTCATCATGGCAGCTGCATGCTTAACTGGACAGCAGCATGAACTGCAGCTTTGCCACTTGGATCGCAGACAGCTTCTTACTGCATCCTCGCATGGTCACCGCCTTGCATGCTGTCTGCTCTTATTTTCTAGCATATGCTGTCCTTCATTTCTGTGGTGTATGCACGTGGTAGACCAGCATGCTAGCTTGACTCGTGCAGCAGCTGAATGCTATGCGCTTTTATGCTGAGTAATGTTCAGGTCTATCAGCAGCGTTGCATCATGGAACCATCCCGTATCCGTGTTCGTCTATCTTTTCTTTAACTTGCGTGTGGTTAGTTTCATCCTCTTTGCATATAGATTGCAGGGTGCGACCATGGGCGCCACCAGCCTCCTGCTCTCTTTTGTGGCAGAGGCAGCCTCGGTATGCACGGGCTATGGTATTGTTGTGCTCCTGGTGAGTTCTTGGTGGCACCTCTGCTTACCGCCTTGATCAATAGTGACTGCCTTGCAATGAATTGCACTAAATAGTATTTAAATGGGACGACGTTGCTCACAGTTTTTGCATGTTTCCTCGTAGTTTCCGTTTACCGGTTATTGATATATATATTCTGCTGCTGCTGCTGCCGCCACCACCACCACCGTTGAGCTGGTTGAACTGCTGCTGATTCAGGCAGTGAACCAACTACATCGTACTTGCACATTGAGTTGTATGTCTGCATGGCTAACAGAGGCCCTGAAATTGATGCCTTGCTAGACGATTTTCTAGCAAGGCTTGTTTGTGCTGGCATGGGTGGTGCAGTTGAGTTGTAGTCTGCATATCCATGAGGTAATGCATGTCTTATTCCGTTAGTATTCTTTGCATACGATTCCGAGAATTTGTGTAGAGCTCCCATGCTAAATATATGAGGTTTTCATACTCAAACGAAAAAGTATTTATTCGGTCTAGATTAGCTGGATCGGCGGCTTGTCTTTAGCCTTCGAGTTGATCAGCTCCACAGTCAAGTCTGCCTACTTTCAGCTACATAACATTGCTAAAACTCGGGCTTGTTTAGACAGGGATACCAAATCTAAATTGGTCCATGCATTTGTGACATCCCGTCTTGACTTCTGTAACTCACTACTTGCCGGCCTGCCGGCATGTGCAATCAGGCGATTACAGCTGATGAAAACTCCGCAGCTAGGCTTGTTTGTCGAGAGCATCGCAGTTGCCACATCACACCACTTCTCGCCGACCTGTACTCGCTACCAGTCACGCAGCGGATCGATTTCAAGGTTTTGTCGCTCACTTTTAGTCTCAGATCTACTCCCCTACCAGGCCAAGCATCGTGCCACCTGCTTTTCGGAATCCAACAGTTTACCAATACCTCGTGCAAACCTCAAATCCTTTGGAGACCGTGCATTTAGCTCGTAGGCTCCCAAAGCCTAGAACTCACTTCCGACTTGCGTCAGAACATCCCCTGACTTGACCATATTTAAAAAGAACTTAAAAACACACCTATTTAGGACATCACTTAGTGGGTCCCTGTGATTCGTCCTGCATGTGCTTATGTGTGCTGACACTGTGCATGCTGCCACTAACCATACTTGCATGCTGACCCTGTGCATGTCACCCCTAAACATCTTATTCTTGTTGTTTACCAAGCATGATATTACTCACCATTCAATTGCGTTTCCCTTTGCAGCAAATGTGAAGCGCCTAGAAAGAGATTGAGTTCTCTGAGGGCGCTTTATCTTGTGGATTATTATTATTATTACCAGAGTGCGAATATGGGTTATGTATGCTAACTATTGGATATCCAAGTATGCATTACAACGATAATGATGCAAGCTTTGAACGGTATGCCTAATATTAAGATAAAACCAAATCAGCTCTTTTTAAAAGAGCATGTATTGGCTAGAATAGAGCATCTAGAAACGACCCTTCATCGTGTAAGCCGAAATCCTACGGTCGTTCACGGCCGGTAGTTATACAGAAAACCCATCAAGCCTTATTTTGTATTGCCCGGAAAAGCCTTCCAGTAGTGCCGAATGCATGGTTGCATTGTCAGGTGTCGTGAGAGACAAACTCATAGCTTACTACGAGGCAGTACACTCGCACGGTCAAATTTCAGCAACTATCAATACGAAAACTTCCTTCCATATGGTAGGTATATGGAATGAAGTGAAGACTGCAAGCCCTTAAGAAAATACTAGCTGATTTAGCAGCCTCTTCTGTATAGTGCGAGAATATATTTTCGTCTATTACCACTGCTTGTTGTGGGTGATATAATCACCCACAACATGATTCGAACTCACAACCTCAAGACCGGGATTGTAAAAGCAACCATGTTACCTAGTGTGCCATCACGCATCACATACGCTTGGTCGGGCCGACCCTGCACTACCACTAGGCTATAAGTCACCACACTAAAGTTAAAGAGGCATTAAAGAACCGTTTTGCTTTGGCATAAGCTCATATTCAAAGTCTGCAAGCATTGTCTGGGAAGTGAGTTAGCAGCAATACTGACACGCGATTAAATGAAGCAGGTCTTCATTGTCCGGCCACTAAGAGGAAACCACTTCTGTCTGAAGAATGTAATAATCTGTTTTATTGGGCCAAAGCTCGAATCCAATGGACTGCTGAAGATTGAGTTAAGTTGTGTGGAGTGACAAGGAAATTTGTACTCATTTTGAACTTCAAGAGAATTCTTTAGATGCGCTGGTGACCCACTTAAGCCTTCTCACCCAGATGCCTTTATCCGATGGACAAATTCGGGGAAATGTGTCATGTTATTGGGGTGTTTCAGCAGGAATGGAGTCCTGGATGGAGTTCTGGATCATATACGAAGCATCATGATCGAAAACTGTTATCTAGATTATCTTTCAGAACGTCAGACTCCCAGGTGCGACTACATTTCGTGGTCTGGATTATATTTTCCAGCCTCTACAACGACCCAAAACACGCGAATGCCAAAGATAAGTATTGTTGACAATTTATCACAGCTGGGCTTCCTTCTTATGACGGTTATGGGCTATGCAAGGCAATCTCCGGACCTTAACCAAATATAGTGTCTGTGAAATGAGCTCAAACGAAGATTAATGCAACTGGCCGTGGGTATCACATCCACTGATGCACTTTTTGAATACTTGCAACAAGCCTGCGGTAGCATAATGGCCAATATTTCCAAGGTTTGATCTGTGGGTGTGGATCCGACAGGTTGTTGCAAAGAAGGGAGATGCAACTTTCTATAAGCTTAACAAATGAAGCTCGAAACGTGTTAGTTGCAGGAAGAGGTTGATCTTTCTAATTGCAACAACAGTGCCTACTTTGTGGTGACAGCGGCATTCGATATTTACTCAAAATGCAGGCAAGTCGAAAGCCGTCATGGTGGCGACCCCTGCCGTCTGTATACTTTTGCGTTGGAGTCTATATATGTGCCAGTACGTACGTTAATTGTATTGCTTGGCAAGAGAACATAATCCTTTTCAAAGCACTTCACATATGCTGCTGTGCTTGAGCCCCCTACCTTGGTGCTTAGAGACGAGAACCTTACCCTCGGGCCCGGTTTTCAGGCATTCTAGCTGATTTCTCATTTATTGATACACCCGTTATTAGCACACCACTTACATATGGTCTAATTGCAAGAGAATTTCTGAAAGAATTGGTAATTGACCAGCAACTAAGTGCAGATAAAAGTATTGAGCTACATGATTAAAGTGGTTTGTGCCCATCTAAGACTTTCATTTCGTGAGAGACTCGTCTGTTTTTTAGCAAAGCCTGATTGCATAGTCCTGCAGTTTGTATCAGGCTGGCTCGTTGTAGAACTTATTGGCAGTGGCAGTAAAGATATGCTTAGCTTGCCTTTATCCTGCAGCAGAAATGCTGACTGTGGATGAAAGCAGTGGTTGGCAATTAGAGGCAGGAATTACTTTAAGCAGCATCCTTTAACAAATGAATTATATTTAACGCTGTGAGTGCCTGTTGTGCAGCCCTAACCGGCGTCAGGACAAAGATTGTCCACAAGTCCTTGAAGAACTTGTAGTTCGATTGCATGAGGGCTGGTACCCCTCCTTTCCTCAACAGCTGGTGGGAGCATCCCCAAGAGTGGCCTGTGCACAGCTGTGGTCAGCTTCTAATGAGGCGTTGACACAGGCCGATAACCCCTTGGTGAGCAAATGGTGGATTCACCCTCGGGGTCGGCCAAGGGACAGCCGGGGTCGAGGAGAAGAGACACGAGTGTGAGAAGGGGGCGAAGGCAGTCGTGCGTCTTGCAGCTCCGTGCCTTGTGCAATAAACCGTTGGCGTTGTTCATCGGCTGGCTCTCTGATGTATGAACCAAACTAGAGAACTCACAAGTATTAATAAACATTAAAAGTAGAATTGAAAATAGACATAGCTGGGTTATACACTCGAATGAGTCTTCGTCTTGCCATTCTACTCATCGTGCTGCAAGAAACTCTGCTGAATTTAATAGTTCCTGATGTGTTTAGAGAAGTTGCAGATGCCGTGCTGCTGTGGTCATTATTTTCTTTTACTTTGATCATTGTAGGAACGCTTTCGGGATAAGAAGAAACGCTGCTCAAATAAAGTCGGTCAGATTGAGCTGTCATGCAACGACAACTGCCAGTCGCAGACTCGGGATAACCACTAGGTGCCTGACCCAAATCAACCGTGCTGCTTCAAATGTATTAGGCAGTTTTAGCTTCGCAATAAATCGTGAGACAAGGCATAGTGAAATTCTCAGCATACAACATTTGTTGCTGTACACATCTGTTTTAACCTGCAATGAATATGTCGTGTAGGTTGGTTGAGTATTACTCCAGGTTGCCATAGCCTAAATGTGGCCTCCCAATCAAAGGCATCTGATGAATAACTAAACGCTGGTTTTAAGTGATAAATGCAGTCTGCATTTTACTCTGCTTTCACTGCTATCTGCCAGATCAATGACACTAGGTCAAGGGTGCTGCAGTAGCACACACCCTAATAGTTGCAATAGTAGTTTGGCTGAGATGATAAAAATGATACACTTGATGCAGCGCCCTCAGACAACTCAATCTCTTTCTAGGCGCTTTACATTTGCTGCAATGGAAACACGATCGAATGGTGAGTGGTAGCATATTCAATAAACAACAAGAATGAGATGGTTAGGGGTGACCATGCACAGGGTCAGCATGCAAATGTGGTTAGTGGCAGCATGCACAGTGTCAGCAGGCATAAGCACATGAAGGACAAATCACAAGGACCCACTAAATGCTGTCCTAAATAGGTGTTTTTAAGTTCCTTTTAAATGTGGTCAGGTCAGGGGCGGTTCTGACGCAGGTCGGGAGGGAGTTCCAGGCTTTGGGAGCATACGAACTAAATGCACAGTCTCCAAAGGATTTTAGGTTTGTACGAGGTATTGGTAGACTGTTGGATTCCGAAAAGCAGGTGGTACGATGCTTGGCCTGGTGAGGGAGTAGATCTGAGAGATAGGCTGGAGCCAAAGAATGACCTAAAACTGAGCGAAAAAACCTTGAAGTCAATCCGTTGTTTGACTGGTAGCCAGTGCAGGTCGTGAGAAGTGGTGTGATGTGGCAACTGCGACGCTCACGACAGACGTGCCAAGCTGCAGAGTTTTGCACCAGCTGTAATCACCTGATTGCACAGGCCGGTAGACCAGCAAGCAGTGAGTTACGGAAGTCAAGAAAGGACGTTGCAAATGCACGGACTAATTTAGACGTGTTATCCCTGTCTAAACAACCTCAAATTATAGCTATTTAATCTAGCTGAAAGTAGGCAGACTTGGCTGCAGAGCTGACGTGTTCGTCAAATGAAAGGTCACTTAAGAACACGACACCAAGATTTCGTGCTGATTCACCAGGAGGTAAGCTGGCAGAGCCGATTTTTAGTGTTATCCTTTTCAATTTCTGAATCACACTTGGTTTGCCTGTAACTAGTAAGCTAATTTTATCATCATTCAATTATTATAGATAACGGGTAACCGTTGTTAACGGCTACAGAGTTAGGTCACCTATAGTCCACTTATAACTGATAGGGGCCGTCTTTCTTTTTTACCACCTTTTTCAGCCAGCGAGCTAGCTCCGTAGGCTTCGAGACTTCTCAGTCGCTACAGTTTGCCCATCTTGATGTTTCCTGCTGAGCAGTTCTTGTGCACTGGCAGCTCTCAGATTAGCCGAAATGCCAACCCTTGCCTTAATGAGTTTGACTAAGGCATCTAGTACACACCCGGCTCCAGGTCCACCTAGCTCGGTTTTGAACGGAGCCTCGTGCAGGCGATGCGGTTAGGGGACGGGCCGACTAATGTGCTTGCCATAGAGGGCTGGACTAGGACACCAGGTGTAGACCCCTAAAGTTAGCATAGAGCCAGATGCAGAGAATGCTGTCAGTATGTGCACCGACTAACCTGCTTAAGGAGAAATAGCAGCTACTTGCAAGGTCACGAGTTCAGAGGAGAGAGAATATAACGGGACGGCTGACAGAGCTCGGAGCTGCAGCTTCCATCCGTAGTCGATGCTGGACTACGATTCGAGAGTCGAACCTACGGCGACGAACAGCTAACAGCAACTTTGACTGCGAAGTTGTGTTCTACCGGCTACTCAGTTAGCTGCTTGTATCTTTGGGGTGTTGTAGCGGTCCGCCTTCTGGGTGGGACCATCGCTCGAGACGCGAGAATAGGGTAGTTTATTATACTCGGGCTTCGGGAGTTCGTGCTACAGTTTCGGTTAACTCCATCGGTCCGGTGCACGCCACTTAAAGCACTTGCGCCGGTGCGTAACCACTACTAACAGCCGCAATAAACCCTAGCTTTCGGCACCCAGCTGTGACAGCTTGTGTTTTAACCTCGCTGCATCCCTCAGTCCACCAGTAGAGGACCGGGGGACGAGCTTCCATGCGGTTACACTTATGCGCCCTAAAATTGAGCCAGAACGGCTCTGTGCTACACGGCATTCTCACAGGTAAGGAATTGATGTTAAAAAATCGAGAATTACTCACTACCACGATCAGTGTAACTTCTTAGAGGCGCTACCTGATTCAAAAGTGGCGAACGACTCCCGGCGGATGACCATCTTCGATTGCCCGATTATCGAAGTTTGGGGTCTGCCCCCCCCCCCAGCCCAATATGCTCGGGAACAGCACAAGCCAAGCGGCCGTAGCTTGATGAGCCTGTGAGTGTAGCTAGGGAGCCATAGTATTGCATGGCCCTTAAGGCTGTGAGCCCTATCAGATGCAGCTGCACTGCTTGCTGGGGATCGCATGGAGCTCTTCGGTTGCTGAAGTCGTGCCAATCCCTGTATCCCTCATGTTCGTACCTGACCCGAGTACTTATCTCTAAATTCTTTACGTTTCCGGCCTTTTTTCCAGCCTACGCCTGGTAGTGATCGTTCTGATCTATGTACCAGCAGTAATTATGTTTTGAACGTTATAGAGCCTAGGGCTCAGCCTCGACCCTCAATCTCGCACAGCTCGATCGAGTGTCTTCGTCTGAGACCCAAGTCTCCATAACTTTCAAAACAGAACTACTCGCTCAACACTAGACTCGCTGTCGCTCGCCATAGTGTTTTCGCCTACTTCGTTGTTTATCCTATCGCACTCTAACATAATAAAATTTGATTTAAAGAAACAATTTATTAAATATACTATGAGTACAAGGTGTAAATTCTTTCCTAGACATTGGCATGAGAGTATGATTTCTTATATAATCAGAATTAGGCAAGTATTTTACAATTTTTACGATCATTGCATTCCTTTTGTTAATGGATATGACGAAATTAAACTACTCACAGATTTTATAATTGATTTAATTCGCAAAGGTGAGAAGCAAAAGTTAAATTATAATTTGATTAGACATCCAGAATTCTTTAATGAGGATCAATCTACTAGTATTGTTGATAATTGTCTAGTTAAAACATTCAGAGATCCATATTATGAAAAAAAATTTCCAAAAAAATATTGCTGATAATATTTCCTAATCAATATAGAAAACTGCATATATTTGTATATTATGGTAAACATGATTTAAACATCTTTTTATGTTATATAGAAATGAGGAATGAAAAATTTAGCAGACAAGTTGGAGAAAAATATCAAGATTATATCAGAAGATTAAAAACTGCAGCTGCTGAAAAATCTGACGGATTAAAACCTAGACATCCAAAGACATGTGAAGATATTGAAGAATTCATTTCTTATCTTAATGATCGTAGCTATGATGCTACTTCTGTTTTCATTAATTATATGGATTCACCAGATTATGAAGAAGATTTATATCCAGGATGGGTTTGAAAAACTTTCGATAATTTTAGGAAAACGGAAGATCTAAGAAAAAAATTTGTTCTTCAAAGTTATGATGAAGTAGTTGCATATAACATTAAAGTTAGATCATGTTTAACTCAGTTAACAAGAGTAAGATTTATAATTAAAATAGTAAATATACTAGTAGCTTTAGGAGTTACAGTTTCTACAACACATATTCACATACATCCAGGTATGACTAATGTAGTCTCTGTTCTCTCAGCATTAACAGCAATGCTAATGGCAGTTGATGGTGTTTTAGTTGAAATAGATAAAAGAAAAAGATTTAGTCTCAATTCTAACACAGAATTTATTTCAAAAATAACTGATGCTTTATCTGATGAAGTAGTTACAAAAGAAGAGTTTGACGATATTATAGCAGAACGTTCACATAGAGAAACTACTCCTCTTGCTTAATCACTTGCAATTCCTCTCTAACAAAGCTTCTCTTAACATCATTTACGAAATATCTAACCGGTTGTTTTTTCAATACCATTATTCTAACAATAGTATGTTTAGTTAAACTCCATATTGGATCTGTAGCTTTTCTTCTTTTTTCATCCTCTCCTTCACCAGGTTCTAGTAAATATCTAACAGTTGTTCAAAGTTCTAATAATTTTTCCTGTTCTCCAACTTTTCATGATATTTTGGAATACTCAGTTTTACTGATTCTTTTTTTATCACCTTTGCAGGTTCTTCACCAATTGATCTGGTAACGCTATTATTTAGATAATCAATAATCTTTGGTAAATTATAAATCCATTCTTTATTTCTAGTGAAATCTCCATTATTAATGTTTTCTAATTCTTTCTCATATTGCGCAATAAATGCTCTCTCTGCTACAGTTCTATTCATTCTTTCAACAAGTGCAACACTCTTTTTACTAGCAGCTTCTATAACTTGTGTTTCATGTCTTTTCATTTCTTTCATGAACTCTCCTTTAAACTCAGTTCCAGGATCTACTGTTATCTTCTTTGGCCATTTCAATAAACTTTGTGTATAAATATCTGTTATTGCTTGTGATACTTCTTTAGAAGACTTTGTTTTAAGTGGTCTCGAGTCTTTATATCTGCTAGCAACATCAATAACACTCAAAGCATATTTGTATCCAGAATCATTCGGCATATACAAAATATCTGCTTGATGATTTTCATTAGGTTTAGCTATATTAAAGAAATCTTGTGGAATTACTTTCGGCCTTGGCTTGAATATCTGGCTTATATCTGAGTCTGGATTAAATTTCCCTTCCTTTTTTCTTTCATTTAGAGTTAAAAATGACATTCTATAGAAATGGAAATATTTGTGTGATACTTGTTCGACATCATTTAGCGAAATTGAATAATTAGAGTCAGGCCATCCAGTTTGTCAAAAGGTTAAACTAAGATCAAAGTTAAAGTATGAAATGCCTTGCGATATTTGTGATTTAGATAGTACAGAAACAGAATTCGATTGCGGCATTTTAAGAAATAACAAAATAATCATTTGTGCATATTGTTATTATGAAAGGAATAAATATTCTAAACAAAGACCTTCAAAAATATACTGTTTAGCAAAGAAACACTTTAAAAAAGGTGTTCCGAATTATTCTGTAATCATCACTGTTTAGAACACGAATTAATAATGCATATAGCAAAACTATTTCCACTAGTAAAATGCGAGCATAAAGCAACACAATATTAAAGAATTAATTGTTCTATTAGTTCATTTGTACTTTTCAGGTACTTATGTAAGAAATTAATAGATTAACTTTCATATTTCCTAAGTTATCAACATAATAATATTCTATTGAACTCTTGTAAAGTAGGCATAATACTTAATATCAGTTCCAGTTGGTGATGTATTTATAGCAAGTATATCTCCTGATACTATTGCCATGTCGCTGCTAGGTTTTAGTTGGATACAGTTAGATGATCCAACATTCATTGCGCTTAGTATTATTAGTGGAGGACTATTTTTATTTGTCCAAGAATATGCAGTAGAAATATTAATAATATAATTCATTGCCCTAGGATTAAATGTACGTACAACAACTTCTGTTATTTTTTTAACTGTTCTATCAACATAGGATTTCGTTGCAGCATGAGAAGAATTAACAGGATCAGCAATATTGATTATAGAGTTATTATTCATATTTAAATTTGTTGTAGCAGGAGAATTCTTCAATAATACATCTCGTTTTAATCCTCCATAAGTAACACAAAAATAATCAGGTAAAACTGTTGGTGTAGTAAGACTAGAATTCCAATATGTAGAAGTAATAGCAAAACTATTCATATTTAAGTCTCCAGTCATTGTATCTCCAGATTTCTTGACATTGTTTGATACTTGACTTACATTAACAGCATCTGTTGGATTAACTCCTGGAGCAAGACTTGTAATTGGTCTATTCTGTAAGTTTAAAGAAGTACCACTATTTACAATACAGAGTTCGCATATGCATATGCTTTTGTTACAGCATCACTATCATTTACAGGATCTCTCATATTAATAATTCTATTTCCATCTGCATCAAGATCTGACAATATATATCCATTTATTCTACTTACATAGTCATTGCAATGATGTCTTCGACTCATCTATATAGTTATTAATTAAAAATTCAAAATACTTTTCATCTTTAAGTAAAAGCATAAAAATTGGTTCTCTAAGTGGCATATCCAAATCAGTATTAGGAATTCTTACATTACCAGCTGCTACGTAATCTAGAGGAGGTTCTTCACAATTTAATCCAGGAACAAAAATCTCAAATTCAGAGTAAAAGCATTCACTAAGTTTTAAAACATGCAAACCTAATAAGCATTGCGCGTGATATTGTTTAGGTATAAAATCATCAACAATATTTCTGCTCCATAAGCATTTTATTTCTACTAAGGTATTGTTATCTATTATTCCATAAGGATAATATCTGTATACACCATCACTACTAAAACATTCATTTATAAAAACTTTGCAGCTATAGGTTCAAATATTTTACCAAACGACATTGGAGGAAATCTCATACTAGAATTATTAGCAATATATTTTTTTAGTTTTCTGTTAGCAGTTAATTATATATCAGTTTCACTCTGATCTCCAAATACTAAATCATTTCCAAGCACTGAGTAAACTTCTGAGCCTCCAATATTCAAAGACATTGATTTTTTTCACTCATCTGAACCTTGCACAAAATCAAATTTATTCATTATATTTCTAAAAATAATTTTCTTTAGTTGTCTGTTCCATCATAAACAAATGTCCCTTTACTGCATGTAAATGGTGAACCATCACCATTAGAAGTAAGCTCAGCAGTGTTCTCACAAATAGGTAAATAATGAACCATAATACTTGTAGCAGCATTACCAACGACAATAGCTGAAGGTATTTGAGAGTTGAACTCAATACTTACATCGAGTTTTGAAGTGATTCTTAAAGGTTCATCATTGTATTGGAGATCAACAACATGGAATGGATATAGCATTAGCCATTCTGGAAAAGTTACACCAACTGGTTCTGTAACTTCATTTAATCCAAGATACTACTCTCTGAATTGAGTAAAATCTAGATATGCGGTAGAAAATTTTCCATCTTTTGGATAACTACTTCTAGCAACAGTAGGATATTGTTTTGAACCATTAGCAAGAACAGTCACATTTTTAATATCACAATGATTTTATGTGCATGGATTTCCAGTATAATCATTATATTTGTTTTTATTCTGTGCAGCAGCAATCAACCACCTAACTTTATCAATAGTGTTGTGTACAGATAGAGTTCTAGTATATTTTAGACCTTGGTTAAAGTTTGTTAGTGTCATATTCTCATAACGTCTGACTCTGTAATTAAGTCTAATTTTCTTTGCTCTTTCACTTGACACATCAGCAAGTGCTCTTTGAATACTTTTTTTAGGAATAACACAAGGAACCATCAGCCTCATTTTCGACATATTAATCTTAAATGCAGTCCAAAGTCCATCATTAGAAGCTCCGACAGCACTTCTAGATGTCCTTGAATTAGTATTAGCAGCAGCTCCTGATGTGCCAGTCATAATAGCATCAAAGTCACTTCCACCAACTCTCGTCATCTCAAGCGTAAACGGGATATTATAATAAATCTTAATCGTATCTGCACAAAATCCAGACAATCTTGAAAGTGGAAGTGAGATACTAAAAGTTCCTACATTATCTGCTAAGACACTAGAAAGACCTCTTCTGTAAGCAAAACCAATATTACTAGAAGATGCTGCAGATGCGTTTGGACTAACATAAGAACTGCTGCCTGTATACAAATCATCAAAAGAATTTGCTTAATCTTTCTTCCATCCAATTGCAGGTCCTTCTGTTCGGTTGTAATCATTTGGATATGTGAGGTGTCCAATAAGAGTTGATACACTTCCAGGGCCTTTTTTCAATGAATAGCTTTCTATTTCTTCAGCACCAAGTCGGATTCTCATCGAACTAAACATCCATGCTCCAGCATTGTTAACAAGTCCAGCAGCAAGAGTTCTAGTAGGTGCTGCAAAGTTTCCACCAGCAGCTGTTTGGACTTGCAATTGTCCTTCAAGCAGTAAATAAGCATCTGACAACACATAACAAAGTTGTTGTTCGCCAGGAACAGTAAATCAGTAAATGTAACCAACTTGTTTGCAATACTAGCTGTTTCATTTCCGTTACTCTGATAAAACTCTCTGTATTGATAATCTTTAATTTTAAAGTTAGGAAAACTAGGATCTCCCAATTCGAGTATAGTATCAATTGTCATTGGTGCACTTGCCATTTCTTCTCTATATAAAAAAGTAAAAATTTATTTCTTATTCTGAATGTATAAGCCAGCATCAATTTTTTTCATGTATCCGCCATATCCATCAGCTCTAGGCATAATAGCAGGTACAGCAGATTTTTTTATAACTCTTTCTATTTCTTTATATGCCTTAGGATCATTTTTTTAACGTTTCTGAATAATCTTCAGTTTCAGAATCCTCTATTTTTGCTTTGTATTTCTTTTTGTTTTTTGGTTTAAGTTTATCAAGCATTGCACGTTTTATCTCAAGATCCATCTCTTTCATCTTTCTATCATAATCTTCTTCTTTTTTACGTTTCTCCAACTCATACTCAAGTTCTTTCTTTCTCCTTTCCTCGTCCAGTTTGTCATTAAGTTCTCTTCGTTTATTAGCATATTCCTGGTCAATCTTTTCTTTCTTTGTCTGCAACTCAGTTAATTTTCTTGCCTGATGCATTTCAATTCCTTTGTTAGCAATGTTCATACTAAGCCCAGTTAGTCCAGTAATCGCAGGTGCTGCTTTTCCAACACCATCAATAATCTTATCAAGTACACCAGAACCATGATATTTTCCACCAGTTATCCTACCATGACCAATTCTAGCATAGCTACCCATCCTATATTATTTTGAAATTTCTATTGTAGCTATAACATCTGTAATAGTATTTATTGCATTTTTATTTTGATCTGTTAAGTTAATTTTAAGACTGCTAACACCATCAATGTCTCCGCTAGTTGGCAAGAATAAGATATTTGGAATGTGCACGTTAAACTTTTCTCCTGGATTAATATCATTAATATCAATTAAATATAAAGATGAAGATTGCTCTAAAAATCCTTTTTTATATTCAACATAGTTCTTACTAGGATCTACCAAATCACAATCAATACTTACCCATTTTACTCCAGAATTATCAGGAAGTTGCATTTTATTCCAAGCCTTATAAGTTCCAGAGAAATACATTGCTTTTTCTACAGCTTCATATGGTGTCCCACCAACAATTGCAGCATCAAATGAGCCTTGCAAATTTGAACTAAAACCTAAAGTGTTTCCAATAGTGTTGATTATTCCAGAATTTGTTCTTAGTAGCACAAGATAGTCTTGACCAAATTGCATAATTATTTTATCATCAGTATCTACACTAAATTTTATGTCATTTGATGGAGGTCTAGCTAATGGATTTTAAAATGCTTTCGCTGCTATTAAAGCATTACTTAGGTAAGTGACAAGTTTTGAACTATCGTAGTTTCCTTCTAGGACTGCAATAGAAAAGTTGTCTCGATTAGTTATATTTGCTCTATACCAAAGCATATCGTTTACACCAGTAGTAATATTTGATATTACTTTGTTTGTATAAGTAAACTCAACTCTCCGTAAGCCTATTTTGTTATAACCAGAATCAGATCCAAGCATTACCGGAGTAACTAGAGTTTTTGAATCTGAACTGGTAGTTCCAGTTATTCTTATTGACATTCTTATATTATATCTCAATAATTTCTATTACAACAGTAATTTGCTGAGAACCAAAATCTAAAACCTTTTAATTTTGATCTGTAATAGTAATCAATATATCAGAAATAGAATCACCAACAAGATTGTGATATTCAAGAGTATTTGGTTCATATACCATTTGTTCCCAAGGATAGAAATTATAAGCAAAACTTCTAAGAGCTTGTGTTTCGATATTATTTATATAACTTGTTCCACTAGCAACCAAATTACAGTTTATAAGTATTAAATTTAGGTCAGAAACAAAAACTTCATTCTCTGAAGTAATTTTTTTTCTGCTGGATCTACAACTATTTGTGTAAACTGTTTTCCAGGAGCTGCACTATATGTATCTAATGGAAGTGTCTTGTCTGTTGTATAAACAGTTCCAGTAAATCCAAGTAATGGAGCTATAGTAGATTTAACAGCAACAAATGTAAACCCAGCAGGCATAGTAATCCAAGAATTAGAAGTAGCAGTATCAATACCTAAAACAAACTTGTCACTTCCAGATAATACAACAGAATTATTTATTGCATCTACTATGCCAACATTTACATCATCAGATACAGCAGCGTATACGCCTGGCGGAACTTTTACTACTAGCTCAGAACCACTAACAAGTCTATACACAAAAGTATGATTAGATGATGTAATGTTCTTAATAGAATTAGTTCCAACAAACTTTTTGAAGCAAACTTTAAAGTTTTTATTCTTAAGTTTTATACGATCACTAATTCAAATTCTAATTGGATTAGTAGTTCCTGTAACATTAAAAATATATCCATCTTTACTTGCAGCAGTACCCTTTTTGATTGACTCAACATTTTTTAGAATATCCTTATCTACACCAAGAAGATCAGACATTTTCTATACATCATATAAAAGTTCATTAATTTTAGCAATGTATGACTTTGGTACTTTTCTAGATTTTGCAAGATAATCAACAGCAGCACAATTAAAATTTACTACTCCAGTATTTCCAGCAGCAAGTTCACGAATCCACAATTCTATCTTACCAAATACTTCTGAATCATTCTTTACAACTAATGGAATTACTTCTATTCCCTTACCTATTCGAGGTCTTAAATAATCTAAAACTCTTTGCTCCTTTACACTTCTTTTTTTCTTTTTATCTAGCTCTGTAACAACATTAGAAATATTTTCTTTACTAAGATTTTTAACAATAATTTTTACTTGATTAGATAGTCTACCAGTTTTTATTGCTCCAATAATATCAAGTAAATCTTTCTTTATATCAGCTGTTGCTTCATATAATTTATCTACTTCTTTCATTTGTTTATCATCAAACTTAGTATAATAATCAGTTGTGTATTCTAAGATATCATGAGCAGTTTGTTCTAGTTCTTTTTCAGCAGTATACCTTTTTTCTTATTAAGTTTTACCCCAAGTTCATGCAGTTTTAAATCTTTGTTTGTACTATCAATCTCATTTATTATTCTTGATACGTAACTTGGTATATATCCATTTTTTTCATTAAGTAATTTAATTAATTCAGCTTTATCAAAATCTTGTACTTGATTTATATTTAACTCTTCAGCTAAACCTTTTTGAACAGCATCAATAGCTTCTCTTATTTCTGGATTTGCTGCATATGTCTTGGCTTGATTTGCTACAGTAATTTCTTTTTTATGCTTTCCTTCACTAATATCAGTTCTTGCTTTCTGAATAGTACTAGATATGTCTGGTTTTTGTTTGTATTCTAAAGCTTTCTGCAGTTGTTCTTTGTTTTCTATTTGTAAAGCGAGTTTAGGTCTAATTCTTTTAAGTTTCTCAACAACAACTTTACCTGAGTTATCAGTAGATCTCTTTAATGCCTGCTCGTTTAGTCTATGCTCAGCAGAAGCTCTTACAGCGATTTCTGATTATATTCTTTGTATCTCACTGGAGTTTTCTAGAATATTTGCATCTCTTAGATCTTGCAAGTTTTGCAGTTTAGTTTCATAATCTAATGCCTCTTGAACACTTCCTTTGTAAGGTTTTTTACCACTCGAGTAAATTTTTCCATTAAACATTTTACTATATCTATTAATAATTAAAAAATGTCATTAATTGCTTTCCTTCTGAATCAGCAGACCGAAATCTTCCTTCTGATTTAGTCTTAGTTAGATCTATTTTGCAATATCCAAAACGGTTTCTAGTACAAGAGTTAACCCATTCTCTAAATTGTTTCTTATCAATATCTCCAACATATGCATCACGGATATACTCAATGTCAGTTGTGTTTTGCTTAAAGATTACTATTAGATTTACATTATTTCTAATTTCTCTCCTAGGTATATTAGTAAAGCCTTGAGCAAGATAGAAAATATTCAGGCCTTTATGTCTTCCTCGCGTGAAATAATCTAATATTTTAGTTGATCTTCTGTCATTAAATCATCAAGTACAACTACATTCTTGCAGTTCTTATACGAGTCTACTTCTGGCATAGCATCAATTCCGTTAATCCAAGAATAAGCCTTGTTTTCTTTTGTCATTGACATAAGTCCACGATACAACTTTTGGTAGTAATAATAATGAATAATTGTGCAACAATCATAATTAACCATTCCATAAAATATCCAATTCATGATAAGTTGAGACTTACCTGAAACACTTGGTCCTAGAACTAAAGCTCTTTTTTGAACATTTGGTAAAGGTTCTTTATGCCCAGTACCTACATCTTGCCCAAAATTAAACGCCCTTACTCGAAGAGACATTTCCTATACTAAAAAAAGTTTTTATATTATAGAAATGGAAATTTACTGCTTGAAATGTAAAAAGCCTACAGATAGCATTCATGAGGAGTATGTCGAGATAGATAGTACAAAAGGCCTTAGAGGAATGATTAAAGCAATTTGTGTGACTTGTGAAAGTAAAAAGTCAAAGTTTGTAAAGCTTAGATCAGAAAGTGGAAGTGGAGTTCTAGCTCATGGTAAAAAGTTAGGTAGTTCTAGCTCATAGTAAAAAGTTAGGTACTGGAGTTCTAGCTCATAGTAAAAAGTTAGGTACTTGAGTTCTGGCTCATGGTAAAAAGTTAGGTACTGGAGTTCTAGCTCATGGTAAAAAGTTAGGTACTGGAGTTCTAGCTCATGGAAAGAAATTTGGTGGTGGAGTTCTATCTCATGGTAGAGGTGATATGAGTAAAGAACAAATACTTTTTTGAATTAAGAAAAACTATCAACAGTTTAAAAAAAAGTAAAAAGTACACCACTAACTGATCTCGAAATAAATCACTATGTAAAAGAATTAGATATAAACAATTTCAGAGGTGTATTTGCAAGAGATGAATTAATTTCTCCAGAACAGAATGAGTGCCTTATTTGCAATACTGGAAAATCAGATCTAGCAATATATCACTGGGTAGCTGTTAAAAAATAGGTGATCGATGTTTTTATTTTGACTCGTTTGGTGCTCCTCCAATGCCAGAAGTGATTAATTATTTTGGTGTTACACCAAGTTTTCAAACGTTTCAACTGCAAAATTTTAATCAAACGGATTGTGGAATGAGGTGTTTAATCTTTCTTAAACTAATGGAATTTGTCGATTTTGGTACAGTCAAGCAATTATTAATTTGAATTAAACAAAATATTTCCACTATATAGAATGGAAAATCAAGAACAGAAATTCGTAGTCCTCCAAATTCTGCAGTTGTTATCCCTAAAGGAAAGCCTGCACACGTTCATGTTGAAGAGTAAATTTCAAAAGATTCAAAACCTTATCTTAGCGCATGGATGTATATAACAGAAGAAACACTTCCTTATATTCAAAACATTGTAGATAGATCAAGTGACAATTAGAATTCAAAGCATTTGATGCTAGTGCAAGGTCAACAATTGGAATTAGATTTGATTTTGGAAAGAAACCTAGTATTATGTTTGATGAGAATAATAAACAAATTAAAGTATCTAGTCCAGCAGACGTAATTAAAAAATTAGGGAATGATTTCTGTATAACTGGAATTCTTGATGGTAGTTATGTTTCAAAAGAATATTATAATAATGAACAAAGATTAAATATTAGATTAAAGATTGACCAAGTAAAATTTTATAGTTCACCAAAGAGATCAATGTTTAATCCAGCAGAGTTTTAAAAGAATAAATATAAAATAGTTTGTAAGTTAACTTAATTTTTCTAAATTTTTTTCAGAGTGATATCAAGCATTCTATCAACTATTCCTCGAGCATAATTTTTTGTCTTATTTAGGCTAGCAGGATTACTTATTTTATCTTTTAGAAAATCAGTAGCAAATGAATCGTTTAATGCTCCGCCAAGGCCTAAACCTAATTTTGCTTTTGCTGCCATCACGGCTGCTACAGCCTTAGCATCTTCACGTACGTAATTTGGTTGACGAGGATCAAGTGCAATTCTAGCAGCAGATTCAGCTAATACCAAGTCTGACAAGTTTCTTATTTCTGTTCTTTTAGGTTCGGCCATTGATCCAGTTTCAGTGTATAAACTATCGTGGACCAAAGCAGATTTGTCTAGGTCATTTACGCCTTGATAAGATTCATTCATCCTTTGAGTAAACTTAGTTCCCGGGCCGGCGAAAGAGTAACGACCGGTATTGTTAAAACTTCCACCTGGTACAAATTCTGATTTTACTCCTGAAGGAAGACGCATATGCATTTCACGGTTTCCAGTTAGTTTGTATATGAAATCCACGATGCCCGAGCTAACTTTTCTATTACGTTTCAGTTGTTTAAGAGAAAGATTCAATTGTAAGCCAGTGTTTTTTAATCTACACTTTTCTATTTTATTTCGTTGTGTTTTTGTTACAAAGATAAAGATAGCACCTGACAGGACTTCCTTTTTTTAGTCTGATTGAAATAGGCTTATCAGACTTATGTATCAAGTTTACTTGATGATCTGATAGATTTAGCTTTGTCTCGTGATATTCCATTCGATAATAAATTAAATTTTATTTGAAGGCAAATAAAACTATTATATATTAAGAAATAAATCAATTTGAAAAACTTAGATCTAGAGTTTTGGAACTTCTTACATATGAACCAGATACTGGCAGATTTTTTTGGAGGATAAACAGAAGAGGTAGGGCAACTATTGGAGCTGAGGCCGAAAGTATTGACAGCTATGGATATAGAATTAAAAGTATTGACGGAAAGCGATACAAAAGTCACAGATTAGCATGGATGATAGTGAATGAAGAGATGCCTGTTTTTGAGATCGATCATGAAAACTTAGATAAATCTGATAACAGTATTTCTAATTTAAGAGTTGTAACGCAATTGAAAAATCGAAGAAATAGGGGAATATAAAAAATAATAAATCTAAATATATTGGCGTCTGTTTTCATAAAAGAGCAAAAAATATAAATCATATATCAAATTAGATAATACTAGTTATCATTTGGGATATTATGAATCTGCAGAAGATGCAGCTGTAACAAGAGATATGGCAGCAATACGTTTGCAATTAAGTTTCGCTCGATTAAATTTTACTTATTCTTTAACAGAAGATTACAAAATTGTTCGCTACACAGACTTTTAATTTTGACATCTCTTTTTCAACTCATCTCTTAATTTTAGTACTTCTCTATTTATTTGTTATTGTGATTTACCTAGCGCAAACAGATTAGCTAACAGCATTTCGCTCTCTGCTTGATAATTACAGGTCTTTTTCCCTCCAATCGTACTACTTTCTACTTTTTTTATATCTTCCTTTAACTTATCTGAATAGCTAACTCCGGATACTTCTACAAGTTGTTTTCCTTGTTTCAAATAATCTAATCTGTTTTTTACCTCTGAGTTCTGCACTTTGTCACTCAAATCAATATCAATGTTTCTATCAAGTAGTTCTATCATATTTTTTATATCCACAATTGCATTCTTTAGTCTTTCACTTTGTAAACTCAAAGCACTCATTCGTTCTCCATGCGTATCCATTTTTGGAGCTTTAGCTGTATACATTGTTACTAGGGCTGTACCGGATTTGATTTTTTCAAATTCGGCCGGAGCCGGATTTGCCGGATTTTTGATGACAAATACGGCCGGAGCCGGAGCCGGAGCCGGATTTGTTCATCGGACAAATTTTTACCATTTGTACTACCAAGTTTTTACTTGAGGATATATACTACAATAAATATTTAATTAAAAAAATATTATTAATAATAAGTAGCATCATTGTCTTTTGCTGTTTGTTTATTTTTGTGTAATAGGTGTTGCTGTGGGAGACCTCAGTGATAATCGTATAGCAGTGACATTTTATTAAAAAATTGAGTAAACATTTTTTACATCATAATATTGGTAATAACACAAAAAAAATGAAAAGAGACTAAAGTTCAAAATTCAAAAATACAAAAATAAGTACTGTAATTTTTATATATTTTTCATACATTTGTTTCTTAAATTTATTTCATCAGTTTTTGAATTATATTTGAGAAATATCAGTCGAGCTGCATTCTCTGGCAGAAGTGAACTTCGATGATCACTGAGGACTTCCCCAGCAACACTGAACAAACGTTCTGAAGGTACACTTGTTGGTGGAGCACCCAAATAAACGCGAGCTACTGTTGCCAGAGCTGGCAGTCGTTCCCTGTTCTGTCTCCACCACTGTAGTGGATCAGCCTCTCTGTTTATTAATGGCTCTGCCAAGTATTTGTTCAGCTGACTGTCAATGTCTGGTTGTTGCTCACTGCCTGTGGTACCAGCAGTAGATTGAACAATGTCATCAAAACATTCCCAAAGTACTGATGATTGAGAAGAATTATCCAGCCGGGCTTGCTTGGCTGGAATTTCTTCATTTGTGTCAACCTGCCGCTCAGACTGATTTTTGTGGCTTCCATCTTGCACAGTTTCTATCTGCCCTGTCAATTCATTGAATGCAAGCAGAACCCTTGCTTTTGTAGCTGTCAGTGTAGCTTCTGATGAGAAGAATTTTGTTTTGAATCGTGGATCAATCATTGTCGCCACTGTATACAGGGCTTCCTGCTCGATACTGTCAAAGCGTTCATTCAATGAGTTGATTAGGGTTGACCTCATAGTCTTTACACCTGCATCTGTGCAGTCCTTCTTCAACAGGTTCCGCAGAGCTGTTACAATAGGAATAACTAGTGATATACGTGCTGCTTCACGGCTAACTTCTCTTGTTGCCTCTTCAAACGGAGCAAGCACGGACACAGCATTTTCAGCCACGGACCACTGATGTGCAGTTGGGCAGGAAGTGCCAACGACTTCTGAACAGTAGAGGGTTAATGCACGACGCTGTTCACATAGACGACGCAGCATGTAAAACGTTGAGTTCCATCTTGTGCTCACGTCTTGTAACAGCTGGTGGTCTGGCAAACCCAGTTCAGCCTGCAACTCCTTGAACCGACCACTCGCAGATGAAGAATGTTTAAAATGACCAACTAATTTCTTTCCGATACTTATTATGTCTGATACTCCCCGCTGACTGAGCAATCCGTCATGCACACATAACTGCATGGTACGTGCAAAGCACCCGAAGCTTTTTATGTTGGCATCACGAAAACATTTTGATATGTTCGCCGCATTGTCTCGAAGTACGACATGACAGCGTCCAAAGCTAATGTTCCATTTGTCAAGCATCTGCTGAAAGGCAGTCATCAGTCCAGCAGCAGTGTGATGACCAGCAAATGGCATGCAATCCAACACAAAAACTCATGTTTTCAAACTCCTCTGTCAGCCAATGGGCAGTTAAGCCCATGAATGATTGCACAGTATTGTCTGCTGTCCATGTATCAGTGGTAAAGGACAGAAACGGAGTAGTTGCTGGATCGAGTATTACCAACAGCTGGGTGCAAACTTCATCATTAATTTCAGGAATGACTCTCTCTGCAAAATATTTTCGTGATGGAACAGTGTAACGCCTCTCTAAAACTCCCATGAGTTCAACAAAGCCTGCCTTCTCAACAATCTGAACCGGTTGCATATCTGTTATTATCATCTTAGCAATGGCACGGTGAATTCTCACTGATGAGCTGTTATTGATATCCCATACTTTCATGCATGCAACTTGTTCGGGAATCGTTTTCTGGATCATGACTTTGCCTATTGCACCAGGTGTAACATTCGGCAGTGCTGCAGTTTCAGCCTTCTTCTTTGCATTAGCAATTTTGGTTTGCATTTCGTTGTATTCTTTATAATGTTTTGAGCGAAGATGTGTCAGCATGGCCGAAGTTGAAAATTTTTTGGGCTCATCTGGTTTACCACGTGACAAGATGCTTGGACACAGCAAACACTGGGATTTTGAGCTGTCACCGTCCTTTTCTCTGAAGTATTCCCAAACTGGACTGTTTTTCATTTTGTCTGTCATCTAGTTAAAAATAAAACACAATTAAAAGACTTTTGGATTTATTTATAAGGCCGCCCTTTACGCGTATAGCCAGCAATTTATGCGCACTGCACGCACACACACGCATTCTCCACGGCAGTCACACTGACCTGGTCCTATGTACAGAATTCAAATACGTGAATGCAGCCCCGTTTTAGGTTACGTACTTCAGCGGGGCGCGATTAACTGCCAAAAGCTGTCGCGGCACACCAGACCAACCAAAATGTGTTCAGTGACTTCTGTAGTGACGCGGTCTGGCGCTAGCAACACTGCGCACTACGCAAAACTCAAATTTCGGAAAAAAGCGCAAAAGATATACAGTGCTAGTGGTGTTGTTACCTGCACGGATTTGCAAGTTGTCTCGCCTTGGCTGCAGAGTGACTGCTATTGCAATGAAGGTATACCGTGAAGAAGTTCCGCACGCTTCCGCCAAGTGCGGCTTCGTGAGACCAAATGCACTGCGAACGAATCTATGGTGCGGCCTGACCGACGACGGGCTGCCGCTCGCAGCGTTCCGCTCTGACGTCTGAGAATCTAACCGCGCTCGGAAACGTTCCGCCGCGAGCCGAGGTCAAAACCATGTCGTTACGACCTGACGTCGGAGTGCTCAATCAGCGTCTGAACGTCCTCTCGGCCTCCCCACCCTCTCCCGACGCAGAGCGCAGGGACGTCGGGCCAGCTCCTTCCTCTTATAAATGGAACGAGTAATATATTCAACCAAAATTCGAAAAATCCGGCCAAATCCGGCCAAGTTTTGGCCGGAGCCGGAGCCGGATTTGTAAATTGGCCGAAATTCGGCCGGAGCCGGAGCCGGAGCCGGAGCCGAATTCCGGTACAGCCCTAATTGTTACATCAATAATTTTCTTAATAAATCCTGCTACTGATACTGCTATTGAAACACCTAAACCAACACCTCCAATGATAGAAGCTATACTCGCTATGAGTGCTGGAATTGCAGGCAGAAGTCCACCTGATCTTACTTCAAGAAAGTTCTTTTTCCATGCAATAGGATCTATTTGAGCAGCGTTCCAGCTCACTTTCTCTCCGAATGTCTCTGAAAGAAATTTACTAGGATCTAAGTACCAATCAGATTTAGCTCTTTCCGCTTCTAGCAAAATCTCGTTTATGTAAAAGCCAACCTCAAATGATGCTACCATTTTTGACAGTCCTTTTTTTCTGCAATTGTTTTCCAAAAGACATTGCCATATTTTCCAGAAGCAATATCATCTACGATCTCTTTTATAAACAACCCAAGATCTACAATTCCTGTTATTCCTGATAGAAATCCTCCAAGTGTTTTGTAGCAGTTCCAATTACTTACAAGGACTGCAAAACTTTTGGAACCATAGTTGCAATAGTATTTGATGCTTGTAGACTCAGTTTCATTGCAATCTTAGGAGCAACTTTTATAATTGCTTTTGATCCAAGTTCTGTTGCTGTTGTCGTTCCTGATAATACTTCTTTAGTTGTATCTAAACCAGATTTCAGATCACCGCCTTTTATTTTCTTCATATATATAAGAATGGAAAATTTTACAAAAATTAATGGTCATATTTTTAGTGATCTTTATTCTAATGGAAATAGCATTACAAATCTTGGTTTTCCAGTAAATGATGGAGACGCAATAAGATTAGATTATGCTCTCAGTTCAAACTTCTTTAATACTGTCGCAACTAATGTTTCAGGAGAAATAGCTTCTGTTTCTAACTTATCTGATTTACTTCCAAAGAATAGTGCAAAAATGCTATCCCAGTTGAACTGTAAAAATGTTAAAGGAATATCTGGAAGATCTGCTGATGGAACTGTCTATCAAGATTCTAGGCCTTGCAAAGTAATAAACTATGGTTTACTGAAAAGTATGTCTCAAGTTTTCAATGGCTACTCTAATAGTACTCTTGATCTAGGATTAAACAGAATTACCTCTTTGAAAAATTCAGATGTAACAAAGCAATCTGTTGATTCTTATAAATGTTCTACTTTGTATTTAAGGCTTTCTGTTTTTACAAGTGCTTCAACTATTGCTCCGTTAAACATATTTAATATTAATGTGAATGGAACTGGAACAGAAAGTTCTACATTAAAAACAACTCCTGCTGATATGACAGTTTTTAATCAGCTAGGAAATATAATCGGCTATGCAACACCTTATAAAACTTTTGTTGCTGGACCAGTAACAAACTTTCAAACAGTATCCAATATTTTATGGTGTTCTAATACTACTGGAGTGTTTTTAGAGTTAACTAGTGATAACACTTATGGTGTATCAGGCACTCTCCTTTTAGTTATTAATATCGATGGATCATGCACTTATATGATTAATAATCCTACAGTTGCTAGTAATGTTACATATATTGATTTTATTATTACTATTGTATAGAATGTTGCTTGGTTATCGTAGAAAAGGATCTAGTCAAAAAAATTATATTCGTAAGACTGGAGATATTATGAGTGGATCTTTAAATATGAATCAGAATCTAATACAAAATTTTGGAGATCCTGTTGATTCTACAGATGCTGTAAATAGAAAGTATATGGATGCAAACTTTGTTACAAAAATATCTAGAGGAACAACTGCTGACGGCGATCTGGATATGAATAATCATAGAGTGATAGATCTTGCCAATCCTGTTAGACCGAGTGATGCTGCTACAAAAGATTATGCTGATACAAAACTATCAAAAACTGGTGGGTATATTGGAAATCTATTTGTAGGAGGATCATTAAATATTGTTAATCGCGAATTAAGTAACATTGCATCTGTTGCATATATGGATGCTAATTTTGTAAAAGGTGGAACATTATTAAATATGCCTTTGAATATGAATAACAATCCAATAATTATATTGAACGATCCTGTAAATCCAAATGATGGCGTAAATCTTGGTTATCGGCGATAATCACGTGGAAATGCTACAATTGTAAATTTTAAAAGAACTATGGACGGTTCACTAACTACTCAAATATATGACAAAACAGTTAATGGAAGATGGATTACTAATATTATTAACATTACAATTCCATGAGGACTATTTGTTATTGGAGTAACGTATGAAGTTGCTGGAATAACAAAAGTACTTACGCCACCACCATCAACACTAACAGCACAGAGTGATCAGTTATATGGTAGTTATATATTAGATGCTAGCTAAAAAATAGTTGCTACCTCTACTTTTATATCAGGATCAGGTTTGTTAGATATAGAAATAAATGTTAATGTTTATATAGCAATATTATAATGTTAAGCAGAAAAGATTTACAAATGATTGGAACATTAGATATGAATGAAAATAGAATAGCAAATCTTGGAATCAATATAGACTCGTTAGAAGCTGTTGGAAAATCATTCGCTGATAACACTTATTTCAGAAAAGATTCAGACCAGTTTATAAGAGGAGACATATCTGCAAACTCAAAAAAATATGTTAATGTAGCAAATCTAATTAATAGAAATGATATTGCAACAAAAGAGTACACTGATACAAAGGCAGATTCTAGAGCCGATTTAACAATACCTGGTAATTTTGTAGTAAACACAATATATATTCATGGTGAAACAAATGTTGGAATAAAAAAATTATGCTAATAAAACATACCTACAACGTGATACTTTTCGCTTTTCCTGGTTCTTTGTCTTTTACAAAAAAAAAATTTAGGAACTTATGATGCTTCATCAAATTATCGACAATATCTACCAGATGGTAATAGCGCCTATTTAGCTAGATTATCTGATATACAAGAAAAATCACCAATAGATTTCATGAAATTAACATTGAGAGTAAAAGATATTTATGAGAGGGCTCCTATGGTAGCAGATGTTGAAACTACTCCTATGACGATAAGCACTTTTAAAGGCGAATATATACACTTATATATTTTAGAAAAACAAATAAGTGAAAAATCAATTACATTATAGGATGTAAACCTGACTAGAGTAAAGTATCTTGATGTTTAAATACAATTTAATATAGGATTTAATAATATGGGGGTTTTAGCTATACATTACTTTCATAAGTTATATTCACCAAATTTCTTTGTTTCTAATTTTTTAATATTAGCAATTATGGAGTTGAAAATAATTATATGTTTTTTTTAAGTGATTATATAACACATTTTGATGTTTATTCTAATGATATTATCATAACTATCAATTTTCCTGTTCTAGGTTATAATAATCTAATTACTCCAAGATCTTCAGATGTTATTGAAATTAATTTAGCTAATTTTTTTATATTGGGAGAGCCAAACATAATTACTACAAATAGTTAAACTCTAAACTTTCTTTAATAAACTCTGTTGGTATACATTATTTTCTTGTTAATTGTTTTGTTAATTCTATTCTTTAGAGTATGCTTCTGATTTAAGACTATTTATTTTATCCATTTTCAAATCTTTAAGAAACTCTGAAAAGACTGATCCATCTCTTACTTTTGTAAATATATATGCCATTTCTTTTTCTGAATGATCTACTCTTAAAGCTTTGTATTCTAAAACTAATTTTAATGCTTCTAATAGTTTACTTCTGATATCTTCAATTCTTCCCATTGGATATGAGCAAATTTTTATATTCGTAAATTGCTGTCCTTGTGCTACTGTTAGACAATCTTTACTTCTAGTTTCTACATTCATTTCTATATAAATAAGTTAATTATAAAGTTGTTGTAGGATCAGCTAAGGCAGCGAGTGTTGCCTTTAGTCTAGCACTAGTTCCATCAGATATATCAGGTAGAATTGCATAGCATTCATCCTTAACAATTCCAGAGATATCTGGTTTAATTCCTGCAACGCTTGATATAACTGTTGAAAGTGTTGGTAGCTGACTAGCAATCCATTTAGTATAACTTGAGATTTCTCCAGATGTATCAAGAAGAGTATCAACTTTTGATCTAACTGTTGCTTCAAGGTCAGTTGTTATATTTGCCATTCCAGAATTGATTACCTTTTATGCTTCAATATCGCACTCATCAGTATAAAACTTTTTAACAGATGTATCTGTCATAGTTGAGATATCTGAGTCGAGTGTTTGTTGATCATAAGCAGTCATTCTAGACTTTACAAGGTAATCAACATATGCTTTAAGCAGAGTTGCAGATGTGGCAAGATTTGGGTCAGATACTTCAGTTGTCGACATTTCCTATACTATTATAAAAAAAATATACAAAATTAATTAATCTGAACACCCTGTTTAGTTTTTGGATTTTTGGATTTCTTTTCTGCTTCTATCAACATTTCATTTATTTTACTTCTACATTCCATTAGTTTATCACGTGTATCACAAATCTCAACTAGAACACTAATATGCGAGCTATCTAAATCTGGAATAAGCTTATCAAGTGAATGCTTGACAATTCTTTGATCTACTTTCTTTAATTTTTGTAAACAAATTTTAAGAGCCACATCTCTTGACTGTTCACAACTAAGAATTCTTGAAACATCCATTCTATATAAATATAAATTTGTTATAGTTCATCTTCTTCATTTACGTAATCTACTTTTTCCTCAAAATTAAATGCTTGTTCATAGCCTTCATTAGGATCGTATTCACCTTCATCACTACTATCTGAATATTCTGACTCATCTTCTGGATTGTAATCAGGATCATTACTATCAGACTCGTATTCAGTTCCTTCAATTTGTTCAGTTTGTTCAACTTTTTCGTTTTCAATTTCAACTTTTCCATTTCTATAATAATAAATTTTATTGTTTAATATAAATTTATTCCTGCCATCTCAAAA
Organism: Cristatella mucedo; assembly: GCA_009760855.2. NCBI lineage: Eukaryota > Metazoa > Bryozoa > Phylactolaemata > Cristatellidae > Cristatella > Cristatella mucedo. The sequence goes on from WPIO01000002.1 coordinate 11,888,745, forward strand.
ATTAACTCTTCTTCTGCTCTGTCATACTCCATTTCTATTTGTAATTCATATAACTCTTTTGTTGTTTCTCGAATATCATGTCCGACTTCTACTTTTGCTTCAGGTTCAATGATTTCTTCACTCTTTCGTTTTGGCATCTATATTAATAGCACCAATATTGCAAGTATTACATCGTCCTGGATTTAGATTGTAACTCAATGCATCAGCAGTTCTATAATGACCATAAGCATAACTGCAGATTCCACAGTCTAACCAGTATCGTTTTGAGTCGAAAGCTGATAGTGCTTTTTTTGTTTGTGTTATAGTATAAATATGATGATTTCTTGTTTGAAATCTCGATTGATTGCGATAAATATCTTTGCCAGTCTCAAGACATCCTAAATAATCTGAATGTGATAAATATTTCTTTTCCAACATCCTTTTTTGTACCTTTAGCTTTCTTTGCTGAAGACTTCACTTCTATACCATTATTTGTTGAAACTGCTATTTGCATAGAATATAATTTCGGTCTTAAGAAAACTCCCTCATCTAGTACAACAGAATTCTCTATCAAAATTTCATTTTTATTTCTAATGAAATCTTTTGTTTCTGTGTCAATTGTTTATTTATCTGCTATCTCATCTTTAAATTTTCCTAAGCTTCCTTTATTTGTTACCATCATTTGCTCAAATCCTTCTAATTTGCACACTTCTTGATTTCTTGGATAACCAGAGAGATCTAGATAATCTATATATTTCTCGAAGTCCTTGTAAACATCCTCTGTATTTATCTTCATGACTAAAGAAATAAATCAGTATCAGTATATGCAAGTGTAAGCGCATCTCCACAATTATCTTTCATTGTATTATAATAAAAGTCTTGCATTACTAATTTTGATATCTCAAGAATAGCAAAACCTAAGTAAATAGATTTTTTAAGATATACTTCAGGCTTTGTCGTTTCTATTCCAACAAAATCCATGTTGAAAAGTTTTCTATCTTTAAATCTTGCACTCATAACTCTTTTATTTGATGTTTCAACATCCTTGTCAAACTTTAAATCGAATAACTCAATGTTTACTCTCTCTCTCTTACATTTTCCATTGTCTTTCCAAAGAATGCATTATTTTTTAACTTATAATATTCTTTTTCAAACTCGTCTTTTGCTTCTTTTCTTCTCTCAATGTTATTTTTAATGTAGCCGCTCAACCAACTGCTCTGTGAAAAACTCATTACTCTATGTATCTTTGTTAATATATAACCTCTTTCTAAAGCAAACTGTAAATTTCTATAGTGAATTATGTACTTTTCTTTTGTTTTTAGATCAAGAATCAACTTCTCGACTTTACTTTCATGATCATCTTTAGCTTAAGTTGTATTTTGATAAGATGACTACTCATCTTTTGTAACCTCTCTCTTAATAGGTAAAAGAGGATAATCAGAATAAACACTATGTAAATCCTTCGAGCAATGCATGTCAACCTCAAAAGCATAGCCAGTATTTGAATTTTCTTTTATTCCTAATATTTTTTTGCTTGTAAATGACTTAGTCTGCTTTTCATCTAAAAACTTAAAATTACTTGTTGGTAGGAATTGAGTCATCGCTGTTGCATAAAGTAAATTAGCATCAACATAGAGTAGCCAGCTCTTCTTCTTTGTGCTATCATAATTAGATGCCATTTGGTTGTTAGCCTTAACATGCCTGCAAGATGCTTGCCTTATACCTCCTCTGATTGCACTCTCAAAGAAATTGAAGTCTTCAAAGTTTGATAATAAATCTAATCTAACTTTTGAAAATCTTAAACCTGCACACCAAGTTAAACCAGGAGCAGTAAGAAAGTTGGCAGGGTCCAGACCATCAATTCTTTTTGAGACCATCAATTCTTTTTGCCTAAAATGTTGAAAAACATCAGCTAGTTGAAAAACATCCATCGTGAGATAAATATCGCTATATTTTTCTAAAGTGTCTTCAGTAAGTGGATCAATCTTCTTCAATAATTTCCACACTTCTTGTGCTCTATCATAATCCTTTTCTCCAATGCTGCTGTCGTTCAATGTGCTATAAAAACATTTTATTGGTGGTAAACTTTTATCTTCTAGCTTTGAGGAAGAATCAACATATTCATAAGGAAAAACTCTCTTTGCAGATAACAATTCAAATTCTTTATCGCTAAGCATAAAGAACTTCTCCCTAGTATATGTTGGAGGTTTCTTTGACTTAACAACATTATTAACTAAATCAGGTAAACCTTTATTCATCAGCTGAAGTGAATCCCTAAAACTAAGAGCACCGATTTCAATGTTTATATATTTTTCCATATTATTTGCAATTACGCTTTTTTAAGTTTTTGACCACGAAACTCTTGAACTAACAAGTGTGAATCATATCCTTTTAGATTATGTGTAAATACAGGAAGCTTAAACTTTTCTGGATTAATACTAACATTAAGATTACACTCGTTGTGTGCAGCACTTCGATATTTGCCAGTAAGATGACAGTGATCTAAAACCTTATCATCTTTTAAATCTAAATTGCAAATATTACAGACAGTTGCCGAGTTGTATACCTTACTCTCTTCACTAGTCATAGTCTCATAATTATATTTCTTGTACTTAGGAAGAGTCTCTCGCAACACATTCTTGATTGAATCTACTTCCTTTAGTTGATTCTGTACTAACTCGCTTACATTATTTGGTCCCTTTAGTAACTTAAAACTTCTTTTTTTCTCCTTAGTAGTCTATAATTGTATATGCGCTTGAATATGGAATGTGCTTTTGAAAAGACCCTTAAGGAATACTACTATCTTCCTTATCAGTTTTTCTTACATCGCTAAGCAAACATTCAAAGTCTGCATAAGCAACAAAGGGACACCATAATGTTTTTGAGTATTCCTTAAAGTAGCACTTTTCTCCTTCCTCAGGCATTTTTATTCTAGACCTGCCATCATTTCCCTTCTTACATGCATCAATATGTTGTGCAAGTTTATCTTGAGAATAAAATCTGCAGATACATCTCTTACATGTGAGTTGAGTGCCAAATCCCTTTGAGCTTCTGCAAAGTCCATTAAAATTCTTAATGATTACATAATGAGAGACTGTCTTATCTTCATTGCTATATAAAAGAAGATCAAAGTGCTTCTCATTTTCCTCATCAACTATAAGAAGTGAGCTTAAATCTCTGCTGCAATACTCATACACATTTATTGTAATGTCAAATAGTTTTGCTAAAGTAGGTATATCTGAAATACTTAACGCTTGAGAATATCCAGGTCTTACATTAAACAAGTTTGTCAAAGTAGGAATAAGATGATTATATTTTTTTTAAAGTATCTTATTAAGATCTGCAATTGACTCTGGATGATTGTCGCTAGGGTGAAGAAATCTTAGTAAACACCACAATGCGCAACATATATCTGATTCATTCTTTATATTCAAGGTTTATCTCTTTCTCTCTAATCCTTTAGGCATAGATAAATAACTACCTCCAAAACGATGTCTAAAATGAGTAAACTTTGCATATAAAGCATTAATTTCAGACAGACTCCAACTAGATACTTCTTCTAGCCATTCTTCAATCCTCTCCTTAAAAGAAGCAAACTGCATTTTAATAATAGACTCAATATTACTAGACCTATTTATCTTTACATTAGGTATGCCAGAAAATGGCTGATAGCAGAAAGCTCCGTTTTCTGATTCTAGAATTGGAGATACAATCATTGTCATTTTTAAATCTTTCTTGTTCTTAAGTATGTCTCTTATCACTCTAATAAGTCCATCGGCAGTTCTATCATAAATTTTATCAAAGTCTATTTCACTTTTATCTAAACCAACATACTCATAGTCCATAAGCTTACCGTCAGATGACATTTTGCCTAAAAACCAACCATTATCCTCAATTCTCATTAATCTTCTTGATTCTCTCTCAAATGACCATTGCATATTCTTTACGTCTTTACTTTTGATAGGAATTTCTACTTTTGTATTTGGAATAACTTGCAAGCTAGATATCATTTTATCTAAACTAGCCTTCGAAAATGGATACTTAGGCAAAAGCCCTGTTCTTTTTCGTACTTCTTCTATAACACGTCTAGCGTTATCGCTAAAATTTTCACCCTCACGTCGCATAACATAATCATTGTTAGACATATCTTATACTATATAAATTGTTTCTTTAAATCAAATTTTATCATGTTAGAGTGCGATAGGATAAACAACGAAGTAGGCGAAAACACTATGGCGAGTGACAGCGAGTCTAGTGTTGAACGAGTAGTTCTGTTTTGAAAGTTATGGAGACTTGGGTCTCAGACAAAGACACTCGATCGAGCTGTGCGAGATTGAGGGTCGAGGCTGAGCCCTAGGCTCTATAACGTTCAAAACATAACTACACCAGCTGTTTCAGCCACTGAGAGTGATTGCTGGAGGGATCTGTGCATTCAAGTATCCTGCCTGCTCTCCTAAAGGAGCTGACCGACCAGGCTCCCTTTTAAGTCTGAATCGCACCCTGCTTCTACTGCATGGCTCCTTAAGGAAAAATAGTCCTTCTATGAGTGCAAAGTACAAACTGCTGCTAAAAATAAAAAGGCGACTTCATTGTTTCTTAAGCTGTCAGCAAATGGTAATCATGCTTGTGTCGTGTCCCCCTAAACCTCCCCTACCCAGTTACGCATAACCCTTGCCATATGGCTTTCTCGGAGTTAAAGTCGGATGGATTTTATACCGGGATCTACAATATTTCAAACCCTTGCCTTAAGCAGAGCTACGAGGCTGTAGTGCACACAGCATCTACAAACGAACGCGAAACACAAAGCGGGAGAAACAAGGCAATACACCAGAGAGAAACAAAGATGCAGCCAAGGTTCAGGGGAAAGCTGGCTTAGGAAGCAAACTCTAAAAAAAGTAACAGTTTTCGACAATTGTCTATAGCGATCCTCGAAGACAGCCAACTGCCTCGCCCTGTAATATTAGCCCACTACCCTCAAAGGTACAAGAGTATTTGTATTATTATTATTATTATTATCCCTATGCATTGGAACAGCACAATCGAAACGATTGTTGGCATGTGCGACGATCGTACCGAAAAAAGCATGCTGAATAAGAACCGGCAAAGCTGTAGCGGCCTCTGGCTCGGATGCTGGTGTATAATGAGCTGACCTGGTGTGTGGGATTACATGCCGCTGTATGGCGGCACAATCGGCGAGCGTTTAGATGTCCTCTACCTCTGCCATGCTCTCTTTGTCGAGCTTTAGGCATATAGGAACCGATATTGTTTAAATCTATCATATCTGAATCAGTTGCATATTCGATGGGCGCATGAACTGCTATTTTTAGAAAATCTTGCTGTAGAAAAAATGTGACCCTCGCTTGCTGGAGCTCAAGCCGGCATAAATTTCGTTGGATTCTTATTACTGTGCATCGGACTTGCGCTCCGACTCCCGGTGACCGCTCTCCTGTGTACCACAAGGCCGGGAGTCCCAGGTCCACGTGTCTAATCATCTACCTGCCGGTCTTGCCAGTCCAGCCTCCTGCCAAATTACCGAATAACACCGGCCGGCTCCAGCGAAATATAGTCACCCTCAAACAGCTCATCAAGGATGGCGCGTGAACAGGTTCTGTCTTGCTCCTGTCTAACTTGTGTCATGCTCCCGTCCTGCTTCTGTCCTGTTTTCGGGTAAATACCATTCTCGCCTCCTGACAGAGCGCTCTAACGTGCTTTCATGTTCTTTGCAGAATTCTTCCAGAAAACCGAAGTTATTGCGGACATCGTATACGGAAACGATACAGCTAAGACCTGGTTAAAGTTATTCCGATTGCTATTTGACCGTAGCACGTAAGAAATTACGTGCCTATGGATATCTTAACGCTTATCGCTTCGGGCTGCTGGGTCTCCCATGCCGGCTGCTGCCTTAGCTACGCAGGCGGCTAGTAACCTGCATGATCGGAAGCTTTTATCGCTTTGTCATCGTAGATCAAATGCATTTCTAGATATTAATGCTGTTTCTAAGATTAGTGAACTATGCATTAACAAAAGCGCCCAGGAGCTGCCGGGTGGCCGGAACCGCCACTCAGGCGCTGCTCGTTGGGCAGGAACTTCGAGCTGAGTACCCACTAGTTTGGTATTCCTAGCATTGTCTCGAACCGCACAGCTCGTTCCCCCACATGCGTCACTGTGAATCTCTCTAACTTAGTGGTCATCAGGCCTGTTGTAACTCCATCGGCCCGTCTTAACGCTTGCATTTGAATCCTCCCTCAATGAGCAATAAACCTCTGGTAATAAGCGACCTTATTTCAGAAAATGGTATTGACCTGCTCGCCCTAACTGAAACTTGGCTAAAATCTTTAAACTGCCCTACAAGTAAAGACGCTATTCCAACTGGTTTCTCATTCTTTCACAGCCCTAGATCGATCAAAACTGGAGGTGGAGTTGCTGTTATCGTGCACTCGAAATTCAACTTCAAGCCATTTGCAGTACCCTCGAAGCAGTCTCTTGAATCAATTGTCTTGGTCTCACCCAAAAACAAGCTACCGATAGTGGCAGTAGTCTATCGCCCACCAGGTACCTAATCCTCCTTTATCTCAGATTTCTTCGATCTCGTTTCGATTCTGTGGGCAAGAAATAGATCCTTCATCGTTATGTGGAATTTCAACGTTCACTTTGATAACTTATCTGACAGCTTCAGCACTGAATTTCGTGCATTGACTGATTCATTGTGTAGCACCCTGCTGGCTTTGGCTGAATTTTAGCGCGAACAAGAGCTGTTCGGCGGCGGGCTAGAGCCCCTTTGTCCTGGAGCAGTGAGCCAGAGAGGAGCGTCAGTGCTGTTAGAGAGGAAGCGCTTAGGAGCAGGCCAGGAAGCTCGGAGACGAGCAGCGGCGATTCGGCCTTTAGAATTGGTCCGATACTCGCGGAAGCTGCTGATAGATGTTGGCTGGCCTGTCAACCCCCGCCTTCCCTCTTCCCAAGAAAGAAGCGTCTGGAACCCATTCGCCATTCAAGCTGGACGGAGGTGCCCTGCCAGTGGCCTGGGAACGGTAGTCATTCCTTTCCGTAATGGGCCAAGGTGTCCGGGCCCAATACCACTAAGCTCTTGCCCCATTGTCTCAGCCAAGTATTTAAGAGTCGAGCGACGCTCGCTCTGGGTCTTTTGCCTCGTGTCTTTTGTCTCTGGTCCGGCTCTGCGCCTCGACGCGGCCGGGCACTCGTTTCTCTAAAAAGCGAGGGAGGAGGGCGGGCTGTCCGCCGACGATGGACGGAACAAGACGAGATAACTCTAGGAGGATTCGGTGGAACCCCACCAAACACGGTCGTATCGCGCCCGAGCTGGCATTTTGTGTGTTCTTTTGTGTTTCTTTTGTGTCGTGTGTGTGCGCGCTAGCACGTGCTCTCGGCATAGGGATTTGCCGGCGCGAGCTAGGCGTAGTTGGCGTGTGTGGAGCTCTAGTTCACCGGGTAGGGTTTAGGCTCCGGGTCGCGCTTCAGTGTGGAGAAGTATTTCCTCCGCAGGAGTGCTTGAGTTGGCGTGTGTGGAGTATTCCGGTCGCACTGGTGGAAACCGAGTTCTAGTTCACCGGGTAGGGTTTAGACTCCGGTTCGCACTTCAGTGTGGAGAAGTACTCCCTCCGCTCGAGTGTTTAAGTTGGCGTGTTTGGGGTATTCCCTCGGCACAGGTGGGAACGGATTCCTAGTTCACCGGTTAGGGTTTAGGGTCCGGGTCGCGCTTAGTGTAGAGGAGTATTCCCTCCGCAAGAGTGTCGAACGTGCGAGGAGTGTGGAGATAAAGCTGAACTAGACGCGCAGCGACTTTGTGCGCTTGCGAATAAAGTTCAGTAAAATCCCCAATTTGTGTGTCTTGCTTCCAATTCACGCCGCGGACTCACGACCCCCTTTAGTAACGGTAAGCAGGTCAGCGCCAGAAACGCTCGTTTCGTGGCGGCCAGCTTATTGCGCGTAGGCGCGCACCGAACGGCATTAGGCGATAGGCTACGCCGCTAGGTAAGCGGCAGGTCAAGCTTACCCCGCCGAGCCTTCGGCGTTACAATTGTCTCTTGTGGCTCATGTGCTTAGGCCTACTCACATCGAGGGTCACACAATCGACCAGATTTTCTCATACAACTGCACTTTGTCATCACCAATTATTACCAAATCCTGCTTATCTGAACACATGCAGATCTCATTCAGTCTACAGTGTGTGCCCACCTCCTCCTCTAAAATAACCGGTTAATCGCGAAACATCAAGACCATTGACATCGATGCTCTCCGTGCGAGAATATCTGCCTTGCTCTGCTGCTCAGTCCTCCCTCCGATCTGTCATCATTGGTAGATAGCTACAACACGACACTAGCTGACACGCTCAACGAGTTTGCACCCCTGACCAAGCACACTGTGCACCCTCGCCCAGACGGCCTATAGTTTACCACAGACATTAAACTAGCCAGGTCTACTAAGCGCAAGCTTGAAAAAGCATACAAAAGATCAGGATTGACCGTCCATCGACAGGCATATAAAAACCACTGTAGGTCGTACCAATCGATCCTCGCAAAGGCCAAGTCTAGCTTCTATGAAAATGTTGTTGAATCACAGATGCACAATCCAAAAATGCTGATGTTGACGATCAACCATCTCCTCAGTTGCTCCCAGATAAGCAAATTACCTGATGATCCTTGTGATGATCTAGCCGATCGCTTCAATCGATTCTTTGTGCAGATGATAGACAAGATCAAGGAGTCTATCCCTGCGATGACAACATCCCCTTTAGAATGCTGTTCCTCGATTCCTGGCTGCTCCTTAATGTCTACATTTAAACAGGTCACTAGTGATCTAGTCCTGAAGCATATTTTTACATGTGCCACTACATTTACCTGTTGTTAATTTACTATTACAATAATTTGGATTTACATTATTAGATACCATACTTTCATAGAAAACATCACATGTTTTAACATTCAAACTCTCAAAATCTCCTTAACAAACATATGGAGCTTTAATTAATTTTGCGTGATCACTAAAATTCAAAAGTGTAGTATCTTTTGTTCTTCCTGCTTCTTTATTTTCAATAATTCCGGGCATTTTTAATTTAGAATAACTAGAGTTAATACCTTTGCATAAAACTAAATGATTTTGAAAATCTTCCTCTGAAAATAATTTAACCATACACCTATGACAATAAAACATTGATCCGCCTTTATTAGGTGTTCTACAGAGGCCACAAAAACTCTTTATCAATGCATATGACTCTTTTCAGATTTAGTTATCAATAAAAGATTAATATGTCTTTCTGGAATCTCTAATTTTCTTGATAAATCCTTAGAGGATATGCACCTGATTTGTCATTGTATTCATAAGCATTCATACTAACATTAAATAGTTTACCCATTTTTTTTAAAATCAATTACTTTGAGAGGCCATTCAAGTTGTGAAAAGGATTCATTTAGTTCTTGATAACCACTTCTTAAAATATTAATCAAATAATTGTATCTCTCTGGATGTACATTTACAGGATTTAGGAATCTCAACACACACCATAAAGCACAATATTTATCTTCATTCTTTATGTTAATACAACAACGCTTCTTTACTAAACCAGTTGGTTATGGTAGATAAGATGACCCGGCTCTAATAATATATTCTGTAACATTAATCTCAAGACGCTTTACACCTATCAATCTCCAACCAGAACCAGGATTCTTATCAATAATTGTATCTATTGATTCTTTTAAATATTTCAATTGGCCTTTAATAACATTAGTATAATCAGATATTTTAACAACTGCAACTAATTTAGAACCAGTTACAACCCTGTGACTATGTGTGTCTGTTTGATCATGATATGAATGAACTGATATCTTTGTTTGTCATTTAAATGAAGAGAATCTAGTTGTTACTTCTTTTTAATACATTATTATAACTTGGTATTATATTATTAAAGAAATCATCAATTTCTGTTGCAGAATAGTCTCTTCCTGTAAGAACACATTTCTCATGTCTTCAACTTGCTCCAACAAATTCTAATTTAAACTTATGAATCCTTGAAGCAATACTTTTACTTGGAGTTATATCATCAATATTCATTAGTCTTCTTGACTCGGCATGAAACAAGTTTCCCTTTTGAGGACTTTTTCGATACATCTATAAAGAAAATAAATTTTGTTTAATTGAAAAAAATAAATAAGACACAAGTTTTAATGTTGGAGGAAAAGTCAATTATTAGGACAATTCCCCTTTCAAGACTTTGAAATGCGAACGATAGTGAGCATGAGGAGGATTGAAAGGGGAATTGTCCTACTAAGTGACTTTTCTTACAACAAACGCTCGTTTCGTGGCGGCCTGCCTATCGCGCGTAGGCGCGCATCAAACGGCATTAGGCGGTAGGTTACGTCGCTTGGTAAGCAGCAGGTTACGCCTACTCCGCCGAGCCTTCGGTATTACAGTCGGGTGGTGAATTTCGGTGCATTTCGGGTGGTGAATTTCGTCTTCGCAGCTCATTTGCATAGTTCGCGTGAGCGCGTTGACATGCAAGTCGGCGGATGCACAGAATCGAAGATATACTACAATATTCACTCAAACTTTGAGCTCGGCAATGTCGACGTCGCGTCAGTTTTAGCCTAATTCGAGAGAATTTCGGCGGACTGCAGCAATTCGTCGAACCGCAGAGGCGGCGCGGGTAGCGCTCGCTACGGCGAATCATTGAGCCCTGCGCAGAGGCCTTTGATGTGCCCCTTGTTTGTCCGCTACCTGGAAGGAAAGGTGGGGCTAACATACTGAGAGACGCACTGTCGTGCGGCGGATGTTGAACAGCGGCTGAGTGCAGGTGCACACAGAGCGTCCGCCGAGTGCGAGCTCGTCGAAAGCCACCGAGGTGTTTGTTTGTCGTCGCGTTTGCGCCAACGCCTAAATTTTGTACTTCGCCGGTAGGCCGGTCGGTGGCGAGGGGACTGGAGGGTGGGGAAGGGTGGGGGAGGCAGGCAGGTGCGTCAGCGCCCGGCGGATTGGCGGGGGGGGGGGGGGGGGGGGGTGGCCGCCAGTCGTCAGCGTCGCTCCAGCGGGGCCCCAACGACGGAAGAGGAAATGCATGCTCCGGACGCGTGGGCGGGTGCATACTGCCGGCTGCCTGTGTGCGGTCGTCTCTGCGTGGAAGACGCAGACGCTCGCCGAGCACAAGTAGCCGTGCCGTCAAGAACCAAGCATGGGAAAGCTAGAGGAGTTTCTTTACTATCTGCCGTTAATCAAATTTATGTGGCCGCTGATTGTCACGCAGATGGCGCCGGACATCGCCGAACAGGTTCGAAGTCCGATCGTATTGTATCGTGTTTATTTCGGACGCCGCTTTTCGCTCGCTCCGAGCTGCATTTCGTAGGCCGTAATTCGCAGTCCTCAGTATCTCGCAGTGGCGAATTACCGCGAAGGCTGTCTCTGTTCTCGTCGGAAATACGAGGGCCAATGCAGCAGCTGCCGTTTCGCTCCTGCACCCTAGAGCTGTGGCCAGCTGCTGCCCTCAGCTCGTGTTTTTACTGGAGATGGGAGGCCTGAGAAGAAGACGAAGCCTGGAGTGCAATATAGACGGTGGTATCTCATTGACCTCACCTTGGTCGTCGGTGTTCAATCAATCAGTAGCTGGTGACGGCAGCTTTCTTCCTGTCGTTTCAGACGTTTTTTACCCGCCTGCCCATGGTTGCTGTTCTTGCTGCCACTGCTGCGCAACGAGTGCTGATAAGCGCTTCCGCACAGCAGTGATTGTGCCTTACGGCCAGTGATTTTTAAGCAAGTTTCCACTCGTACCTTCTGACGAACATATGGCGTGTTATGTGAAGGGTTCCTCGAAAGGATTTCTGCTGCACCATCGAGCGATTGTTCAACCCTGCAGTTTCAGCCATGATATATTGCTGCCGAATATCCTGTTAAGACCGCTGTAGCTTCAGTGCATTCTCAGCCTAAACCAGACCACATGTTTTTCTAGTCGGCATAGTCGACTTTATCTCATGCAATCCATTAGATGACCGAGAGAGTTCGAGTGCCAAGTAGCCTTCTTTCACGAGCGCTGCTGCTTGGAGTGATTGCCGGTGACCGACGTGCTTTGCTAGCAGGACACGTGACACGTGGCTTTTATGCATCTTGGAATAACCTTTGCAATCACGTAGCATGTCTCTGCAGTGACATGATCGCAAGCTCTGCAGTGAAAACTAATCTCGGAGCCGTGATGGCTCACTGGGTAAATCGGTTGCTTTTCACAATCTTGGTCCCGAGATCGTGGGTTCGAATCGTGCAGTGGACTATTCTTTATTGCCACTGCAAGCAATGGTGATAGCCGTAAAGGCTCTTCCGTTGCTATACAAAAGAGAGGCTGTTTAATCAGCTAGTATTTTTTAATAGAACTTATAGAGAGCTGTATGCTGTGCAAGCGTGACATTCTACTGTATCATCAGTTGCCCATACATGAAGCTAATGTAGCCCATTCCTGGCATACAGTATTTGAGCCTATACCGGTTTTTAGCCCGAACTCTATTACACTGCAAAGCACCGAAATATATATATGTATATATATATGTGTGTGTGTGTGTGTGTGTGTGTGTGTGCGCGTGTGCGTGCGTGTGTAATGAATCGTGTTTGTGTGTGCTTGTGCTATGATTATGTGACTGAACCTCTTCCACATATAGTGAGATAGGGCATTGAGTTTTCCTGGTTGCTTTCAGCCCTGTTGTAAGCGAGGGGTTGCTAGATGTGGATTTGGAATGCGATTTGCGATTTGGAAGTCGCACATTGCTCGAGGATTTCCATCTCCTGCATCTAATTAAGTTCCACTTTTTCAGGCCCTAAATAGAGGTATTACATCTTTAGCGAATAAGGAAATGGTGGAGCTTCTGGCTGTTTTCGGGTTGGCCTTTTATTATGTTAAGCTGCTGTCTGGATCTTGCAGTAAGTAGCAGCATGGAAATCATAGCCAATGCGTCCATGCTCGTCGTTGTTACCGTTTAGCTTACTTACGATTGTATTGTCCAACTATTTGCAAAATATGACCAAGCCATCAGACATATCGCTTTTCCACAATATCTCCCTTTAGGCTGCGTAGCAATGACCATCGCTTTTGACAGGCTGAGAGGGACAGATTCAGCGGATTTTCAGCCTGTTTTGTGATGTCGATCCCGTGACCATTAACATTTTTTGCCACCAGTCTATACCTGTCCGTGCATGTATGTTTTTTTTTAGAGGGCAGCATTAAATTGATATTAGGTTAGTGGCTAGCTACTTAGGCCGTGCTTGCAATTTCGTCTGTGACTGCTCTCTTTGAGACTGCCTCTCATCAACTAGCATGGTCCTGCCCTATTGCTCAGCAATGCAGGCTGCTGGTGAAGAGCACTGTGCTGCGTCTTAGTGCTGCGGCGGCTCCGAGTTCATCAACAGATGCAGCCCAAAATTCAAACATTGACCGACAAGGCACTGCGCAGCATGGCTTCGTCATACCTAGCTGAACTGCTGCACAAGTTTCAGCCTCTTCATGCCCCCATGTTCTCAATGGGCAACGAATACGAATACGAGTTCCATTCTCTTAGATAAAGAATACGTTAGCAGCAGAAGCTTTCGCTTTGCCGGACCAAGATTGTGGAACTCGCTTCCATAATTCTTCTGTAATGACAACATTTATCCTGCTGCCAACTTTAGCAGATGCTCTCTGGCTGGTCTGCACTGATATGTCATGTAATTGGCTTCATCGACTGCCCTGCTGACTAAACTCACTTCGTACTTGTTGCTTGTGAAACGATTGTCGGCTACCACACGCTCACCAAAGGCTGCTCAGGCTTTGAGTCTGCTCTAGCAGAACACCCCCTTCTTCTTTTGGCTTCGTGATATGTATAAGCATATTTGAACCAGCACATGCCAGCACAATAGGAGGCAAGCATCGATTTGACCGATTTGTATTAGTTGAATGGTCCTAACGTTTTCGTGTTCATTGCTGTAGAGATACTGCTTCTCCTCCACATTCTCTTTACTCTCTCTGTCTTTGTTTCTTGTTCTGTTATTGCCTCAGTCTCCACGTCTCTGTCTCAGTCTGCAGCAGTTGTGGTGCCTCGTGATTTTTTTCTCCATACTCTTCTCTCACTCTATTTGTCTCTCTCTCTCTCTTTATCTTTCTCTCCGTGTCTCTATCTGTCTCTCTATGTGTTTTTGTCAGCCTTTGTCTCTCAAACACTCACTCTCATCTTTCTTTTGTATCTGTTTCACCCTAGCTATGTATATAACTGTCTCAGTTTATGTCTGCCTATGTCTCGGTCTTGTTTTCCATAGTATGCTCTCTCTCTCTCTCTCTCTCTCTCTCTCTCTCTCTCTCTCTCTCTCTCTCTCTCTCTCTCTCTCTCTCTATGTGTCTCTTTCTCTCTGTATCTCTCTCACATAGTCTTCGTCTCTCTATTTCCATATCTGCCCCTTCCATCGTTTATCTGTCTGCGCCTTCTTGTATCTCTGCCTCTTTCGGTATGTATCTATTCCTCTCCCGGCCAGTCTCAATATCTCGAGCTCTTTCTCCATTTCTGTCATCAGCTCTCATTACTTTATCGATTCTATCTTTTTGAGATCCTGCTGTGACTTGGCATGTCGTGGATTCCCAGTGTCACACCCAGTTCTATGCTATGTCACGTATTTCGAGATCAAGCTTTTGTTCCATTACTTGATCTTTGTTTGCCATACATGGTTTTCGGGCTGCTTGTGTGATTTAACTGAGTTTGGCTACTGCCTCGGCAATGCCACTGCGCCGGCAGCAAGGATTCAATAGAAATCTCAACAACTATGGTCGTTACTAGTTCTATAGGTGTAGCCATCATCAACTAATGAGACGTGTTTGTTTGAAATTTTATTCAGGACTTCCCAAGCACTTAGCTAACCGGACGAGATCTCTGGACGAGATCGCCGGTCAAGTGATCGAATGCTCCGACCGATGTCATTGTTCCGAGCTGTGTATAAATATCTTCCTACTGCTGCTGCTGCTGCTGCTGCTGCTCTGGGGCAGTTGTCGTGACCGTTGCATGCTGTCGAGTGGGTTGAACTGGACAAATCACTGGTAGTCTGTATTGTGGTCTTGCTTTCACTCATAATAATAACATAATAAAAATAATGCACTCGATAAAGCACCCTCAGAGAACTCAATCTCTTTCTGTGTGCTTTACATTTGCTGCAAAGGAAGACACAACTGAATGGTGAGTAATATCGTGCTTGATAAACAACATGAATTAGGATAAACAACTTGATGCTTGATAAACATGCTTGATAAACAACATGAACATGGTTAGGGATGACATCCACAGGATCAGCATGCAAGTGTGGTTAGTGGCAGCATGCACAGTGTCAGCACCCATAAGTACATCAAGGACGAATCACAGGGACCCACTAAATGCTGTCCTAAATAGGTGTGTTTTTAAGTTCTTTTCAAATGTGGTCAAGCCAGGGGATGTTCTGATGCAAGTCGGAAGTGAGTTCCAGGCTTTGGGAGCATACGAACTAAATGCACGGTCTCCAAAGGATATGAGGTATGTACGAGGTATTGGTAAACCGTTGGATTCCGAAAAGCAGGTGTTACGATGCTTGGCCTGGTGGGGAAGTAGATCTGAGAGATAGGCTGGACCAAAAGAATGAAGTGACCTATAAGTGAGCCACAAAACCTTGAAGTCGATCCGTTGCTTGACTGGTAGCCAGTGCAGGTCGGCGAGAAGTGGTGTGATGTGGCAACGGCGAAGCTCACGACAGACAAACCTAGCTGCAGAGTTTTGCACCAGCGGCAATCGCCTGATAGCACATGCCGGTAGGCCAGTAAGCAGGGAGTTGCAGAAGTCGAGACAGGATGTCACGAATGCATGGACCAACTTAAACGTGCTATCCTTATCTAAACAAGCGCGAATTTTAGCAATGTTATGTAGCTGAAAGTATGCAAATTTGATTGTGGACCTGATGTGGTCGTCTAACAAGAGGTCACTTTGGAACATGACACCTAGATTTCGAGCTGATTCAACAGGAGATATGCTGGCAGAGCCAATTTTGAGCTTCAGCCTTCCCAATTTCTGAATCACACTGGGTTTGCCCATAACTAGTAAGTTTTATCATCGTTTAGTTTTAGAAAACTTGCTGCCATCCATGTGGGGATATCATCAATACATGCAGCAAATGAGTTGAGAGAATTTGAGGTGCTCGAAGGCTGGGAGGGATCAAAGCAAAGGTACAACTGAGTGTCGTCCACATAGAAGTGAATGCCCA
Organism: Cristatella mucedo; assembly: GCA_009760855.2. Lineage (NCBI taxonomy): Eukaryota > Metazoa > Bryozoa > Phylactolaemata > Cristatellidae > Cristatella > Cristatella mucedo. The sequence continues at coordinate 11,904,954 of WPIO01000002.1, forward strand.
GATTGTGGTTGGCAATCACATCAGCAAGAGGGAGAGTATAGACCTCGAAAAGAACCGGACCTATCACAGAGCCCTGTGGTACCCCATATTTCAGAGGTACCTCGGATGATCTTTGTCCATTCACATCATTACTCTGGAGTCTCCCACTGAGATAGGACCTGAACCATTGTAGAGCAGTGCCATTGATGCCCAGGCAAGATGGGTAGCCCTCTAGAAGAACTTTGTTATCGATAGTATCAAAAGCTGCCGAAAGATCGAGCAAAACAAGCAAAGACACTCTACCCATGTCTGCATCCCTAATTAGGTCGTCGTTTACCCTAAGCAAAGCTGACTCAGTGGAGTGATTAGCTCTAAAGCCAGACTGGAACTTACTAGCAAGGTTTGAAGTTTCGATATATGAGTTCAGCTGGTCCGCCATGACCTGTTCCAGTGTCTTTGATAAGAATGGTAGAAGGGAGACTGGGCGGTAGTTGCTCAAGTTCTCTTGGTCTGGTGTCGCTTTCTTGAGAAGTAGCCTGACTACAGCTTTCTTGAAAGGTGCTGGGACATGACCAGAGGCTAATGACATATTAGCGATGTTAGTTATGCATGTCAGCAGTAGATCAATGCAATGTAGGAGCAGGACAGTGGGAATAGGGTCCAGAGGACTTGTTGTCTTCTTTGATTGGGAAATGAACTTCAGGACTGGATCACTAGTGACCTGCTTAAATGTAGACATTGAGGTGCAGCCAGGAATCGGGGGGAACAGCATTCTAGTGGGGATGTTGTCATCGCAGGGATGGACTCCCTGATCTTGTCTATCTTCTGCATAAAGAATTGAGAGAAGTGATCGGCTAGATCATCACAAGGATCATCAGGTAAAGAGCTAATATGGGAGCAATTGAGGAGATGGTTGATCGTCGACATCAGCAGTTTTGGATTGTGCATCTGTGATTCAAGAATGTTTTTACAGAAACTAGACTTGGCCTGTACTAGGATCGATTGGTACGACCAACAGTAGTCTTCATATGTCTGTCGATGGACAGTCAGTCCTGATCTTGTGTACGCTTTTTCAAGCTTGCCTGTAGTAGGCCTGGCTTGTTCAATGTCTGTGGTAAACCATAGGTCGTCTTGGCTAGGGCGCACAATGCGCTTAGTCAGAGGTGCAAACTCGTCGAGCTTGTCAGCTACTGTCGTGTTGTAGCTCTCTTCCAATGATGACCGATCGGAGGGAGGACTGAGCAGCAGAGGCGAAGCAGATATTCTTGCACGGACAGCATCGATGCCAAGGGTCTTAAGGTTTCGCGATTCACCGGTTATTTTAGAGGAGGAGGTGGGCACACACTGTAGATTGAATGAGATCTGCATGTGTTCAGATAAGCAGGATTTGGTAATAATTGGTGACGACAAAGTGCAGTTGTATGTAAAAATCTGGTCGATTGTGTGACCCTTGATGTGAATAGGGCCATGCACATGAGCCACAAGAGACAATGAATCAGTCAATCATGAAATTCAGTATTGAAGGCGGCAGATAAATGATCAAAGTGAACGTTGAAATCACCCATAATGAGGAAGTATCGATTTCTCGCCCACAAAATCGAAATGAGATCGGATAAATCTGAGATAAAGGAGGATTTGGTACCTGGTGGGCGATAGACTACTGCCACTATCGGTAGCTTGTTTTCGGATGAGAACAAGACAATGGATTCAGAAGACCGTTTCGAGGGTACTGGAAATCGCTTGAAGTTAAATTTCGAGTGCACGATAATAGAAAATCCACCTCCAGTTTTGGTTGATCTAGGGATGTGAAAGAATGAGAAACCGGATGGGATAGTGTCTTTCATTGTCGGGCAGTTTATCGATTTTAGCCATCAGATGCTCACCATGGCCGGTTATGTGAAGGCTACTGTAGATCCATGCTTGTCCAGGCCGCTGCATATGCCCACTGTTTAATCTGTGACAGCAGCTTGAAATTTTGGTGCCGTGATGGCTACTTAGTTGGTAGCACCAAGCTAGGCATACTAAGCTTGGAAAAGCATGTACAAGATCAGGACTAATTGTCCATGAAGAGGCACACGAGAACTCCTGCAGATCGCACCAATCAATAATAGAAAAGGCCAGGCCTAGCTTCCACAAAAACATTGTTGAATCACAGGTGCACAATCCAAAAGTGTTGGTGTCTACGATCAACTATCTCCTTAACCACTCACAGGTTAGCTCCTTAGTGATCCTGGTGATGATCTAGCTGATCATTTCTATAGCTTCTTTGTCGATAAGATAGACAAGGTGAGGGAGTCCATCCCTAGGTAAGGCAGTGGCTTTTTACGACCTCGGTGCCGAAGTCGTGGGTTCGAATCCCACAGTGGGCGATCCTTTAATGCCACTGCAAGCAGTGGTGAGAGCCGTAAAGGCTCTTCTATTGCTATGCAATTAAATCAGCTAGTATTTTTATTGGGAGGTGGCATCCCCTCTAGGATCCTGTCCCTCAATTCCATACAACACCTCAATGTCTACATTCAAGGGGACCACGAGTGACATCATCCTGAAATTCATATCCCAATCAAAGAAGACAAATAGTCCTTTGGACCCTATTCACACTGTCCTGCTTCTTCGATGCATTGATCTGCTGCTTCCATTCAAAACTAACATCATTAATACGTCATTAGTCTCAGGTCATGTCCCAGCACCTCTCAAAAAGGCTGTAGTCAGGCCACTACTCAAGAAAGCAGCACTAGACCAAGAGAACCTGAGCCACTTCCTTATATTGAAACTTCATACCTAGCTACCTAGTTCCAGTTTGGTTTTAGAGCCAATCACGCGACCAATTCAGCATTGCTTCGTGTATATAACGACCCTCTTAGGAATGCAGACTTAAGTAGAGTCTCTCTGCCTGGTTTGCTCAATATTTTGGCAACTTTTGATACAATGGATCACCAAGTCCTTATCTAGTGCCTCTCATCTTGCCTGGGCATCACTGCTACTGCACTGCAATGGTTGAAGTCCTATCACAATGGGAGACTCCAGAGTATTGGCGTGAACAGATTAAGAACACCCGAGGAGCCACTGCAGTACGGGGTACCTCAGGGCTCTGTACTTGGTCCGGTTGTTATCACAGTATATACTCTCCCTGTTGCCCACGTGATTGCTTTCAGTTCTATGCAGATGACACTCACTTGTACCTTTGGTTTGATCCCTGCCAGACGTCGAGCAAATTGAATTCTCTCAACTCCCTTGCTGCATGTGAATGGCAGCACATTTTTGAAATAGAATGATGATAAAACCAACCTACTAGTTATAGGCAATCCAAGTGTAACTCAGAAATCGGAAAACCTAACACTCAAAATCAGCTCTGGTAGCATACCTTCTGTTGAATCTGCACATCTATTTTTCCGGTTTCAAAGTGGTCTTTCATTAGACAGCCACATCAGCTCCACAGTCAAGTCTGCCTGCTTTAAGCTGAGTAGCATTGCTTAAATTTGGGCTTAGGTAGACAAGAATTATACAGTCAATATATTCATACATTTGTGACATCCTGTCTCAACTTGTGTAACTCACTGCTTTCTGGTCTATCGACCTATGCATTCCGGTGATTACACTTGCTAGTAAGTTCCAGTCTAGCTTTAGAGCTAATCACTCCATAGAATCAGGATTGCTTAGGGTGTACAACGACCTACTGAGGAATGCAGACATAGGTAGAGTGTCTCTGCTTGTTTTGCTCGATCTTTCGGCAGCTTTTGATACTATAGGTCACAAAGTTCTTCTAGAGCGCCTCTCATCTCGCCTGGGCATCTGCAATGGTTCAGGTCCTATCTCAGTGGGAGACTCGAGAGTATTGACGTGAATGGACAAAGATCATCCGAGGTACCTCTGAAATATGGGGTACCTCAGGGCTCCGTGCTAGGTCCGGTTCTTTTCGCGGTTTATACTCTCCCTCTTGCTGATGTGATTGCCAAGCACAATCCAGGCTTTCACTTCTATGCGGATGACACTAAGTTGTACCTTTGCTTTGATCCACCCCGGCCTTTGAGCACCTCAAATTCTCTCAACTCACTTTCTGAATGTATTGATGACATCTGCACATGGATGGCAGCCAATTTTCTAAAACTATACTACATCTTGGCTCAAGACTACACGGCCAATATTAATTGATGAGTTGGGAACAGAGAGATCAGACATCTGAGCAAGTCATTCAATTGATAGATCAGCAATGTAACCATAGCTGTCGACAACTTAGTTGATTATGTCGTACCCATCCAGTTAAAATAACAATAAATAAGTATTAGCCGATTTAACTGGCCCATTTGTATAGCAGCAAAAGAGCCTTTACAGCTGTCGTTACCACTTGCAGTTGCTAATAAAGGATTACCTACTGCAGGATTTGAACTCACGACATCGGTCGTCAAGAGCAAGCACCTTAGCTTCTGGGCTATTGTGGCCCTATCTCCCTCATCTAGGTGCTAGTTGGCCTGCCAGAAAAACTCCGCAAATTGATAAGTCGGTAAGGAAAGAAATTGGCTCATAAAAATGCTGCTTAATTTGATAAGTTTTGACGTTGTTATTTCGTTTTGTGAATATCAAAATGACCATGGGCACATGACTATCCAAGAAAGCAACTGCCTCCTGTGAGTTACTGTTCATGATACATCTGGTGTGTTTGAACTGATTAATCAAAGTTAATAATAATAATAATATTAATAATTCACTTGATAAAGCGCCCTCAGAGAACTTAATCTCTTTCTAGGCGCTTTACATTTGCTGCAAAGTGAAATGCAATTGAATGGTAAGTAAAATTATGCTTGAAAAACAAACAAAATGAATAATATGGTTAGGGGTGACATGCACAGGGTCAGCATGCAAATGTGGTTAGTGGCAGCATGCACATTGTCAGCACACACAGTGTCAGCCTGAATAAGCACAAAGTTAATATATAATAAGTGTTCAGATTCACACGTGTAACCCTTTCGTGAATTGTCAAACTAATTTGTGATTACTTTTCTGCATGGGTAAAGCTTTTAAAAGGGTCCCACTGACCTCTGTAACAAGATGCTCTAGACTGAGACCAACTTTAGGAAAGAGGCTGTGCATGCGTTGCAGCCCTACTGCTCGTGCCTCTCATTGCTGTAGTCTTGAGTCATGGCCTGAAAGTGTATGAACCTCAAAAACTATGCATATGCATGATGATCACGATTCAATGCCTCATTTATATTGGCTACAATCGATGATGTTAACCTTAGGAGAGTTGTATGCGCTCAAGTGTCTCTGCAGTTCGGTCAGGTAAACTTATGCGTGGTTGCATTTATTTGATTGATTGTTGCCTAGCATGTTGACGTACGACCATTTTCATCTTCCAGCAATGACAAACTCGTGATATCCTATGTGAGCAACAGGCCAACATTCAGTGTCACGTTTTGTAGCTGAGCTTCGACAAATCTCAATCGTCCTTATAAAATCGAAGATCGACTACCGAAAAATGCTCTGGTTCTCGATTTCCGTGGGAGTAGGTGCTGCACTCATTCTCGTCATAACAGGTACCCGTTTGTCAGCCGATGTGGGTGAGCGTTTTCTTAATAATGAACCCCATTAACAAACGAATCGGTATGAACAAAAAATGCGGGCTGCATTTAATATTATTTGTCAATTTTATTGAAGTTTTAAGTATAACAGAGCATGTAAACGTAATTTTTGTGGCATATTCTTATGACTGATCAGGGCTCCTTGTGTTGACTCGGTTGCAGCAGTTAATATTACGATTTGTCAGAGTACTCTTTAGGTTACTGTCTAGTCTCTAGTACCACATTGGCAGTGCAAACCGTCAGTTGAAGGGTAGCTTCTTGTGCTGGCAAAACTTTGAGCAGGCTCTGAATGCAGGACCCAGCATGTTCTAAAAGCCGTTATGCTACCTTGCTTGGGCAATTATCCAGGGTAGCCCCGATTATCCAGTCGTCTCGGTAGCTGTTCAGTGACCATATTCTACTGCTGATCCTCACTCAGCTGGGCACTTTGTGTGAAAGGCTGTCGTGTGATTTGATTTCTATCTAAGCCATTCAATCATTTAACGTTAACCGAAATTCCACGGAATTTCATTAATACAGAGCTTGCATCAATGTATAATTACGTCCAAGTCGTCCCCGGAGTAGTGTAATTTATGGCATAGCATGCTCGTGCTTGACATCGTCACTAGGGGCTGGGTTCATAGGTAAGTCACATTTCGACTGGGTCATGCTTCTGTGCATTTTCCTATGTCAGGCAGCATGTGGTTATGGTTTTTAATGCCAGTGTCTCAGCACTTGTACATATATTTTCGCAAAGGTTCTTTTTGTCTAGGTATGTCGTATAGCCCCTTAGGGTTCTCTGATACTGGTCCCAGTATTAAGTTGTTGAGCTAGAATGGTTAAGGAGTAGCTCGACTATGCAGACAAGTACTGCATGTCGAAGCTTGGTTTTAAGTTATATAAATATATATTAATTATATATTATATATATTAATATATATATTTATTATAATATATATAATTGATATGTATTAAGTTATATATAGTTATAGTTTGGTTTGTAGCTGGATCAGGTACTGACGGATGCAGTTTTCAAAATTTAAGACATTCGATGCGTGTTGCTCTCGTTTGTTCGTATGCAATTGTTGTGAAAGTTTGTACTATCTCACTTTACTTCTTGTCTTGTTCAAATGAAATTCAATTCCCAACTGAACTAAATAGAATTTCGTGTCACATTTATAATTGCGCAGAATCTCTTTCCATTGGTCAGTGCTGGCTAGCCAGTCAGCTGCTATGTAGTTTAAGCCACCCTGGTTTGGCCCTCGTGAAAGGTGCATGTCAGTAAAGGCAATTGTGTTATTCAGCCAGTATGCAGGTAGTCCATATTGACGAAGCTTAGCCTGAGATAGACGGCAGACCGTAAGCAGTGGTGAAATTAAGCTTTCTCACTTCTGGAGCTTTGGGGGTCTGATCTCGAATGACAGTGACAGTGGGTGTGGTGCTAGTTGTTGCAGTTTTTTGGGTCTGCCTTGCTCTTTTAGACTAGCAATGTTTGGTGTCTCTGGGGTGACTGTCACAATTTGTTTACGACATCACTTCTCTCAGGCCTTTGGTGACTTTCTAATTAAGCAGTGCATCGACATACTTGTCTTGGAACTACTTGGAACTTAAAAGTGAGTGACAATACTTATCTTGCCACTCACTTTAAGGTTTCTTCTTTTTCCTGTTCATGCTTAATTATGTGAATGACTTACCCATAGGACTCCTTCTCATACTACACCTTCCTGTGCCCTTAACCAATCTCACCCCCTAGAGGCTGTGCATGCAGCTCTAATGCGACCGGAGCCCAGAACTCAGTTGGAGCTGACATAATGACATCTCCGGGCCTGGCAATATTCAGGCGATGGTAAGTACCTAACCGTATCTCGCAGCAGTTGCTGTATGTGCTATGAACGGTCCTTAGTTTTAATTTGTGCTCTAATCGTCAATGCTGTTGTCACTAGTAAGGCAGTATGTGTTGTCACTAATAAGGCATTACGTTTTCTTTCCAGTCTGAATAAAGTGCCTAGAAAGAAGTCCAGTTCTCATAGCGAACTGTGCAAATATATTTCTCATACCCGAATGAGTAGTACTTCGATTTTGGTTTTATTCATCTAAACCAAATGTCCATGAAACCGACATTTGGACGGTTTGCAAAATAACGTCAATATTGCTAACTTGGACATAGTGCTATCTGCAGAGGGATCCATTTTGGTTTTGACTTGCGATTGGCCCCAGGCTGTCGGTTGTATGGCGCTAGTGGGAGCTAAGGTGCGGCAATGCAGTTGCACAGTATGTTCCAGCTATATACTCCGGTGCTGCATTAGCTACCGTCTGCATCCGTGAGTCAGATATGTGTACTGTCCTTACAGCAGCCTTCTGCTCACATTGCTAATGCAGTAATGCCTATTATGCACATCAGCTATGTGGCTTCGGATCGTGATGTTCATTTCACAGCCATCCTCCTAATAACGTGGTTATGCTGCCTATCTAGATCAATCTTCTGACTCAATGTAATCCATGATATGATACTTTTGATACAGACTGCCCGATGGTCTCACTCTTAAAGTTTTAGTGAGACTTCAAAACCTAGTACTGTTGCTGTAGCCCAATCCTGCTTATGCTAAACTTTGCCAGTATGTAAATGAGCCTGAAAAATCAGGAACTTCCCAATTGGTGGATGTGGATGTTGCGAACTTACCACTAGATGCATCACAGAGTGTGACCAGTACTACTGTCACCATAATGCATTCGCTAATCCATATTTTACTAGTGGCAGCTTGGCTTTGCCCATTTATTTCATGGAAAGGCACCGATTTGTATACAGTGGCCTGGATTTACTTCAAGCCTATTGGCCGGTATTGCTTCCGAATGTTGGAGTTGAGCTGATTAAGCAACTGACGTTGCTGGACATCGCCCCATAGGATATCTTTATCATCTCCAGCTTCAGGCTAGCAAGTAGTTGAGGTAGTGACACACACACACACACACACACACACACACACACACACACACACACACACACACACACACACACACACACACACACACACACACACACACACACACACACACACACACACACACACACACACATACACACACACATATATATATATACATACCTATATATATATATATATGCAGGTATGTGTGTTAATTATGCTGAAATGCTTGTTCTTCGTTATCGTCTTCTGAGGATGGGAGACCGTGGCTCGCACACCCTGGCAGTTGCTTTCGAAGACACCTTTGTTTCCCACCTTACATAAATTCGGTCCTCATATTGTTTGATAGATCTTCCTTCTTTCAGGGTTTCGCGTTAATACAGAATAACATTCAGTTCACAAGACCGTAAAAGTACTGTCGCCGACTCGATACTTTTATATGCCACAAACCTCCCCATGCACCTGCTTCGTAAACGTCCTTAAAAGGGACTCACAAAGGGTCCTTGAAGGCATTTAGTCCACCATGTACATCCACTTTAACAGAGGCAGTTGAGAAGCCTGGCCTTAGGCTTTTCCTTCTGCATGTCACTGTCACCTACGTGAGAATTAACTCACACTACCCAGCTGTTTAGTAAAGAGGGTGCATTCATACAAGCAGCCTGCTGCATAATGTGTTCTTGGTGTTTGGCTGTTGCATCGTGAGCATTAGGTGTATGAATGGCATGGTGAGAGATTCAGCTTTGATAACCATCGAATGATATTTAGCTTATTTGCAAACAATCATTGGGGTTCTCAAAGACCGGAACCATTGCAGAGCAGTGCCAGTGATGCCCATGCAAGATGAGAGGTGCTCAAGAAGGACTTGGTGATCGATAGTATCAAAAGCTGTAGAAAGACCGAGCAAAAAAAGCAGCAACAACAAATCAATGCATTGATAATGAAAACTCTGAATCCGGCAGGTATCACATCAGAATTTGAGAAACCTCGTTCAATGTGATGTGGCAACTGCGATGCTCACGACAGACATGCCTAGATGCATAGTTTTGCACCATCTGTAAGCCCCGATTGCACATGCCGGTAGGCCAGCAAGCAGTGAGTTGTAGAAGTCGAGATGGGATGTCAAAAATGCATGGGCCAACTTGGATGTAATATTCCTATTTAAAAAAGCCCGAATTTATGCAATGTTATGTAGCTGCAAGTAGGCAGACTTGATTATGGAGCTGATGTGGTCGTCTAACGAAAGGTCACTTTGGAATATGACACCTAGATTTCATGCAGATTGAACAGGAGGTATGCTGGCAGAGTCGATTTTGAGCGTTAGCCTTTCCAATTTCCGAATCACACTTGGTTGGCCCATAGCTAGTACTTTAGTTTTACCATCATTTAATTTAAGAAAATTTGCTGCCATGCATGTCATCAATAAATGCAGCAAAGGAGTTAAGAGAACTAGACGTGCTCGAAAGCTGTGAGGGATCAAAGTGAAGGTACATCCGAGTGTCATCCACATAGAAGTGAAAGCCTAGATTGTGCTTGGCAATCACATCGACAAGATGGAGAGTATAAACCGTGAAAAGAACCGAACCTAGCACGGATCCCTGAGGTACCCCATATTTCAGAGTTACCTCGGATAATCTGTGGCCATTCACATCAATACTCTGGAGTCTCCCACTGAGATAGGATCTGAACCACTGCAGAGCAGTGTCAGCGATGCCTTGGAGAGATGAGAGGTGCTCTAGAAGGACTTGGTGATCGATAGTATTAAAAGCTGCCAAAAGTTCGAGCAAAACAAGCAAACACACTCTACCCATGTCTGCATTTTTAAGTAGGTCGTTGTACACCCAAAGCAATACTGACTTTGTGGAGTGATTAGCTCTAAAACCAGACTGGAACTTACTAGCACGGTTTGAAGTTTCAATATGAGTTCAGTTGGTCTGTCACGACTCGTTCCAGTGTATTTTATAGGAACGGTAGAAGGGCGACTGGGCAGAAATTGCTCGAGTTCTCTTGGTCTGGTGTCGCTTTCTTGAGTAGTGGCCGAATGCAGGCATTGAGGTGTTGCAAGAAATTGAGGGACAGCATTCTAAAGGCATGCTGTCATCGTAGGGATGGGCTCCCTGATCTTTTCTATCTTCTGAACAAAGAAGCTAGAGAAAAGGGGTCAGCAAACGTTTCGGCCTACTAGGTTATTTCAGGAGGTCAAGAAGGCATTCCAGGCCTGAGGAAGCCATGCCCACTCCACTGGGCAAATGGAGTGGGTGTGGTCAGACGAACAAGCAGGCAGTCGCTACAGACACACTGACTGACACTGCAATGATAGGGGTAGACATTTATCACCGATGCCCGGTCCGGCGTTTCAGTTTCCTGTAAGCGCCTGACACCAGCTCTGAATATAAACACTGGCCAGAGCTTGAGCTGCAACCAGCAGTCATGAAGGGAAACAAAAACCATGACAATTCAGTTAGGCCAGATCCAGCAATAAATAAGTTTGCACGCTGACATTTGCATTTGCATGCTGACATTTGCATGCTGACCCTGTGCATGTCACCCCTAACCATGATATTCGTGTTGTGTGTTTATTAAGCATAATATTTCCCTGTCTAGCAAATGTAAAGCACTAGAAAGAGATTGAGTTCTTTTAGGGCACTTTATTAATTGCATTATTATTATTATTATTATTATTATTATTAAGTAGAAGGCGTTAGGCCGGGCTAGAATACTAGCTAGGCCATATCTGGCCTACAGGCCGGAATTTGCCGACCTCCAAGCTAGATCATTACATGGATCACTAGGTAAGGAGCTAAACTGTGAGCGGTTGAAGAGATGGTTGATCGTTGACATCAGCATTTTTGGATTGTGCATCTGTGATTCAACAAGGTTTTTTTTAGAAGCTAGACTTGGCCTTTGCTAGGATCGATTGGTATGACCTACATTAGTCCTCGTGTGACTGTCGATGGACAGTCAGTCCTGATCTTTCGTATGCTTTTTCAAGCTTGGGCTTAGTAGACCTGGCTTGTTCAATGTCTGTGATAAACGATAGGCCGTCTGGGCGAGGGCACACAGTGCGCTTAGTCAGAGGTGCAAACTCATCAAGCATATCAGCTAGTCTCGTGTTGTAGCAATCTACCAAGGATGACAGGTCGGAAGGGGGACTGAGCAGCAGAGGCAAGGCAGATATTCTTGCACGGAGAGCATCGATGTCAATGGTCTTGATGTTTCGCGATTCATAGGTGATTGTAGAGAAGGAGGAGGAAGAGGGCACAGGCTGTATACTGAATGAGATCTGCATGTGGTCAGATAAGCAGGATTTGGTAGTAATTGGTGATGGAAAAGTGCAGTTGTATGAGAAAATATGGTCGAGTGTGTGACCCTTGATGTGAGTCGGGCGATGCACATGAGCTGCAAGAGACAATGAGTCAGTCAATCACGAAATTCAGTGCTGAAGGTGTCAGATAAGTTATCAAAGTGAATGTTGAAAACATCCATAATGAGGAAGGATCGATTTCTTGCACACAGAATTGCAATGAGATCGGAGAAATCTGAGATGAAGGAGGACTGGGTACCTGGTGGGCGATAGACTACTGCCACCATCGGTAGTTTGTTGCTGGGTGAAATTGATTCGAAAGACTGCTTCGAGAGTACTGCAAATGGCTTGAAGTTGAATTTCGAGCACATGATAATAGCAACTCTACCTCCAGTTTTGAGTGATTTGGGGGTGTGAAAGAATGAGAAACCAGTCGAGATAGTGTCTTTAATTGTAGGGCAGTTTATCGATTTTAGCCAAGTTTCAGTTAGGGCGAGCAGGTCGAAACCATTTTTAGAAATAAGGTGGCCTATTACTTGTGGTTTATTTCACATTAAGCAAGGATTCCAAAGAAAAGCGTTAAGTTGGGCCGCCGGAGTTATAACAGGCCTGATGACCACTAAGTTCGAGAGATTCACAGTGACGCATGTGAGGGAACGAGCTGAGCGCTTCGAGACAATGCTAGGAATACCAAAAGAGCTGCTGCTCAACTTGCAGTTCCAGCCACAGGAGTGGTGTCTAAGCTGCCGGTCCCAGCTACTGCAGCAGCTGCTTTTCGTTTGGTAATTCCTAATTTGCGAATCTTAGCGACAACAGTAACATCTAGGAATGCATTTGAACTATGATGACCAAGCGATAATAGGTGTGCACAATAAAAAAAAATCATAACTAACATGCAGGTTACTAGCAACTGGCATAGCTAAGGCCGCAGCCAGCATGGGAGACCCAGCAGCCCAAAGTGATAGGCTTGTAGATGTCCACAAGGATGTAATTTCTTACGCGTTACGGTCAAACAACGATCAGATTATCTTTAAATAGGTCTTAGCTGTATATCGGTTTCCGTATTCGATGTTTGCAATGAACTTCTTTTTTTGGAAGAGAATTCTGCAAAGGACAAGGAACACAGTGAGCGAGCTCGGTGTCGGGAGGCGTTTTTCTGCTCTTTACGTGAACATAACATCGTCCCGGATCGCACATACTGTATAATCTCCATATTTAGCAGTCGGAAAGCAATGCCTAATAAAATTGTGCCAAGTCTTTGATCATGCTCAGTATGCTCTAGATTGTCACCAGGTTTAGGCTTTTGTATGTGACTTGATCATTTTATTGTGTTTGTGACCTAGTCAGTTTAAAAATTCAGAACTTGCAGTACCTGATGTATCCCTGTGTTGGTGCTGGATACGTGTTTATTTGGTCACTCAACTGTCACTATGCCCAAGAGTATGCTGTTTGGGCAGCACACCACCAGCCTCATATATGTACTGCTTGTAGCTCGGCCCACCAAAGCAAGTTTATATTTTACAAGCACATTTTACAAGCTTTCAATGTCTATCTAGGTCTCACTCCCCTTGGCAGTATGCTCTATGAAGATGTACATCTTCTGAGCAAGGATGTCAGCGATTCCACGAAGGAGGTCATCGTCTACTTGAGTCTGATCCCTGTGCTGGAGGCTGTGGTACGTAGTGAAAGCCCGATTTACCCGATTTGCTACTGCGTTTGCTGCATGTCTTCTTGCGTTCAAGGAATGCATATACCTCAAAACACAGGCTTGTGAGTAAGCACCACTAGACCTCTGAGTGATAAGGAGTGAATTTGTACCCTTCATTGCTATCTGATCTCTCACACTGCATTGCATTTCACTTTTATTCCATTCGTATTTTTCGAAGACTACTCGACAAATCACTGCCTTGACTAGTATTCGTTTTTAGGTCAGCCGTGCTCATACTTTCCTTTGTTACACAATATTACCCCAGTTATGCTTCATACCTTTCTAGGGGATCCATACTGGTGCCACCGAGTATGCACAGAATGTATACAAGGTTATGGTACTTTATTGAAACATACTCAACTTTACAACCCCATACCTCCAATTACTTTGTGGGGTTGCTGGCAGAAATATGTATGCAATCTCTGCCTGGGTAATACAATGGTTGTTTTAGTGCTTGACGTCTATGTTTGCATGCAGTCAGTAATGTCTCTTTCCCGATGCCCTGGTGCAGACATCCTTGGCAGAAGGTTGACTAGCAAAGAGAATTACTATGGCGCTTGAGGTTTCAATTCAATAAAATGATAAACAGGTGACTGCAAGAATCTGCAGTAGATATATGAGTCCACTTACAAAGTATAAGCTTCTGCTGCTGCTGCCACCCTGTCACGAGACCATCAGTCAATCGAATGACTATTCGACCTAGGTTCGTGGCTTGGATGGGAAAGAGCCAGCGTTCTCCAAGCGACATTAGCTTTATACGCTGAGCCTGACATTTTATGCTCGACTTGGTTTACATTGAGGTGCACACACCAGGATAGGTGCGAATAATGGGGTACTTGCACACATTTGCCAGAGTCTCAAGACGAGGAAGAGAAGTGGAAAATGATTAGCCTAGATCGACTAACCCCCCCTCCACTCTCCATTAAAACATATTGCATGTCTACTCTTTCCTATCACATTAAGCACACTAAGCTGCCGGTGGGACTTTGTTTGGCCTGAATTATAATAATAGTCTCAGCAGCAGTTAGGTTGGGAATTTGCCTGTTCCTCTTTTGCTTAAAAAGGTGGCTTTTTTTAAAGTCTGACGTGATGCAGTGTTTTGTTGAGTTTATATCTACGGATTAGCACAAGCTGCAGGCCGAAAGGTCTACGGCAGCTGCACTATTCATAATCACCACCGGCCGTAAGTGAATCAGAAAGGAGGGGAAAACAATATATAACGCGATGGCCGCATAATTGAATTGATTATTAGTACTAAGAACGAAGTTGCAGATATTGTGAAATTATGCCGATAAGGCTTACTCGATTTTAAGCTCGTACCGTCAAGGTGCGTTGGCAAGCTGGTATGTGTCAAAAGATGAGTGAGCGGTAAAGGCAGGAGAAACATGAACAGCAGCAAGTTATTTACTAGCCCGAGTACCAACTGAGAATAGAGGACCAAATAATGTTGGGTGGCATGGAAACCCACGAACTCAGCTAGGGGGGCTTTAATAGATTACCTTAGGTAGATAGTTGCAGGCAGTGTCACTGTGTGTGCGTGGGTGTGTGTGTGTGTGTGTGTGTGTGTGTGTGTGTGTGTGTGTGTGTGTGTGTGTGTGTGTGTGTGTGTGTGTGTGTGTGTGTGTGTGTGTGTGTGTGTGTGTGTGTGTGTGTGTGTGTGTGTGTCTGTGTGTGTGTGTGTGTGTGTGTGTCTGTGTGTGTGTCTGGGGGTGTGCATGCACACGCGCATACATTTTGCCTTTCTTTGTCGTAGATAAGGAAAAATATGCAAAACCTGTGCGTGAGCAAAAGTTCAAAATAGTATGGTTACATGTATCACTAGGTTGTGGATTAGGTCTGTTAAAACTGGTTAATTTTACAAATACTTATTCACAAAGAGAGGTTGTACGAAACGAGAGTAAGCTTATAGAGAAGAGAAGTTCCACTGCCTTTAAAGTTGTCTTGCATTACTTCTCACTTCAGCTTTACTTTAGGAAGTAACAATCAGTCCCTGCTTGTACACTGATTATATCTTTTTATCGTTCGTTAGCTAGAAGTTTAAGAATTTGCAGATTTTGGGATTTGTAGCTCATGGCTAGAAGTTTATTCATTTCATTCATAGCACAAAGTTAATTGATTTGCTGCGCTCGATCTTGCAGGCTAAATACCACGAAGGTGCTCTAATTTCGAAGAAGCTAACAATTTTGGCTGGAGCATCCAATATGACGGATTTTTCTCTCCAGGTATTAGGAATTGGTATTTTTAGCCATGCTTCGAGGTAGATCAAAGTCATCCGTGTTTGGTCTGAACTCTGCTAACCTTGGCAAATGAAACGACCTCGACCTTCCCGCAGGGCGGGATAAGCGATATGGAGTTCGTAGTAGGCTGCCGGGTGTATCTATTAAGTACATGTGTTCTCGTGGTTTTTCTCGCTTAAAATTAAGTTTTGGGCGTATTGAGTATATTCTTAAGCCTTGCTGTTCTACTTTTACTCGTGTTGCATGTTTTCCAGAGGTAATGGTAACACTAGTTTGCATTAGTGACGTAGCTTAGCGATGGCTCAGTATACTGGATGTGTCATTACCTATTTAATTCCCGATGCTGTCCTAAATACTAGAGGCTTTGCCATCGGTGCAGATGATATTATTAATAGATGATATTAAACGTTTTCTGCGGTAATATAATGATTCACTATTGCTATTGGTATTTCCCTGCTTATGGATTGTTGAATGAGCAAGCTTTTCTCTTTTAATATCAGCCGTGAGATGCTTCCAAGCTGGTTGATGCATTTGTGACATCCCGGCTAGACTTCTGTGACTTTATTCTCGCAGGTCCTCTTGCCTGTTCACCAAGACACTTATAGCTGGTGTGCAACTCTTGCTGCAGGTAGGCTTGTCTGTCGTGATTCCACAATAGCCACGTCACACTACTTCTCATCGACCTGCACCAATTCCATATCTAGCTGAATGTCGATTTCAAGGTTTAGTTTTTCACTTTGTGAGCACTTCATTTTCTTGCTCCATCTTACATACAGAAAACAACTTTCCAGTCAAGCTATGCATCGTACTTGCAGCTCCTCTGACTCAAGTGGTTTAGCTGTGCCTCTAACCAATCTCAAATATGTCTCAAAAATAGCCGACACTGAAATTTGGTTATGACAAGATGACAATGAACTGGAAGGCATTCCAAGATTGCTGTGGAAGTGACAATTAAAAAGGCTTTGGTCTTACACAGAGGACTCCTGATATGATATTTACCTTCTGAAGGCAGCCGAGAATCGCTGCTTAGATACGAAGTGAGCTTGAATTTGAAGTGAAATGACCAACGTGAAAAACCTGTGCCCTTTCAGCAGCAGGCATGCCCATGTAAAATGACTGTATGTAAAGTGACTTTTAACATGTTTAAATTGCATCGACATATATGTAGTTATCCTACGGTGCAATAGATAAGTCATTATTATATGCTAAGGACTTAAAAAAGAAATTAAGTTCTCTGAGCATACTATGCAACAATATTATCGTAAATAATGATAATACATTTGCTATACTGCCTTCAGTGAACTCAATCTCTTTGTAGGCACTTTTCATTCGCTGATTGTTATTATTATAATTATTAGTGAAAGTTCACATTGAATACACTTAAATTGTGTAAAGATCCTTTTTGAGATGTGCTGCCAGAGTCTGTAAGTTATTTTTATAGGTCTTGAATTTGACGAAGTTTGCTGCCATTCAAGTGCAAAATTCATTAATGTAAGCTCTACGGAAGTAAAGAGAATCATACATGCCGAATGGCTTGGAGGTATCCAAGTACACACCAAGCTGTGTCATTTGCAATCAAAACCTGTATTTTGCTTTAGAACTGCATTACCTATATACTTATTGATACTCTGCATGTTAGAACTTATCATTTTATCATGCTTCCTTGACAGCATATGTACAGTGCCTAGAAAGAGATTAAGTTCTTAAGGGTGCTATGCAAGTTCATTTTTATTTTTTATTATTAATATTAATTTTTGTCCACTGCAATAGCTAAGGCTGTTCCACCGATAGCATACGTATATTTTCTGAATAGTCTCTGTTCCAAGGCCCCATGAGGCAGCAGGGGATTGCACTGCTTTTGTTTTAGAGCCAAAATGCTTAGAGTGCATTAATCAATCGCACCAACTGCTGCTGCCTTATTTCGGCAACTTAGGGTTACTTTGATTCGGAGCCTGCAAGGAGGCAAGAAAAAAAATTGATTCTGAGCATTGATCATGTTGATTATGATGATCTGATGGCCAACAGTTGCCTAATGTCAATATCTAAGACATGTTTTGATAAGGTGAAACCGTTATGTTGACTCCAGTTGTTATTCCTTATTGGGAAGTACTGCAAACAACTTCAGCTCAACTTGCTATCAGGTAGGCTGCTTTTATAATTTTTTAGAAAGGTGAGAGGTGGCTGCATGTGGCTAGGTGACGATAGGTAATACGCTCGAGAGCCAAACAGCATGGCCACCTAAAATGGTCACCAAGCCCTAAAAATAATTTTGAATCTAGTATAAAAAGAAGCTATTGGAACGCACTGTAATTATGCGGTTTTTTAAAATAAGCATAGATAACATGTAAACGTTATAATACAATATTAGTAATTTATAGTGCTCAAATGAGGTTGTACCAACAGGTTTTGCAATCACTCGTCTGAATCATTTTGAATTAAAGCAGATTAAACATGCAGCATTATCATTCTCAAAGCACTATGTAAATTTGGTGGAAAATGTTGGCTTATTCAACAGCCTTATTAATATAGCTGCAGTAGATAGAGCCTTACCGACTATCACTACCGCTTGCAGGGAGCAATAAAGAATCGTCCTTATGCAGGACTCAAATCCACCACCTGGGTCGTGAAGAGCGAGCACCTTATACGACCCACTAGTGCTTGGAGCCTTCTACCCACATCATCTCTGCATAACCTCATTGCACCAGGCACTGCATCGTTCTGGAGTAGGACTGAAGAGACGTCTTGCATCACACTGATAGATATTGCATGCACAAAGCCTTGATAATCGCCACACAAGCATCTCCCTATCATGACCTTTTGCTGCTAAATTGCACTGTCTACTGAAGGCTATAATCATCGAGACCTTTATTGTCGGGCATGGAACGATGCCTCGAAGCTTTGCTCTTTATCAGTCTGTCCTCGTAGGTTTTAATGACTCCTGAGCTATCAGGCCTTTTTCCATTATCCATGCTGCCAATCGTAGCAATCTTGTAATAATAATAATAATAATAATAATGGTAATAATACATTTGATAAAGCGCCCTCAGAGAACTCAGTCTCTTTTTAGCGCTTTACATTTGCTGCAAAAGAAGCACGATCGATGGTTAGTGGTAGCATGCTCAATAAACAACAAAAATAACATGGTTAGGGGTGAAATACACATAATCAGCATGCACGTGTGGCAAGTGGCAGCATGCACAGTGTCAGCATGCATAAGCCCTTATTCAAGTTGTATGTAATTATAGTCTCACTGATACACAATCCTTTAATCGTTGCAACGTTTTCAAGTCCTGTTGGGTGAAATGTCCACAATTGGCCTTGGTAAAGGCAGTCAACTTCCTTGTCTTACTATTGCCGATTGGTGATAATGTGACGTCAGGAAGTGAGAGCAATCGGTTCGGTGTCACTTTCTTATTGCTGTGCATGGCTTAGTATTTCAGAAAACAAGCTATGCAGTCATTTAAGAGTTTTAAAGAACAGGGATTTCATTTATTTTCAAATGACTTTAAATACCCATTCTCTCGTCATTTTGCTGTCATAGACCCTGGTTTATGAAAACCCCATCGTGGAAGACACCGATTTCATTGAAGTGCTTTTGTTTAGTGGTTCGCAGTCAAACGCCTATTATTCATCGTAAACCCGGAGTCGGCAATGCATTTGAGCTGTCGAGTGTAGCCGGTCCAGATCTTTAAGCCAGATTTCTACAAGTTATCATTTAATAACATTTTGTGGGTGTATGCAGTTTCATTAGACTCTAATGGCAGCCTGCATTCTCGAGGTGTTACCCATAGCTGTGCTCACCCATATCAAGACTTTAGCGATGTAGCTAGCTGGTTTATTCTCTGCTTAACCCAAGTGCTCAGAAAACGCAATGCCTTCGGCAGCAGCTTGCAACTGCTGGAGTGTAACCATTGCGAGCCAGCCCGAAGGTGGACTATACACCTCGACTTGCAGGCTCCGCCAAAGAGATTAGTGGGTTTCAGAATAGGCGAAATTCTGATGATTATGACAGCCCTTTACTGGTCTGGCTCAGATGTAGTACACGAGTAATCCCCGTGTCATTCTGTACTAAAGAAAGTAGTTCCCAGTGCATTCGAGAGTAGGAAAAGCAAATTTTGCAATACAATAATTTTCTTAAGTGAAGAAATATATTTGAAGATGATGTCGTATCAGTGTTGGTGAACTTCGCTAAAAATGACGTCAATGGCAAGCATTATAAATGCTTTCGTCAGGTAGCAGTTATTTCCCGGAGAGCTCGGGTAGCTGGCATTCCTTCAACACGAAAATGTTATATGGTAAGAATAGCTGACAAACACTGAGAGAGTGGCACAGCGAGGTTAGATTTCTGCCTATTGAAAAAGAAAAATTTGGGAATCATGCTACATAAGGTAGGCATTACAGGAGCACTAATGATTTCCGAGATATGTGAAATCAACAATATTAACAAGCAACGTTAACTCTGTACGATGGAAACAAGGAATTGGCCTAAAGGCTCTGTGCTGGCAAGCTGATGGAATGACAGGACCGTTAAAATGCAATCTATTCTGTAAGGCAAACAATAAACCGTATGCAATGGGCTAGGACTATGCCTGCCGAATCTTGGCTGACCAGGAAAAAGCTTTATGGAGTGATTAATTGTAGTTTGCATTTTTAGTTCTGGGCTTGGATAGAATATGTGAAGCAAGTCGTTAATGAAAGCACACCAAGTTGATTGTTTTCAAAAGGTCAAGTTTGGTGGAAGATGAGTAGTGATATGGGACTGCTTCAGAGCAACCAATACTTGTACTCTCAGTCGCATAGAAAGTATTATGAACCTGCATAAATACTATTGCAATTGTGCTGAGAGGGCTGGATTTTTCACAGCAACAAGATAGCTATCTTCTTCAAGCTGCACTGTTGGTGAGACAATTTTGCGACTGCAGTCTGTGATAGCTAACACCCACTGAGTGCCTTGCTTATGGCCAAGCACTCTAGCGCTGATCTGAACCCCATCTGAAAACTTTGTGAGGCTTTGAGGCTCAACTTAAGATCATCAGCTACTTTTTATCATCTCGAGTGATATCTTATATTAGGCTATATGTAACTGATAGCTAGATATTGCCTCGAATTTACATATCAGGATGAGAGCTTCCGTATTAACCAGCATTCAGTAGTAGTCAGAAATCAGGGTAGATGGCCCACTATGTGAAGTGGTTGCTCGTCGGTTCCGAGGTCGTCGGTTCGAATCTAGCAGCTGGCGACTCTCTATTGCCACTGCAAGCGGTGGTGATAGCCTTGAAGGCTCTTCTGCCGCTTTTTAAAAAATGCTGCTAAGTCAGCTAGTATAATTTTTAGACCCACTTCCTGGTACCCTCATCCATTTATTAATTAGCTACTGCTTTATACCAGGTTGATCTATCATCTTGGTCCTCTGCATGTGAGTAATACATCATGAATGTTCTACAGGGATGAATTATCAAAGCAAGACTTTCTGATAAGCATAGCTGGTCATTGTCCCGGCAAATGACAGAGCCTGCATATGTATGCATGTACGCATGCATACAGTGTATAAATATTTTGAATTTATGTATACCCAGCTATGCATAAAGGTCTAATTATCTAGTAGACGACATATATTATGTAACGGACACATATTGCACATTATGTATGAATACGTACCTCTCTTGGCATGCATCTTCACAATGACTAAGCCGTCATTGTTCTGAGGATTGTATCCAATTAGTCAGTGGAAGCCGAAGCTGCTTTTGGAGAGCAACCGTGCCACATTATTTTAGAGGCTGCTGGAATTCGGACTGTGCAAATCACAGCCAGTGGTGTAGGGCCGTGAAGAATCATGCAGACTGCAAATAATGGTCTCAGTCGTGCAGATTGCAATATTTCCACCTCTCTTGCTGGTTACTAATTTGCATCTGATTTCGCACAAAAAGAAACGTCTGACCTAAGTGCTACGCAGAATAGCTATAGAATGGATGCCAACGAGCTCGCATTAATTATAATAATCAAACATTCGTATATCTCCCCAAGAGAATCCAATATCTTTGTAGGCTTTTTACAAAGGCTGGAAAGAAAGCATCTCAATTGGCCAGTGGCAAAATTCCTGCCAGAGTCTGCATGTATAGCAGCTTACAAAAAACAATTCACCAGGACCACTGCATATGGGTTTGTTTCACTGTGACCTCATCATTTTCGCCAAGGGACAGAGTGCATCAACTACTGCACTGGCCTTCAGTGGACACCGTGATGCACTATTTAGTTATCCTGAGATTCACTGTTGGCCACAGCCCGACAAGACCTGTCTTGACTAGTATATCTCATAGCTGCCAACCCTAACTGATGGCCGGCCATTAATTCGTGATTTATGCAAGCAGCAGTAGGAGCTCCCATGCCGTGCTGCACCGATTACAGAATCGACTCGCCGAGGTACTGCGTGGTACCTCTGGCGAAATGCTTGTCCATGCTTTGTGGCGGTTCTTACGGTAGCACCTTGACGATCCCGTGGTTCCGCTCTTCAGATTCCTTATCTGGTCACCTTGCCTCACAGAGTTTCCAAATGTCTGCATCGACGACTATCCCGGCTGGCAGCACATTTTGTTGGGTTTTTAAAAACCGTGCACATTGCTTCTGTTTGAAGAATGGGTTGGGAAGTTGTATTTCAATGGGGGGCCATCAATCTCAAGCTTGGCATTAAGTATGGGCTAAAACTCTTTAGCTGTACCACTGCCAGTAACATCTTTCTTTGGCAAGATGCTCTTAGCTTGCTGTTCTCATGCCGTGCTCCAGCCATTAAGTGCCATGCCTGTCATGAATGCACTGTGGCATGGCTTCCTTTGCAGGTGGTGTTCACCATCTGTTTACTTTTTACGTCGACAAACACTGATCCTGTGCTTATACCCATCTTCTCCCTGTATGCTGGCTACATTGGACGTCTGATCCTGTGTACAGGATTCTTCTATGTCTATGTGTATCGCAGTCTGCAGGACAGGCACTCCGAGGGAGCAGTAAGTGCAACCCAGTCACTTTCATCCTTGAATTGCCTTCATGCTGTTCGTGAAATGTCTTGAGGTAATATTTTGGTTAGATGCCTGCTTATTGAAGAGATGTTTTGCTTAATGGCATTTCATCCAAGTTGGTTTGAAGATCTCTTCTAAACTGAATTTATCGTACTGCTGCTGTAGAGTGGGTGTTGCTTTCTGAATCGCCAATATGGTAGCTCAGGATGGCATTAGTAATATAATAGTAAAATTAATAATAATATTAATTAAAAAATTAGGCATTTATATAGCTCCACATGAGATCCAAATCTCTTTCGAAGCACTTTACTTATACTGGAAAGAAAGCATATCAAATGGTTAGTCATTGCATGCACATTTCCGAATATACTGGCCAACAAAGGACAGCTCACTCACTTGGACAAAGGTGCTAAGGCTATAAGAAACTGTTAGGTTGTGTGGCTCTTTTTAATTGGTTTCCTATACTTTAAAGGCGTATGCTGTTGGGATATAAAGCTTACCATTCAATAGCATCGACAAAATAAAAATTTCTCATATGGCGGTATTTTGATAGCAACTGAAGCACCATAGACAGGCTTTGTTCGCAAGCATTTTGCATCAATAACTAATACGTCAAATCAGGAAATTATATCAGTCAGTAGTGAGTTTCAGGCATCGTAACTGAAGCTATGATCTCCTCCAGGGAATTTGACATTAGTTGGTGCTCTACCAATCAACCAGAATGAGATCACTTGGAGCGATGGAGGCCTTAGTAGGAATTAATTCTGATGTCTAATGGGTAGATCAAAAAAATTACTGGAGGGACCTTAAGGTGAGTGAAATAATCTTGAAGTCGATGCGACTCTGCTTGATGGGAAGCCAGAGTAGATTGGTGATAAGTTGTGTAATTTTGCAGTTGCCAGCTTATGACAGACAAGCCTAGCAGCCGAGTTTTGCTCCAACTGTAAGAGCACTAATTCTCACCAGAAAAGTATTGTGACAAAAGTTACGTCGGGTGTCACAAATGAATTGACCAACTTGGATGTGTTCTTCTAGCCTATACAGGCCCAAATGTTTCCAATGTTATGTATCTAAAAGTAGGACTTGACTCTGGACCTCATCATCTGGTCATCTATATATCAGCTATTTTCAAAGAGGATATCCAAATTCCATGCAAAGGCTACAGGGGATGTGCTTGACGAACTCCTTGGAGGATTAGGCTTTTTGATCTCCAAGTAACTCTAGGTCCACTCATAATTAACTCATCCGGGTTGCTCTTCAGCCGATTTGCTGAGCTAGTTCCTAGTACTAAAGGCTCTCAAGCATCATAATGTCACATTGTATCACAATTTATGTTCCTGTGTAGCAAGTGTTATGTCTTAATTATTTATGCTTCAAAAGTATTGAAAACGGCCATTATTCCCCATAAGCTATGGTCTTTCTGGACTGGACCACGATGCATTTGAAAGTTACCCATTTTCACACAGCAGAGTTTAAATCTTTTGGTTAACAATTAGGAAAGATGAGTCTTAAGTAACATATTTATTCCGAATGTATACAAAAATATCCGAAGTCTATTTAGTAGTAGTCTTTTGCAATTTCGGATAAACATGTAAATCGCATTCACGAATGAGCCCCGAGATGTAGTCTCCCAATATAGTTTTGGCTTACTGTCCTTGATGGTGTCATTTGAAGTCCAATCAGTCTTGGTGAAAGTGCTCACCTTGCTTTTGCCTGAGGAACCCCTTACCTTCTCATTGAATTTATCAAAATTAGCATAAAGCATATTAAATTATGCAACTTAGCAGGTTATATGAATACAATGGATTTTTTAAGTAGACCCTTATATTAAAAACCAGACTTTTGGCCAATTCTGTATATGCGATATTCTTGGAATCAATACATTTCTGATTTATCATTAATAAATAAATAAATCCTAGCTGATTGGACAGCCTCTTTTTGTATAGCGACAGAAGAGCCTTTACGGCTATCACCACCGCTTGCAGTGGCGATAAAGGATCGCCCACCGCAGGAATCGAACCCACGACCTCGGGACCGAGGTCGTGAAAGCAACTGCCTTACCTAGTGTACCATCACGGCTCACCGATCATTGTCCTCCTCACAAAAGCCAAATTTGTGTGGAATAGCACACTTCGCATGTGCAATTGGGATATAGCATTTACCACTCAGGGCTGCAATTGGATATAACATTTACCACTCAGGGCATAAACTATTTTTTCTTACTTCATGCAACTGGAAGAAATGGGAACCACAAAAGCTCCTTTTGCTCCTGTTGCTAATTGATTTATTGCCCACGGCAAGCAGCCTGATAACCACTACAGGCGAAATGTGGCTGTAGATTCAGCCGATCTTAACTTGCTTCGTACTTTACACGGTTTAGCGTGAACTGCTGTATGTTTTTGTCTTCTCAGAAAACCTATATTGCAATTGCCCTTGCACTCGCAATCAGGTGAAACCTTGCACGCTGTCGTGGCGCCACACACCGCCTAAAGAGGCTGTTAGCTTTGTTACCTTCGCTTCAAACAGATTGCTGCTTTACATATTTGACACCGTGTGCTGCTGCTCCTGCTGCTGCCAACGCCTGATGCTGCTCCTGTCGCTGCTGATGCACCTCCGCGGCTGCTTCTGCTACTGCCATGCATGCCACGGTGCTAGGCACCGCAAGGGGAATTGCTTAGCTCTGGCTTGTAGGAACAGCCTGTGACAGTGAGAAAAGGTCTGTGCTTCTGGTGGCCTCTGGGGCTGGTATTTTTGATGCAGCTCCTCACACGTCCCTTGATCAATCTCTCGGTTGCTCGCGATCAAGCAGCTGAAAGGCAATCTGTGAAGGTGAGTGCTGGCCCCTAGATATGCCTTGTTCTTATTTTGTAAGCATCCCGTGACAATTTCGGCCGGGCTGGCGTTCTGGTGGCCCTTGCTAATTGTGAAGACCAGCCAGCTCACGTCCAGACCCATCATTAACACTTTTGTCGCACGAAGTGTCTCGAATGTTCCTCATCAGTCGGTGCAGGTAAGCAGTGAAGCTCAAGTTTGTACAAGAGATGTATTAATGTGCATACGAATATTAATCTATCATAATTTTGCACATCCCTACCATAGTAGGTCCATTACCGAAAGTCTCAAAGGGGGTTCAAAAGGAAATCTATCTATGTAGAACTATTTAGCAATTTGAAGATGTCTATACTAAAAGCAATAGTAGTTCTGCAAGCTTAAAAGAACTATTAACTTTGCCGAGTCCAAAGAACTTCGAAGAGCTACCAGTGCCTATCTCAGGTGTGTACAGTAGTTTCCAAAAGGCACTGTGGGCAGCTGAGTCTTTCGTGCACAGATTAGGAGCCAAATAAAGAGCAAAACAAGCAGAATGTAGGCGCGAATGACACAGATGGCAACACAGAAAAAGGCTCAGCGAGGCACTGTAGAAACTCAATGGAAACGTAGCATGCGAAAAACTCCAAGGCAGAAAGAGACTGGAGGAGAAGCCCATAACTTGAGTGGTGTCGAGGCTCAGCAAATGCCTCACACACACACACACGGCAGTATCAGCATCAGGAAGAGAATGGAGGTAAGGTGTGAGCACTTCACTGAGCTCAGCTCGGAGATTCGAGTCCTTGTGCAGCAGGTGGCCATTCTATTTCATCAGCTAGGCCAATGCCCCCTCCATGTCACAAAGCAACTTGTGGAGAGCTTTGGTATGATATTCCACATTCATGACACCTATGCGATCAGGGGTGGAGCCCAAACGTCGGAGTGAGAATAATAAATTATTCACAATTGGTTAGATCCTGTTCAATCCATGTGTGAGTTAAGTGAAACATGTAGAAGATTCCTGATGACCCCTACGTTACACCGATTGATGCTTATAGCCTTTTGCCATCGGCACTGCTGCTGGTTTGGTACAGCGGTTAAGGTGCTTGCCCCGACCAAGGTCTGTCTGAGGTCGCAGGCTCGAGCCCCGAGGCATACGTGAAGCGCCTGAATAGAGATTAAGTTCTCTTGGGGCGCTATACAAATGAATTATATTTTTTTATATTTACCTGACTGCAGAAGATCGTTACAGTGCTTTCGTGTCTACGTGGCAGGCAGATGTAGGCAGGGTTCTTCTGCTGGCTCATGATTTAAATCTTTCAAGC
Source organism: Cristatella mucedo (assembly GCA_009760855.2). Taxonomy (NCBI): domain Eukaryota; kingdom Metazoa; phylum Bryozoa; class Phylactolaemata; family Cristatellidae; genus Cristatella; species Cristatella mucedo. The sequence goes on from WPIO01000002.1 coordinate 11,931,795, forward strand.
CTGGACATGGAGTAAGTTTTTGGCACGATTTCAACGACGATGCATAAATCGTAGAGTCTTCGAAAAAAGCACATTCTCCTATTGCTCACAGCAAAGCAACACATAACTGCTCTGTCTCAGTGACCTAGTTGTCTTTCCCACTTTCTACCTCGGTTTGCTAGCTAGCCCACATCCTAGCTCGAGCAAACAGCCCTTGGCTCGAACAAACAGTCCATCAAAGGTACGTTAAGATGCTCTAGATAGCATCTGCTTGCACTTTGTAGCCCATCAAAGATGGACCAACGTGCCACAGCTGAGCACATGTTGGTATCTAAGCTACAGGCCAACTTCTGCAACTATGGAAATGTTTGCTAATTTCCATCTCCTTCAATAGATTGTGTACTATGCTTGGATGATTAAGGATGCCTACATCAGCCTTGCACTTGTTGGCCATTACTCACATATACTTCCATTCTGCCGTCTGGGAACCAGCCGGCAATACTACTGTTCTGGATAAGAGCCAGATTGCCAGATAGCCTATCTTCTCTGCTTTGTTGGCTACTGCAATCCAGCCAATAGGGCTTAGCTATTCTGTAGCAAACTATTTTGGTACTCTGCAGTGCAACTCCATCAAAATTGGCCGAAATTTTGGGTCCTGTGCTATGCAGTGAGCTCATGACGTCGCTCGTTCTTGAATTAGAGCTTTTTTGTACAGTGAAGAATCATAGCTGTCAATTGCAGGTCTCTTTGAGGTTTTTGGCATAAAGAGGTGCAGCTAATACCCAAAGGTGTCCTTCTGTTTGGAGGACACCTTTAGATTTGATAGCTTATATTTACAGGATTTGCTATTAATCACACAGTTTTTTAAGCAAGTGAATGTATACTGACATGTACAATACCACAAGTTCAAGCTGGCTGTCTCTGTATTTGAGGAGCGGTCGGCCGTAGAATCTTTTAATGACAAAATCAGCTCCCCGTGCGTGCTTCGAAGCAAGTTAGAGTGAACAAACTGCCAAACATATAAATGAAAACCGAAGTATGTTATATTAGACTGGTCCTGCCAGGGACACAATTACCGCTTGTTCTCCGAGTTTGTGAGCTACAGTTCACTGAGCATGAACAATGTTGCACCTCTGTAGGCAGTTGCTGCAGCTCTGTTGACTAAGCCAAATGGCTTGAAGATGCTGATTGTTTTGTATCTTATTCATTACACGTGTCTTGCTCTGTAAGTTGTGCATACCGAAAGCCGCTTAGACTCTGAGCATGCTATACAAAACTCTCCTGCGTAACACCCACATAGTCTTTATGGCTTTGTGGAGTTACAGATGGAGATGCATTGCATTGTCGTTTATGTGTCCCCCCCCCCCTCTCTCTCTCTCTCTCTCTCTCTCTCTCTCTCTCTCTCTCTCTCACTCTTTCTCTCTCTGAATATGTGTGAAGCTTTGGGCACATTATGTCTCACTGTTTGTCCTCTGAAACAATGCCCACAACATGCAGAGCCAGAGCTCTTGAACGAGTTAGCGAACCTCGATGATGGGATCTGCCGTTGTGCCGATTAGTATTGTTTCCCGAGTTCCCTCTTTCCCTGCCTGTTTGCTGCCATGCTTTGCAAGATTTTTATTAGCCCTTGGGTATATGATTAGATAAAAAGCGGATGCCACATGAGACACGTGTCCAGCCTAAATTTGAAAACAGCAAATTGTAGCGCTCGCCATGGCAACCGAGGTAGAGTGTGTCATCTCATTTAAACCACTGTCCGCTTTCACATGGGCAGATCATGGCATTGTTGTTGTGTTTACTTTTTCTATCATAAGTTGGCACAACTTTCTGATTTAAGGTTTGGCCTCAAGCATGCAGCGCCATCCTAAGGACAGCGAGGCCGATAACTTTAGCTGTGCTAGCTCGGTATGCCGATGAAACGTGTGCATGAACAGGAATATAATTGGAATAGAGTCTGTCTGGATAGCTCAGTGGCAGAGCACTGGTCCGGACAATCTGACCTTTAGCTTGCTTTGAGGTAATTATTTTCAACTTCCAGTTCAACTGCAGATAGTCTTCTGCCGTTCGGTTTGTAATTGAATCTACAATTTTCGGATCTGCACAGGCTGTGCAAACCTCCTTGTGATTGAGTCTGAACCTTACAATAGGTGATTCGCTGGAGGAGTCTGTTGAGTGTGCTTCTAGACGCCAATTCATAATATAAATATTGTTCGAAGAAATCATGCTCCGTACAATTGCTTGTGATTCTGGGAATCTTACTAAAAAGATCTACATGCTTCACTTGCATATGTTCTCTGTGTATGTTGTATGAACGATTACGATTAATAGCACGGATGTTGCTATCATTCGGTATTGTTACAAGCAGTTTGCTAGCTGTCTTGTGTCGTAGCGCCGTAAGGATCCCCGACTATGCTGATGCAGATTGTCTACATTGGTATTGAGTGGTTTAGAAAGTTAGCCTTGACGATGAAGGTTCAGAATTAGCTCAAAAGATTACTCTGATGTGCCTTTTCGTAGTTAAAATCCAAATTTCGTTTTCAAACTAACTTCGGCATTCTATTGATTTTTTGGTAAGGGAGCATACCTTGCTCTGCCGGTAGTACTAATAATACTAATAGTAAGACCATTCTATAGTGCTCTAAGAGAACCGAATCTTTTTGTAGGCACTTTGCATTCGCTGGAAAGGAGGGCTTCTTTCATTGCAACAATCAGTTTGTTGTAAGATTAGCTGATGGTTCCGGCTGCTGTGCCTTGCTCCCGATGGGCTCTCATTTTATTTTATTGGGCAGTTGAGTGTAGGTGCGCAGGCAGGCTTTTATCTCTGCTGCACCGGCAGGAGCTAGTGCAGGCCGACTTGTCTTTTGTGCAACCACGACCTTAGCAAGTGAGTGCCAAAAAGCAGCCTCATCAGCCTCATGGCTAGGCTCTGGGGGAGGTTTGCCTCATTTTCTAAAAAAATATCAGCTTACTTAACAGCCTCGTGTGTACACCGGAAAAAGAGCCTTAACGGCTTTCACCACCACTAGCCGCTGGCAATACAGAATCGCTAACTGCAGGATTCAAACCCACGACCTCGTTTGTAAAGAGCTGGCACCTTACCTCATCGGCTATCACGGCCCATAGGTGTGGGTCATTGATCCACATCCGGGCTCTGCTCACCAGGCTTCTCCGGGAGTGGTCTACTCGCAACGCTTGACGTCGTTGCCTCGCTCCCTGAGCGTAGTCTCTCCCTAGGCTCACGTGGCAGCACCGCTTTTACCTGGTTGGCTCCTGTAAACGACTGCGTTTGCCGTGCGTGTATTTCCTCTTGCGCCTTCTGCTTTCCCTCACGGCCGTTTTAGGCCGTTGCAGTGCTGTCGGCGATGTATCCGGTGAACCGTGTCAGCTTCTCGTGGCTCAATGAGCTTCGCACGCTGGTGCCGACGTTTTCGAAGCCATCCAAGGCGTGCGACCACGCTTACACACAGTGGCAGCTGGCTGCGTTCTCTGCTGCCTGCACGGCTTTCATGTTCGTGGTCTCTTTGCTCATATTTTGGGTGCCGGGATCTGCGTACACCATCATGCTCAGAGTCACCGGGCTCAACTCAGACCTTGCCGAAGCGTGCGTGGTGCCTTTGCAAATCGCCTCCTTCATCGGCATCTCGGGTGAGCGCCAACATCCGGGTGCGACATCCGGGTCTTTCCACGCTGGCTGCCGCCCCGGCTCTGTAGCCTGCTCTCGAGTTGTAAAGATTTGATGGTCTGTCTCTGCTTCATGGTCGGCCCAGCTGGTATCGGATGCAGCAATGCGAACGTCTGTGTGCTAGTAGCTGAATCGGCAGCCAAATCGCACGGCGCCCGAGCACACCTGTCGAAGCACAGCAGCCCGCTTTCGCTTGCGTCGAAAATAACTTGAGTCTGACCGATCTCGGGTAGCATGTAACGTGCCCTTGTGCAATAGCCGGGCTGTCTGCTCCATCGCCGTCTAGTTTCGGTTCGTCTCAGACATGTAGTGACAACTGTTGTGGTTCGTCTCAGACATTTAATGACAACTGCTGCCGTGCTGCTGCCACCACTGCTTCAGCTGCAGCCATGGCTCGGGTTACATGGCAGGCCAGTGATGGCTCTCGTTTGTGGCCAGGGGTCACTCTCAGCCACTCAACTGTCGGCATAAGCTGTCATGCTGAGCTGCCGCTGCTGTAGCTGCCTGCCGCAGCTTTGTGAAAGGGTGGGCAGGAGGATGGTGCATAGGCAGCTCTGCTTTCCACGTAATTGGCCTGTCGTCAAAATGGTGAGCACCTGTGCCAAAGTTGTCCCTGACTAAGTCGGCTTTGTCTTTTTACTGACGGTGGAGGAGAGATTCGGCAGAGTCTACCGCAAAATTCCCGTCTGCTCGTTGCTGCAGTCCACGTTGCGTGCGATGCCAGATCTGCCACACTAGAACCGCCTGTGGCGCACCGTCGGCCATATTGCCTGGCTCGTTCGGGAAGATGCACTCACCTCGGAGTTCCAATCTCAAGCTACCGTCCGTGCAGCGATGCAGCCGTCTCTTGGGCGCCTCTAGAGCCCCGGAGACGCCAAAGTGTGCGGCGGCGGCAGCGCACGGAGCTGAGCCGAAGCACTGAGCAGGAAGCCACATCCTGCTCCTGCTCTTCGTGTTCAGTGTCGCTCGGGCGCCTATCAGTGCTGCTGTTGCATCCAGCTGCAACTCGCTGTCAGTCACGGCCGGGCGGCAGCTGTTTCATTAAAACCTCCAAGGCAGCGGTTCTCAACCTGTGAGTCGCTCGACCCTTTAGGGGGTCGAAATACCCTTTCACATTGGTCGCCTAAAAACATTGGAAAACGTGCATTTCCACATTTCGTACACAGTAATTTTATGGTTGGGGTTCGCCACAACACGAGGAACTGTATTAAAGTGTCGCAGCATTAGGAAGGCTGAGAGAACCGGTGCTCTAATGGCTGCGGCAGGCCGCTCGAGAGCTACCTTGCCGTTCAAGTTGTAGGCTATCGGAGGGTGCCATAAGTCTGTGGTGACCAGACGACTCACGTGCGATCGGTCCTTGCAAGTGTACACGCCATTTTGGCACACAGCCGAATGAGCATTGGCTAGCCCGACTGGCTTGACTTATTAATGCCTTGAAATCTGTTTCAGTTCCAACTGGCCAGTTAGCATTTGCACTCAATATAATCTCGATTGCCTGCCAACCGCGAACACAGCCAGGTTCTAGTCAGATGCTGCTGCCGGCTCTTGGCAGCCTGTTTGCACACTGCTTGCACCCGGCTTGCGGTTAGGATGCACTCTCTCTCTCTCTTTCATCGTTACAGTCGGTCTTAGAGCCCACGTGACCAGCTGGTTGATGAGCAAGAAAAAGACAGCAGTGCTGGCTCCTAGTGCTCTCACCAGGACCGGTCTGCTCATCGCTGCTCTGCTAGTCCTTCCGGCAATGGGGTAAATTGATTTCGACGTGCTTCTATGCTTGAAGGGCGAGGCCAGCTTGTCGTGCGAAATACTGCCCGCCCGAAGTCCAGCAAGCGCCGGTTGCTGATGCATGTACCTAGCTTCGCCGATGGCTCGCCTGCTGCTTTTTTGGCATTATGCTCCCCTGGACGATCGATCGTTGCTAGCTCGTGCTGCCGCCTCTACCGCAGGCTGCAAAGTGCGAGGTTTTTTAAGTGTCTCGAGTGTGCGGTGCCTCGACAAGCTTCATCGCGTAACAAAGTTAGCAACAAGCGTCTCGTTTGTTGTTGCTAATTTTGTCATTTTGCGGCTGCCTGCTGCACTGCCAGTGTGTCGCGACGAGTCGCTCGTCTTCCAATAGCTCTGCTGGCGATTTCAAAGTTTGCAGCCAATAGGTGTCGGCTTCCAGGGATCAGATGGTGATTTTTTTTATGTTACTCAGCGGTCGATCATCCGTTTGATGGTTAGGCTAACACCTAACAAGCACTCTTGAGTTTACCTCTGCCAGTCCTTGTCGTCAAGACTGGTATAGAAAATGAACTACGCTATTTTATTCCTGCTGGTCGTTCTGCCTATGCAATTAATGCTCACAGCTGATGCGCAACTCGGCAGCAAGGCTTGAGGGCCTTGAGCTTTAGAACCTTCTATTTTTTTTTTACTGTGTTTCTCTCTGATCAGCGCTGGCTGCCCATCAGGCAGCACACCGAATTCGAGGTCCAGTCATGCGCTTATAGGTTCCTCAGTGTGCTTGTTCATGGATATACATTTACATCTCGAATGTCCTCTTGCATCAGCTGCTCGTTTAATTATGCGCCTTTGATATGTACCTCTGGCTAGTCTCAGATTCTTTGGAGATCGTTACTTCATATGCACCCACAGCCGAGAAATCTGTACCCACTCTCCTTGTGACATCCCCAGAGTCGACCACATTCGCCGGGTATTTACGCTTTTATGATTGTGTTATAACTATCAGTCTGACGTTTGATCTCGAGGGGGTGGAAGTTTTTCTGAAAATTTAACGTTTTTATTATATTTCAAAGTGATCTTCTATCGATCACCAATTTCTTCTGGAGTGTCTCTCATCTCGCCTGGGCATCACTGGCACTGCTCTGCAATGGTTCAGGTCCTATCTCAGTGGGAGACTCCAGAGTATTGACGTGAATCGACAAAGATCATCCGAGGTACCTCTGAAATATGGAGTACGACAGGGCTTTGTGTTAGGTTCGGTTCTTTTCACGGTTTATACTCTCCCTCTTGCTGATGTGATTGCCAAGCACAATCTGGGCATTCACTTCTATGCTGATGACACTCAGTTGTACCTTTGCTTTGATCCTTCCCAGCCTTTGAGCACCTCGAATTCTCTCAACTCACTTGCTGCATGTATTGATGACATCTGCACATGGATAGCAGCAAATTTTCTTAAACTAAACGATGATAAAACTAACTTATTAATTATGGGCAAACACAGTGTGATTCAGAAATTGGTAAGGCTGAGCTCAAAATTGGCTTTGCCAGCACATCTCGTGTTGAATCAGCTCGAAATCTAGGTGTCATATTCCAAAGTGACTTCCCGTTAGACGACCACACCAGCTCCACAATCAAGTCTGCCTACTTTCAGATTCATTCCAAAGTGACCTCTCGTTAGACGACCACATCAGCTGTACAATCTAGTCTGCTTACTTTCAAATACATAACACTGCTAAAATTCTGGCTTGCTTAGATAAGGATACCACGTCTAAGTTGGTCCGTGCATTTGTGACATCCTGTCTTGACTTCTGTAACTCACTGCTTGCCGGCCTACTGGCATGTGCAATCAGGCGATTACAGCTGGTAACTCTGCACCAAAAACTCAGATCTGCACTGGCTACCAGTCAAGCAACGGATTGACTTCAAGGTTTTGTCGCTCACTTTTATGTCACTTCATTCCTTGGCTCCAGCCTATCTCTCAGATCTACTCCCCCACCAGGTCAAGCATCGTACCACCCGCTTTTCGGAATTCAACAGTCTACCAATACCTCGTACAAACCTCAAATCCTTTGGAGACAGTGCATTTAGTTTGTATGCTCCCAAAGCCTGGAACTCACTCCCGACTGCGTCAGAACATCCCCTGACTTGACCACATATAAAAAGAACGTAAAACACGCCTATCTAGGACAGCATTTAGTGGGTCCCTGTGATTCGTCTTTCACGTGCTTATGCGTGCTGACGCTGCACATGCTGCCACTAACCACACTTGCATGCTGACCCTGTGGATGTCAACCCTAACCATGTTATTCATGTTTATCAAGCATGATATTACTCACCATTCAATTGTGTTTCCCTCTGCAGCAAAGGTAAAGCTCTTAGAAAGAGATTAAGTTCTCTGAGGGTGCTCTATCACGTGCATTATTATTGTTATTATTATTATTATTATCCTCTTTGGGTCTGTTAAGGGCTGAATAGCTTATACTCTCAGAGTTCACCAATCAACCGCAGTTCGAGCTCTGTTACTTTTCAAAGATAATTTATTGCGTTGAGCTCGATGTACTACTTCTGGTGTAAATAGGTCTTACAGAATAATTTCATTGACCGTGTTCCAGTCATCTGATAACCACCACAATTTACGATAGTATTCAATACGGGTTTATCTTTTAATGCTCAAATTTAAAAAAACTTCAAATTGCTTACCATTTTTGAGGACCTACCTTCTTACAGGATAAGATCTCTTTCGACGGTGTAAATCGTCCTTTGTGTGCTTGTTTGTGTTGTAATCTGGCATGCTAGTACTGCTAAATCGTAATGTCTTCCATTTGAGCCTACCGGAAGTGGCTTGAAAAAAGATTGAGTTTTGTCTGGGCATTGTGAACAAGCTTGTTTTTTTATTTTCTATCAGTGGTTTTTGTCTGCCAAGATGCAGCTCAAGTTCTAGCAGTGAAGGGCACCTGCTGCTTGTACTTGCTGCGTTCTGTACTCTTTTCTAATGAGTTAAAAGCATATTTCAGGCGTTGATGACCTATTGCATAGCCACACTGCTGAACCGTGTGCTGGTATGATGCTGCCCTTTGCATCGGCATGCTGGGAAGATTTGCCGTCGGCGAGCAAACTGTTCTGTCTGGCGGCCCGCTGCTCTCTCTCTCTCTCTCTCTCTCTCTCTCTCTCTCTCTCTCTCTCTCTCTCTCTCTCTCTCTCTCTCTCTCTCTCTCTTCCTCCCTCCTTCCCTCCGGCTCTCTCTCTCTCTCTCTCTCTCTCTCTCTCTCTCTCTCTCTCTCTGGCTCTCTGTGTTGAGGCCTTTCGTCCCGGAAGTCAGTTTGCCAACTTGCACTGGATGCACACTCTTAGTGCCGATTCAGCATGCCTGAGCTGAGCCAGTGCCTAGCCTTGGCGCGCATGACGATCACAACAGAATTTTTACTAGGCAGTAACGATGCACTGTCGCCCAAGGCTTTACTGGGTGGATGCATGGGCCACAGCTTACCGCAGCTGCGATCGTCTTTGCAGGCTGAAGGGAGCAGCTATGGGAGCAACCTGCCTTTTGTTCGGTTTCTGCGTGGAGGCCGTTGTCGTTTTGGCCGGTGCCGGTGTTATTCTTCTTCTGGTAAGGGTCTACTGTTTTTGTGCACCTCGGCCAGGTTGCTGCTAAATCTGGTGCACAGCTTTCTTGGTGCAGCAGCCTTTGTGGCTCTGTTTGTGCGGCATTGCTCTAGAATGTTAGCGTTGCTGCTATAAATAGGCCAAAGTAATTAAGACTGTCAATCCTGCAGCAGTCCAACTCGTCGGACTGCCCCAGGCCAATGTAAGCCGAACTGTTGTGTACTATATCCTTCGTTGTTCGATCCTTTGACGGTCCCAGTTTCTATCGAGGATTTTTTAGTTGTTACATGTTATGGAATGGTTTGTATCGTATTAATCTGCAAGTCAGTTGGGCATAGTTGTGAATGCTAGTAGAGTAGTCCAGGAAGCTCGTAGCAGCTCCTTTGTCATTAAGTGGCCAATCGTACTTGATTGTCAGTGCTTCTTGCAAAAAATTACTAGCGTCGCCTATTATTTTGCCCTGTCAAAACATTGCTGCCACCAGACCAGTTATTTGTCTCAATGTGGAATTTTATTAGCAAACCTATTAAAGTGACATAAAAACAGCGTATGAAAAAAGACACGAAACCAATGCTAGCAGGCAGCTGCACTAACATAGTAAAAGGCTTTTTGGCACTCCAGCTTTCTTTAACTCCATGGAAGAGATGCAGACCGGATGCTGCGGGTTTCTGACCACTCGTGACAGCTTTGCAGCTCACTACCCGCCCTGCTGTCAGTATGTACATCTAGGGGTGTGTGCCGAGCTGTTAGCCCCATGTAATCAAATCCAATAGTGCAAATAATAATAAATAACAAACATGTGCTTAGTTTTAGCAGTGTTTTCTTATTAAGTTTACAAGCGAAGTCAATTTTTTAAAGAGAGTCACTGGTCAATTGCATATTTGCCCCTGTAAAGATAAAAATTCCAATGTTTGCTTACATTAATGCTGCCTCATTTACATTAAGCAAAGTCAGAAAGCGTTTCGCTAGCCTTGATACTTTCAACCAAGGTCAAGATTTAGCACCCCTTATGAAATACTCTAGATGCAACCCTACACAAGTTTTTAGTAGTGGCATCGTATAAACAGCTAATGAGAATTTTCGCCTATATATAGCGATTAACATTATTCTTTAATTCTAGAGAAGCTCTTATTATTAGCAGATCTCGGACAATGGTGCTGCAGGGCTAGGGTCTAGATTTATTTTCCGTAATCACGTGAACTTCAAAAAGTCCCATTTGGGTTTCAAGCATAACTATACATACACATGGACACCATTAATTGGTTGCATTAGTGTATTACCATTTGATTGTATTTTCGATGTTTGGTTTCAAGAGAAAATTTCTTCTTGTGGCATTTTTACTAACACGATTTACTCAAGCATGTGCATTGGTTAGTGACAACATGCACGATGTCACAAGCACACACAGGATTCTTCATACTGATGAGCTAATGCTGTGAGTAAAAGATATGTTTTTAGGTACTATCTAAATGTCGTCAAGTGAATGGATGTCTTGACGTCAATCTTCGGGATTGACTTTGTGGCTTTGGGATCATATGAACTACTGTTATTTGTATTCAATGGATTTGAGATTGGTCATAGGCGTCGCTTGACTAAAGACAGAAGAGTGCTGGTCTGATTGCCAAGTAGTTCATGTATGCAGACTACAGCAAGAGAATGAAGGAACCTTATAGTGCGTGACAAAACCTTAAAGTCAAGACTTGGCTAGGTGGAGAGCCAGTGCCGGTGTGGAAGGCGTGGTGTACTATGGCAATTCATGACAGTCAAGCTTAGCATTGGAGTTTTACACCAGTTATGAGCATACTATGCCAGAGGCCTGAAGACTTGCAAGTAGTGAGTTAGAGAACTCAAGACAGGATCTGATAGGTGCATGGACTAGTATGGCCGTTGTTCCGTCTGTTAGCATGCCCAAGTTTTGTAATAGCACACGGCTGAACGTAGTCAGGCTTGACAGTAGCGCTGATGTGGCCATCTAGTCAAAGGTCGCTTTGGAACAGTTGACCCCGATTGCCAGCAGATGCTACGGAAGATAAGCTGGCCAAGCCCACTTGGAGGGTGACATTCTAATTTCCGAGTAATGCTAAGTTTTCCAGTTTTCCTATAACTAGCAAGATTTGTTGTCATCCTCTTTGGGAAAGCTTACTGCCACCAGCTTGTGAATGTCAGCAATGCATGCAATCAGGGAGCTGCAAGGTCGGCGTGCTTGAAGGCTGAGAAGGATCCATGGGTACTGCTATGTGTGATCTGCTCAAGCGAAAGTTTGCATTGTGTTTGAAGATTACATTGCCCCGTGGTAGGGTATAAATTGTGAAAAGGAGTGGACCGAGCCGAGACGCTGGAGTACTCTGTTCTTTAGCTCTTCGGATGGCTGTTGCCTGTTGACACCCATGCTCTGGATTCTACCACCGACGAGTGAGGGCCTAAACCATTGCTGTGTGCTGCCAGTGAGTAATACCTAGGCACTAGATGTGAGGCTTAACCTTGGTCATCAATTGCATGAACCACTGTAGGAAAATCCAGAAGAACTCGTTTGGACTTTACCTAAGTAAGCATACCTACAAAAGTCGTCTTGTGCTCACAACGTGTGAGTGAGTCTGTGGGCTAATGAGCTATTAAGCTCACTGGAACTGAAGCTGTGTTTACTCTCAGATTTCTTTCTTGCAGCCCATGCACACTTTACTCCTAGTTAGTGCGTTAAAGCTACCGACACAGGAAACATTGATGACTGCCCTAGTCTGCCTAAAACCCGTTTGATGCCGGAGGTGGGTTAAGAAAGAGGATTTCCCTGAAAGCAGCCTAGCCAATGCCTGCAGAAATTGAGTTTGCTGCTAGTGCAGTCATCATTGTAGGCAGGTATAAGAAGAAAAGAAAGAAAACGTAGATACACATATAAACGAGGGTTTTTTGGCAAAGTTTGCAGTCCTAGGTAAATATGCCACTACAGTTTTGTTTGTGCATTGCGTATACAGATGCGAGGCCTCTCTTCTGCTTAGATGTTGATGCAGCTGTGGCTACAACGCCTAAGCATTCCATGCTCACACACTTGCCTACTTTCCCTCGATCATCTCGAGACCCAAGTGCTATATGCTCGGCCTGTAGTCCTAGTAAATGGTTCGAATCTGGCAATCGTGGTCGGACAAAAAGGCACACTAAACTCATACGTGCCAACACCATAGGAGTTTTGTTTTGAGCTGTCAATAAATACCCTTGAATGCTGCCCATTACTTTAGCTTGTATGCCTGGCATCATACAAAACTCTCTTATTACCCGAATGAATTTACAACCACAGCAGTTGTGGCCGAAGTGTAATTTTGTTAAGCTTACTATATATTTGTAGCTATACAGATATATCCATATTTACCAGTTAATTTGTGTATACATGTATACAAGCAAAGACGTGCCCATAATATGTCAGCAATTCCTTTAAGTGATATTCAAAATATATTTATAACTGCACGTTGAGTGTTGTAAGCACTGTTTGGCCGAACTAGCTGCTCGTGTTAACATGGATTCTTGGGTAGCAATACGTAATCTCCTTGAATAGGAGCGACGAAAGGAAAAGAAGAACGCGGCATCGCCGGACAAACTCCACGACACCAATCTCTGATGCGTTTTGGTCATCTGCCTCTGAAAAACATGGAGTTCCAGTCGGCCATACGCTCATGGATTGCGCCTGTACTTGCTGAAGACGGATTCAATGTTCCGTGAACAGGGTGCTCGCCAAGCCCTGGATCGAACAGGCCCTTCATTGCTTGGGCTCCGTTCATTGACGAGGCATTGCTACTTTTACTATTTTGAGGCAAAGATGGCCATTTAATCTATTTGAATGGAGATCCGATTGCCGTCTGTCACCACTGCCTGTGTTGCACCTGGGTTCGAAACTCTTGCTCACGCTTGAACCTGGACCTCGATGGCGGCAGCCATTAATCGTTTCGGCTCACCCTTCCTTCATTCCTTGCTGTCATGCACAGTAAGCTATTATTCCGTGAAGGTGCTGTATTTATGCGCACATATCGGTGCAGCACTATTTGGCCTCTATGAAAATTGAATTATACAATTGGTCTGTCGGATTCCTTGGCAGACGTTTGAGTTATCCTTTAAATCCCTGTTTGAGTTGATCTGCATTGTCCACGGTGGATTTTTTCATGCTTTGCTTTGTTACAGGAATATTTCGAAGCAGCCCTAACCAAGCTTGCCAGAGTAGGCCCTGTGATACGGTGTGACTAAGAAGTTAATTGCCTGTTTGTCATTATGCTGCCTTCTCCTACTTCATTTATTCCTCACCCAGGGAGAGCTACATAATTTCAAAGCCTTTCCAGGCCTGAACAGCTGGCATGCTGATAATTTATAAATATCCCTAAAACAGGACGATACAACCAAGATCCTCCCCTTAAGAAACCCCTAAGCATTCGTTCGGATTCAGTAACTTTGTACAATTAAGTGCAGTTGACTTGTATCATCTTCGAGGGCTATAATTTGAGCATACTTAGTGGCGACCTCTTGCTGACGTTTTATTTATTTTTTATTCAGAAAACCGCTTTCGTAACCTGCCTTCATGTTCCATTCTGTTTTGGATTAGTGAGTATAAAAAAATTATTGCCCCTTTCTGCCCGAGTAATAAGTGTTATTTCCCCATTACATTTGCCATTTAAGTATAGACAATGGCCAGTATTTTCAGTAAACTTTGCTTTTGTGAATAGAAAAGTGAGACGTTTACAATCTACTTAGTTTCTTAAACATTAAAGCTATAGCAATTGTCAAACAGCTGTTAAATCATAAAATTTATATTTTTTAAATATTCACTTTCCCTAACTTGATCACATTAATAAACCGTACTCTAATCAAAGTCAATTGCTTGGTCAAAAAACGTTAACCGTTTGTGTATTTGATGTATCTACCTCAATTGTCGATCAACTGGATGGAGTAAGTCGAACAAACATGACAGCGATCGTGCGTTATCACAATTATTGATAACTTTCTTATTAAAATTCTGTTCTGTAACATATAGTAATAGTACTAAAATAATGGAGCCTAATGCCCACCAGTTCAGTTTAGTTCCAGCTACCATAGAGGATGCCTGTCTACATTTTTGAGCCGGCAGCAACAGGCTGAAAACATCCAGCAGACGCATTTTTCTAAGTCTACTGCAAATTTATTTAGACGGAGGCAAAAAAGCACTCCGTTGAAGCATATGGTAAGTCGTGTGAGGCCTGCAAGACATATTTCAGCATGCTCATGGGCTTTAGGACAAACGCAGGGAACCTGATTTCGCCCTGTGAAAACTGCAAGAAAGCTCTTAAAGGTAAGATTTAAAATGGTTTCTCAAAACTTTATTTTAAATGCACATTAAATGAATTAATCGCTGGTGAAATCCCTATTAATTAAAGTGAGAAAGCCCGTCCGTTACGAGGCAAGATCATTACTTCCGGGAGTGATGTGTATCAGACGCCCAAATTTATGTACAGTGTTGTATAGACTGAGTGAAGCGAGTCCACATGGAGTGAGCTCTAGTGTTTTGGTATATTCAGTGTTGCAATCCTACTTTATTTTATTTAGACTACGGTAGAGAGGGAGAACACTGTTTATAACCACAGGAATTAGGCCAAAACTCACTTATGGCGAATACGTCCAAGTGTGAGTCTAGACTGCTTTTGCTATCCCATATCCTGCCTGACCTTCCTTCATCCACAGCACTGATGTCTCACTGTTACGAATCACCACCCCGTACAACTCTCATTTAAAGTGAGCCCAGCCGTCTTCATAAGAGGAAAGGAAGACAAACAGGCTGGAGATCCAACTGACAACTTGCACCTGGGTCTCAGCTCATGAGGTAAGGTGCTGGCTCTTCACGACCAATGTCGTGGATTTGAATCCTGGAGTGAGTGATAGAGTGGTTGCTTTTCAAGACCGAGGTCGTGGGTTCGAATCCTATGGCTGGGGTTTCTTTATTGCCTCTGCAAGTGGTGGTGATAGCCGTTAGGGCTCTTCTGCCGCTATACAAGTGAGGCTTTTAAATTTGCTAATAATAAATCGTTCATAACTTAAGAGGCTAAGCTGGGGAGAGCAGTTTATTCTACACAACCCAAAAGTCATCATTTAAATTGACATAAGATCTCGGTCTCACCACAGCCCAGCCCAGCCCAAGCTTTTGCCACAATGCGACCAGCCCGTTTGAGGCTATAGGAGTCCCCTGATATCAGAATGGGTGGCAATTATTAGTTTGGGCCTCATCTAGGAGCCTCAAAACCACCACCAGCAGCAGCATCGCAATGGTAATAAGTAACCGTCTCCCCCTCTGGCTCAGACCGTGTGCACCCAAGGAAGATTACCAATATCATCGAGACTTCGATGGACCGGCCTTTTATAATTAATTCAGCTCAGCTATTGTCGGGGACATCAAGATAGTAGCATTTCATATAGTTTAAAGGGTTCATAAATTTTTCCGCTATCCTCGCCCTTGAGACAATCGGGACCGGAATGCACAGTTGGTCAGGCTACACTGGCTACAACTGATCGAGTTCTCCGTTAGGAGCAGTTCGATGCCAAGTGTTCCAAGCCACTGTTTGACCCTTGACCCGTATTTGACCCTTAAAGGCTTTGCTATTGCCACCACTACACGTTAAATTGGGCTGAACCATTTTTCATCGCTCTATGTAAGTAGTCGACAGCCTTTCAGTTTCTTTTCCGTAACTTCTTCCCTATGCTGTCTGAGGCATAGGTCAAGGCAGCTATCTTTGTGGGAGCACGGAAAGTGGTCAGTGAGAGCAATGAATTCTCCGAGTGGCTTTCTGGTAAAGAAAAGCTCCGAACAGCTTCGTTGCAGTGGTACAGGACATCGCGGGCGACCGTAAGAGAGAGAAACCTCGTAGAGCTGGCTTAGACAATGGTGAAGAACTGCAGCATAATGGGCAAGGGGTGACCTTTGAAATTGATATGCTTGGTGCTTATCCAGTTAAAGTAAGGACGAACTTGGGGCTTACTCGGAAGAACAAGGTGTGAGCTTTCGCAAGAGTATACTGGCTTTGGAGTGCCACTATCAAGGCCAGTATAACAACAAAATGATAGGAGACTGCATTCAGGAGCAGATTCGTACATTTTATAAACAATAAAATCGTAAATCGAAAAAAATGCTATACTAAATCTGTCAATATTACTTTAGCTTAGCTTACCTTTAGTATAAATACATTCTAACATTGATTCGTTCTTTGTTGTCTTCCGATTAAATGTAAACCTAAAGAAGCAAATTTGTCAGTTTTCTCACAGGAAATGATAAAATTCTAGAGCTATCGCTCTCCTGGTCAGCAAAGCAGTTTTTGGAAAAAATTGGCCATTTATGATATGATTATAATAACACTAGTCATAATAATAGTAATACTGCATTTGATATAGCACCATCAGAGGGCTCAAATCTCTTACTAGGCTCTGCAACTTTGCTGTAATGGAAGTACGATCTAAGGATAGCTATTGGCAGCATGCTCAACAAATAATGAGTATGCATAATTATCAAGGAGCAGAACTTAGTCCCTCAAATACACAATGTAATATCGTGTAAGCAGCATTTTATGAATGGCTCGTCTCAAGATTTAATACCCTCCTCCCAATATGCTCGCTTTTCTCAAGGCTGGGCTACTGTTACTTCGTAATAAGATATAATTCATTTGTGTAGCACCCTAAAAGAACCGAATCTCTCCATTCATTCAGGTGCTTCGCATGTGCCACGGAGCTCGAGCCAGCTGCCTCGTTCGACAAATACAGTTACCTTGACCTTGGTTCTAACTTAACCACTGGGCCAAACTAGCAGTAGGGCTGCTTAGAAAAGCGAATAACTATTCAGCCTCTGTTGCTGGTGCCAAATATGACTTTCTAGGCCTGCTTGCAAGCACTGAATCTTTTTTTAGTTAGGCATTCCACTTTGACAACAGAGTTTTGGTGACTCCCGGTTTAAAGGTGTAAGCCCCAATTCTGACTCTGATTCAAAAGGCCTGCAGCTGCCTAGCTACTTAATACATTGCTAAACAGCTGCTCTGTTTTCAGCCTTCTCGAAACTAAAGGTCTTCTCAAAACGACTGATGTCCCTCTGCTTCTCCTGAACATTGCTGGCTAAAAGAGCTTTTGGTCAGCAGGTCACATAGATTTGAACGTAAGACCTAGATTCTTATGCAGCAGCAGTGTTTTCTTTTCTCTCTTCGTCGGGTCAGACGTTTCCAGCAGTCTACGGAGCTATTTCGGCTATTACTTACTTCCTCGACTCTTCTTTTTTGTTCAGCTATGCTGATCAATTTTTGCTTTCGATCTTGCCTTTGGCTCCTTTATGCACACGTGAAGGTGCCTTAGGCTTTGAGTGCACAATAGAAACTCATGCATATACACTCACCCCATTTTATCCTCGTGGCCTTGTCGAGATACACAGGTAAATGCATACGATCGACTACAGCAGCTAGGTGGTGTCACTGTTAGTGGGTAATGCTGGGGGCTGTATATTAATAATATTATTACATTTGATAAAGTGCTCTCAGAGAACTCAGTCTGTTTCTAGGCACTCTACATTTGCGGCAAATGAAGCACGATCAAATGTTTAGTGGTAGCATGCTCAATAAACAATAAGGATAACATGGATAGGGGTGACATGCACAGGGTCAACATGCAAGTATTAGTGGCAACATGCACAGTGTCAGCACTCATAAGCACATAAAGGACCAATTACAGGGACCCACTAACTGCTGTCATAAATAGGTGCGTTTTTAATTTCTTTTTAAATGTGGCCAAGTAAGGGGATGTCATGATGCAATTCAGAAGTGAGTTCCCAGCTTTGCGATCATACAAACAAAAGGCACGGTCTCCAATGAATTTGAGGTTTGTACCAGGTATAGGTAAACAGATTCCGAAAAGCAGGTGGTACGATGCTTAGCCTGGTGGGGCAGTAGATCTGATAGGTAGTCTGGAGCCGAAGAATGAAAGGAACTAAATGTTAGCAACAAAACCTTGAAGTCGATCCATTGTTTGACTGGTAGCCGGTGCAGGTAGGCGAGAAGTGGTGTGATGAGGCAACTGCAACGCCCACGACAGACAAGCCTAGCTGCCGAGTTTTGTACCAGCTGTAAGCGCCTAATTGGACAGGCCGGTAGACCAGCAAGCCCTGAGTTGCAGAAGTCAAGACGGTATGCCAAAAATGCATGGACCAAGTTAGATATGGTATCCCTTCCTAAACAAGCCCGAGTTTTAGAATAGTTATGAAGCTGAAAGTAGGCAGACTTGACTGTGGAGCTGACATGCTAGTCTAATTAAAGGTCACTTTGGAACATGACACCTAGATTTCGTGCAGGTTAAACAGGAGATATGCTATTGGAGCCGATTTTGAGCGTTGGTCTGTCCAATTTCCGAATCACATTTGGTTTGTCCATAGCTAGTAAGTTGGTTTTATCATCATCCAACTTAAGAAAGTTTGCTGCCTGCCATCAATATGTGGCAGATGTCATCAATGCATGCAGCAAGGGAGTTGAGAGAATTCGACGTGCTGGAAGGCTGAAAGCGATCAAAGCAATGATAGAACTGAGTGTCATTTGCATAGAAATGAAAGCCTAGCTTGTGCCTGGAAATCGCATCGGCAAGAGGGAGAGTATGAAGTTTCAATACTTGAGTTCAGCTGGTCTGCCACGACTCGTTCCAGTGTCTTAGATAAGAATGATAGAATGGAGACTGGGTGAAAGTTGCTCAAGTTCTCTTGGTTTAGTGTTGCTTTTTTGAGTAGTGGCATGACTATAGCCTTTTTAAAAGGTGCTGGGACATGACCTGTGGCTAATGACATATTTATGATGTTAGTTATGCATGGAAGCAGCAGATCAATGCATCATAGAAGCAGGACAGTAGGAATAGGTCCAGAGGACAAATTTTTAAGATATCCTCTCGTAGCTTGGCGTTAAGAACTCTCAAAATCTCCGATGTGTAAATTTAGCATTGCATACTAGATCTGAATGGAATTCACTTTTAGCATATGTACGATTGCACACAACTGTAGTAGTTAAAAGCAGAAGATCCAGACAATTTTGAGATGCATTAAATATGCCATGCTTTTCACCATGAAATAGTTATTCTGCTTTGTTGGCCCTAATCAAAGAGCATTGTTTGTGGCTTCCAGCTAATCGGAGACACAGCACGTTTGATGGACCCTAAATTCATTTTATACAGCAGGTTTTCGCACTCTTATATGAAAGAAAAACGTGTACATTGATAATCTTGGCCATCAAATAGAAGTTCAGGTCCTATCTCAGTGGGAGACTCCAGAGTGTTGACGTGAATGGACAAAGATCATCTGAAGTACCTCTAAAATATGGAGTACCTCAGGGCTCTGTGCTAGGTCCGGTCCTTTTCACCGTTTATACTCTCCCTCTCGCTGATGTGATTGCCAAGCACAAGCTAGGCTTTCACTTCTATGCGGATGACACTCAGTTGTACCTTTGCTTTGATCCCTCCCAGCCTTCGAGCACCTCAAATTCTCTCAACTCATTTGCTGCATGTATTGATGATATCCCCACATGGATGGCAGCAAGTTTTCTAAAACTAAACGATGATAAAACTTACTGGTTATGGGCAAACCCAGTGTGATTCAGAAATTGGGAAGGCTGAAGCTCAAAATTGGCTCTGCCAGCATATCTCCTGTTGAATCAGCTCGAAATCTAGGTGTCATATTCCAAAGCGACCTCTCGTTAGACGACCACATCAGCTCCACAGTCAAATCAGCCTATTTTCAGCTTCATAACATTGCTAAAATTAGGGCTTGTTTAGATAAGGATACCACGTCCAAGTTGGTCCATGCATTCGTGACATCTCGTCTCGACTTCTGCAACTCACTGCTTACTGGCCTACCAGCATGTGTGATCAGGCGATTGCAGCTGGTGCAAAACTCTGCAGCTAGGCTTGTCTGTCGTGAGCGTCGCAGTTGCCACATTACTCTACTTCTAGCCGACCTGCACTGGTTACCAGTCAAGCAACGGATTGACTTCAAGGTTTTGTCGCTCACTTTTAGATCTCTTCATTCTATGGCTCCAGCCTATCTTTCAGATATACTACCCCATCAGGCAAAGCATCGTACCACTCGCTTTTCGGAATCCAACAGTCTAGAAATACCTCGTACAAACCTTAAATCCTTTGGAGGCCGTGCATTTAGCTCGTATGCTCCCACAGCCTGGAACTCCCTCCCGACCTGCATCAGAACATCCCCTGACCTGACCACATTTAAAAGAAACTTAAAAACATACCTATTTAGGACAGCATTTAGTGGGTCCTTTTGATTCGTCCTCGATGTGCTTATGCGTGCTGACACTGTTCATGCTGCCACTAACCACATTTGCATGCTAACCCAGTGCATATAACCCTTAACCATGTTATTCATTTTGTTTGTTTTTCAAGCATGACTTACTATTCTATTGCGTATCACTTTGCAGCAAATGTAAAGCGCCTAGAAAGAGATTAAGTTCTCTGAGGGCACTTTATCAAGTGCAATATTATTATTATTATTATAAAACTTGCCCACTTGCTCAACCCATTCACGTTCTGAACCATTTAGACAGAGTTTATGCAAACATCACCATTTTTATGTTAACAATTGCTATATCCTGCGCTAACTGGGCTATTTAAAGTTTGCATATATATATATATATATATATATATATAATACAATAATTTTTGAAAAATTCAATTTGAAGCATTACAGTACAGATGAGGTGAGATTAAGCAATGCAGGTGAGATTGAACATTCTGAGATCATATAACTTAACTTTGATTAATTAAGTGATACAATATGATCACAAACTCTTTTTGCTCTTATATCAAATTTAAACGGCTCTGAAAGGTTAGTGATAACAAAGTTTTCTGGATGTAATAGCATATAATGTAAGAGATACAAATCGTTTTACCAAAAGTAAATTTTTGCTAGTATGCTACTCAGTCCAAGACATGGTCCAGTCGAGTAAATTCTGCCGGCACAAGCTTCTGCTTCAAATACACAGCAGAAAATGATTACTGGTATTCGAGTGTGCCCCAAACACAGGCGACTCTAATATTCGTTGCAGGATTAAACTAGCTTGAGACTCCACTGCACATTTTTGCATTGAATGTAGCTTGATGTGGCTGGGTGGCCCGGTGATCTCTTGCAAAGTAACGTAAGAGAGCCAAACCTCTGTCTAGGTAAGTATTAATACATAGAGATTGATACGAACGAGCTTTAGTGGCTTCCCAACTGAAGTCCTTCTCCGTAAACACAAAGCAAGTCGAGTCGGGTGCTAGTCCTTGGAGATACATGGCACTGGGGGAGGTGGCACGTCAAAGCAAGCACGGCTACAGAGTCCTAGAAGCCACTCTGATTCGTGCTGACATGGCGACGATAGCAGCACCATGGCAGCAATACAAAAGCCCCCATACAGCAGAAGCTGCACGTGGACCAGCAGGCAGGGGTTGACTGTGGTATGTTGTTGCTTTCTGACGGTCGAGCCTGCAGTGTAGCTTAAGGGGTCACTGCTCAAGCTCCGGGGTTAGCATTGAATGCAGACGAAAGACCATATGTACTTTAGTAGGCACTCTAGCCAATCTTGTGATCGCGTGCTGAATTTAACAATAGTACACCTGCACGTCGACCGTAAGGTTGTCTTGCCAAGTATTTCGGTCAAGCAAAAAAATATCGGCACACCTGCACTTTAATGAGTAAGCACTCTGACCAAGCTGAGTGATGGCACACTGATTAAAAATTGTCCTATGCCCGCGTGCTGCTGTATGTACACGAGCTCTTGTCAAGCTGTGTTGTCGCACATTGATGTCGTACACAGTGGACACTCGGCTCTCAATATTGTTGCTGCCGGCTTACAGTGGACAATCGGTTCCCCATATTGTTGCTGCCGGCTTAGAATCCGGACCCCAAGACTTCCCAAGTGTTGTACGGTCGGCCTATGATCCACGTAAAGGGTTCGAATCTTGGAATTGCAGCCGGACAGACAGATCTCTATAGATTTGAGGTCGCTGATCGGGCACTGTCTGCCCATTGTGGGCATTTCAAGCTGCCGGACTAGGTCTGGCCTTCGTCTTCGTACGCGTTGCCGTCGTAGCCTAGTGAGAAAAGTGGACTTGAGTAATTTCGAGCCGTTTCTTGCTTGTCTACTTCCTGCCGTAACGCGATTGTTAAGCCTTCCCAGCTCAACGGAGCCATATAACTTCGTCGGTGTATATGTGTTTTTCTCTGCTGAGGCAGAGTGGCCGACATTCCAATTACTGGAACGCCAACCTCAGGATGTCAGCTTGCAATTGCCTTTTGCAGCTGCCAGCCAGTGCTGACGAATGGCCGTGCTGGTCATGTGACCTCATCAACCGGCCGAACTCCTCACTTTCAGCCAATCAGCCGGCCGGCGAAGCAGCTGGTTGTGAACTCTATCCTCTACTCCTTATCCAATTAACTTTGCCGACCTTATGCATACGACCTTGTACCTGTATGAACCCTGCTTACCAGCCTGCCTAACTACAGTACAGCCGTCGTCGTTACAACTACTCGTCGTAGGTCTTCGTTATGAAGTGCTCGAAGATCCCCCTCCTGTAAATCTTCAGTTAGCTGCAGAACAGACTTGCTTTCTCAAGGCTCCAGTCATCACTGAAGCTGTTCATTGACTGCTGCACCGTCTTGGTTTCTCACTGCATTTCCGCAATGCTTGAATTGAGTGACACGCGACAACGGAACGCTCGTGGTCAGCTCAGAGACAATTAAGCCAAATGCCCGAGCATCTTTGCTCTAAAACCGACGAGAGCAGAAAGCAGTGAAAAAATCACGAGAGGCCTGGACAGCAGTTGCACCTGCCGTAATAAACTACCTATCTTTCCCACTTAAACTGTCTCAGATAAGATTAAATCATACTACAGCTATGAATCGAACGTTTTTCAAATATACAGTAAATAGTCAGGCATTGTCTGCCTTATCATTCCAGTCCTGTGCAGCATTATTCTGCCGGTGGTTGATCTGCTGTTGCCCAGAGAAAGCACAGAATAGATTTAGTGTAAAGCATGCTATCAGCATCCGTGCTGTGTCTGAATTTTCTCCATACCATTTTGACTGTAAAGTGCGTAGAAGCACACTAAATTCTCTCTGGGCTCTATACAAATGTAATAATAATAATGCCTTCCTAGGCACTTTACTTATGCATTTAAGGAAGTACGATTGAATGTTTAGTGATACCATGCTCGACGTTAAAAACCATAACACGGTTCAGGACTCAACAAGTCAGGTGTGAGTTCCAGACTTTAGGAGCATGCAAACTAAAGGCACAGTCGCCAAAGGCTTTGAGGTACGTATGAGGTGTAGCTATACGATTTGATTCTGGAGAGCAGATGGTGCAATGCCTAGCCTGGTGGAGGAGTAGGTCTGATAGGTAAGCTGGAGCCAGATAATAAAGGAACCTTAAAGTGAGTGACAGAACCTTGAAGTCGATCCGTTGCCTGACTGGGAGCCAGTGCAGGTCGGCGAGAAGTGGTGTGATGTGGCAACTGCGATGCCCACGACAGACAAGCCTAGCTGCAGAGTTTTGCACCAGCTGTAAGCACCTTACAAATGCATGAACCAATTTAGATGTGGTATTCCTGCCTAAACAAGCCCGAATTCTAGCAATACTTTGTAGCTGGAAGTAGGCAGAGACGGTTCGAGGGTAATGACATATTTGTATTGTTAGTTCTGCATGGGAGCAGCAGATCTAAGCATCGTATAAGCAGGACTGGAGGAATTGAGTCCAGAGGACAAGTTGTCTTCTTGGATGTGGACATGAATTTCAGGATGTTGTTTCTCGTAGCCTTCTTGAATGTAGACATTGAGGTGCTGCACACAATTCAGAGACACGAGTCCACAGGGGATGCTACCACCGTAAGGGTGGACTGGCTGATCTTGTCAATTTTGTTGACAGAAAAGCTAGCGAAGCAATCCCCCAAAATCACTGCAAATATCACTAGGTGGGGAGCTTACGTACTATTATTATAACTACTATTAAGCGAATAAAAATACTTGCGTACAAATAAAAAAATAACAAATATATATATGTAAATGTGTGTGTGCTTGTGTGTGTGTGTGTATGTGTGTGTGTGTGTCTGTGTGTCTCTGCGTGTGCCTGGGTGTTCTTGTTTATGTGTTTGCGTGTTTGTATACACACACACACACACACACACACACATATATATATATATATATATATATGTATATATATATATATATCTGAATGTGAAAGTACAAGTGCAGTTAAAAGTTTAAGCAACCAGCTATATTTGCCAGAAAGCCGATGTTGTTCTCTGGCAATTTGTCTTGTAGGTATTTCACGATAAAAAGTCGTGCTTCAGTATTTAATTAATATTTTCAATAACAGGCTAATAGAAATTGGATCCAACAAAATTTGTCGCCACTTCCTATGGACAGGATAGCAGAAATGCTATGATACTAGTGTATGATTCTAGAGCAATTTTCCCCCTACATTGACATAGAGCTCCTTATAAAAAGTCTCATAATGTGAAAAAATATTTGGTGATCATACACTTTATCCCAAAGCATCCCCGAGGTTTTTTATAGAATTCAGATGGTGGTTCATGCCTGGCGATGGCAACGCATTAAAGGTCACCAGTGATCTGGACAACACTCAAACGAGTATTTCTTCTACAGAGGTGGCGTTCTTATGATGATAATTATACTGCCATATAACATCTAGCCCTCTCAAGGTGCAACTCCGACAACTATACATACAACTCCGAATTTTGTATAATGAAGTCAGATTGTTTATGGAGGACGATATGTTATGTTATGGAGGACGATTGTTTATGGAGGACTATGCCTCTTACGTGACACAAAGCTTCAGCGCCATCTGCTATGCAGCAGCCTGTACCACCCAACCTCAACCGCCAAACTTTACCGACGTCTGAAAGCAGTAGTCGTGGTCATTTCCTTAACAAGTCTATTCGAATGCACTTTCTCACAGTATTGTGACATGTGAGCGTTAATTCATCTGTCGACGCGAATCTGTGTCACTCAACCCAAGTCGTGTGAGAGCGGTCGCTAGCCGTAACTGTAGAGGAGCTTAATATTGCTTTTTTCGAAGGCACAGGCGTTCAACTGGCAATCTTGAAGCCAATACCTTTCTGGTAAAACCTTTGCAAAATGGCTGAATTGCTCAGCTTGTCGTAAAATGAAGTGTCCGATCAACACTTACCGCACGAGCAAATCTCTTTGTTCAGGTTTCGTAGCTTTTTCATCCCGATCTCTTGCTAGCTTTAAGCGACCACAAAGAGCTGCAACTTCGTCGGAATATTTTAGAATGCACATTTCAAAGAAATAATAAGCTCTCTCGAAAATCATACCTTATTGTGGCGTGTCTCATTTTCCTTTTCATGAAGGTAAAACTACCACATGCTTGGCTCATCTCCCAGCGCTTACTGTGGCGAAGGGGTGCCACCTTAACCAGCTAGCTAGGTAATAGCTGACAAAAGCGCTTGCTGAGCTGTTTGATACTCGCACCGTATGTGGCAATGTCCACTAATACTGACAAAACCCAATTTTCAATATTATTGTTTGCTCACTGTTTCGAAGGTATTTTCTAGAATAATTGCTTCTCCTGCTCCTTAGCTTGATGGGAACTATTTCGTTTAATATCGATTGATAAAAGGGATTTGTACGGTTATCTGCGTACTGGCCGTCAGATGGAGGTCTTAATCGTAGGAGTTTTCCTTCTGCCGACACTCGTCTAAAGTTAAGACGGGGCCAGTAAATGGGTGTGTATATACGAGTACCCACAGACAAATATATATATATATATATATATATATATATATATATATATATATATATATATATAACCTGCATATATTTACGCTCAAAAGAAAACGAAAAAAAGCGGGGCAAGGGGCTAGCTCACAGGTTTTTAAATAATTTGTTTGAGTGAACCCACACACATGCATATGCGTGAACATACTAGACGTATTGTGATATCTAATCGAAGGTTTAGGGAACTGCCCAGTCCTTGCCTTGCCACTTGCATGGCGATTTCTTGACTTGAATCGTTAGGATTATCACATCGTTAGGATTATCACCAGGGTTGCGAGCACTTAAATGATGTCAGAAGGTGGACGTTCAGTGAAATTTCAGAAAGAGTCTTACCTCGATTGAAGAATGCAACAAATTATCAAAACAAAATCCTGATTCGAGTCGCTTCGGACATTTATTGCATGTTTCTAACGTGAGAGCATCAGATTGAGAAGATATATAGCATAACATTTTTGGGTCCACCTGAATTGGCACATCTGCTTCTGCATGCTGACACTATATTACATAACATTATATAACTAAGCAGCCGACTTACCTGTAAGCCATATGTAAACATTTTTAAATGATTTAGTCTCAGGGTGCAGTACAAATTTGTGTTATTTCTATTATGACTGTCCCGGCATATGTCTAAAATAGATTATTAAACTTGACCTATCAGCTATAATTCCAGCAATGCATTTACTTGCTAATATAGATTGATACATTCTTAAATGTACCAATTTCCTGTTCGTTGGTGAAAAGTCTGCATTCCTAATCCCTTATCCTTACAATAAATAAAATAGACTACGTCCCACACGCAAAATTACACCTGCAGTTGAGGTTTGCGGTTGAGGCAAAACTATTAGGAAGTTATTAATTTTACCTCAGAGGCACCGTGCGGACGTCAGGTTCGCGAATACAGCACGCAAGGTGCTACTACCTGAAAGTGTGAGGGATAGGCGGATATTACATAAAAGAGTAGTGTCTGTAGAAGCACAAAGTGCAAGCGTTTTACACAAGCGTTTTACTTTAAGTTATTTCAGAGTCAGAGAGAGAGTAGTGATATATATATATATATACCATTGATATCATATCATATATGATATATTATATATATATGATATATCATATATGTCATATATTGATATCATATATCATTGATATGACATCGTGATGTCGCTTTCATCAAGCAGATGAAGTTTTTCCAAGTATAAATATATATTCGACTGCTAGTTCGTCTGCATACTTTGTGAACACATATGCGTATCTACCTTTGAGAGGATTGAATCATGTAAATTATCCACAAAATATTCGACAGATTTTAAAGCTGTAGCTTTATAGAGCCATACTTCATTTGCTGTGTCGATAGCCTTTTACGAAAGTATAATGAGTTGATTTTCACGAGTGTTGCTTCCTGACTTACTATTTTGAAGCTTATTACTCCTTCAAAACAGTTTGGAAATGCTTAATCATGGGAAGTGAGTGTGTCTACCGAAACTAGCTGGGCTATGTGTCGCGCACAGAGTATGACATCAATGGTTTGGATCGCTTGAAAGAAATAGGAACACGGTGGAGAACTATATCACACAAGAAGCCGCGATAAGTCCCACATGAGTATACAAAGTGATAACAACGCATATGCTGATGACGACGGGCATGGCGCTCGCCCAGGGTCGAGAGATGTAGGTATGACTCACTGTGATGCGTCATCCGTTTCGGAAATGAAGTGATATTGCTTGATCTTTAAGCGAGCCGCGATGGCACATTAGGTAAGGCGGTTGCTCTTGACGACCTCGGTCCCGAGGTCGTGGGTTCGAATCCTGCACCTGGCGATTCCTTATTGCGGCTGCAAACGCTGGTGATAGCCCTTAAGGCTCTTCTGCTGCTATGCAAAAAGAGGCTGTTAAATCAGCTAATGTGTTTACTTTATAAAATGGTCTTACAAGCCCTAGCAGCCGAACTCCAGCCGATTCGGAGTCCGGGTTACTACGAACCAATATTAACTGTAAGCCCTGGTTGCTCTATTATGATGCAGATGCCGGGAACTCGATTAAATGTAGCTGATTATTGCGTGGCGACACGTGTCCGAAGTACCCAAATACAGCAAATCCGTGAATTACTTTGCGTTTTTCTTCCTCGACTTCTAATCGTATCCAACACGGCTCCCTGCTGCATTCTCGCTCCAAGTTACGTGGCTGTGTCTTATGGCAAATGCATACTTTCCATCTTAGAACACATTTTCTATACCAACCTAATTCGGTGCTTAAGTTATATATTTACTTATCTAATTGTGATTAGATTTAAGTGAGAAGTATGATTTCTTACCAGTTCGCCGTCTTTTGTGGGTCATTGAACAATAGCTGCTCCTACTACTATTTCTGTAGTGTTAAGTCATAAGGCAGGGTTGACCACTGTAACGCCGAAGTGAACGTTTGCTAAGCCTCTGATCACAAACGGCATTGCTTAGAACTCTCTTGAAATAGCCTTGAATTGATCTCAGATTTAACTAAATATGATTACACTGCATTCAGTAATTGATGTGGTATGTGCATGCACCCAGAGATCACCAAGGCACGAATGGGAGCAAGAGAGAAGTCCTGACGGAGCTTCGTCCTTTGCCCGAACGCGAAAGAGAGAGAGGCCACCGATCCAGCAAAGCAGAGCAAAGCGAGCCACCGGGAAGCTCCAGCTAGGTTAAAGCTCAGTAGGTTAAAGCTGCACAACCGCACTGGCACAATGGGCAGGCGCGAATATAGGCATTCACACAAGCAGCAGCCGAAGCAGTATGGGCTGAGATACTTGCTGCGGTAACTCCAGCCTTAGTAAGCTACCCTGTTCATTCATCAGTGAAATCACTCGGCACCATGCGAAGCAGAAGCTGAAAGAACAGTGTAACACTGTCGAAGGCCTTGATCTTCAACTTGAAGTGCACGAAGGGGAAGTAGAAGATAAGGCCCGACAGCAGGAAGATGGCCGCGAAAAGGAAGGGCAGCGACGGATTGTTGATGACAGGTGCAAGGGTGAGGTAGCACGACGCCAACAGCATGCCCACGGGCAATGGCAGGGGCACTCTGAACGGCCGCTCCAGGTTAGGGCGTCGAAAGCGAAGCACGATCAGCGACAGAAATGACATGCCGTAAAACAGCCACGACGTGAAGCTGAAGAAGTCGATAAGCTGTTCGATGTTGTTCGGAATCACGAGGACGGTGGCCATGAAACCTCGAAACAGAATGGCACACATGGGCGTCACCTGGTGGACACCGATCATTGACATCAGCTTCACCATGTGGCCCTCGCGGGCGCTTGCGAACAGGATTCGGCCTGTGCTGTATGTCGAGCCGTTGGCTGAGCCATAGGTTGAGCAGGCGACGGCGAACGAGAAAGCTATCGACGAGGAGCCAATGATGCGGTAGCCCCAATCGATTGCCACTGCGTTCGAGCCAAGTATTTCGGCCTTACTGAGCACGCATAGGTACGACACGTTGACCATCAGGTATATGACCATTGTCAGCACGACTGACAGGAAGATGGACAGTGGCATGTTTCGCTTGGGATTCTTCAGCTCCTCCGTCACGAAGTTCAAGTTCGCCCAGCCGTCGTAGGCCCACAGGCCGCTGTAGAAGGCCGTCACGATTCGAAGGCCATTAGACGACGTGCCTTCGAAAGGCGACGACAGGTAGCCGGCGCCTCGCGTAGCCAGCGCATAAATGCCTCCGAGCACTATCAGGAACAGTGCCCCGAGCTTTACCACCGTCGTGACGGCCATCATACGGTGCGCCAGGCGCGCCGAGTAAACGTTGATGGCTACGATTGACCAGATGGCCGCAATGGCGAGCATCTTTCGCAGGACCAGAGTCGGACCGCAGCCGTCGAAGAAGGGTGCGAGCAGGTAGTCGGCGAAGGCGAATGTCAGCGTGGCGAGAGACGAGGCGTTGATGAACACGCTCATCCACTGCATGAGGAACGCCGGCGCGTCGCCGAGGCCCGCCTTGATGTACGCCCAGTCGCCGCCCGATTTGCGAATGGTCGTGCCCAGCTCGGCGTAGCACAGGCCGCCCATGAGCGCCAGCGCGCCGCACAGCACCCACACGATCAGGCTCATGCCCACCGAGCCGCTGTACAGCAGCACGCCCTTGGGCGAGATGAATATGCCCGAGCCGATCGACGTGCCGACGATGAGCGACACGGCGTGCGGCAGGCCCATCGTGCGCTCCAGCTGAGCACCAGCACTCCTCGCAGACATTTTCCACTCGAACTTTCGCTGCTGCAGCTGTTCGCAGACCGCCTGCGCAAGTGGGTGGTGCTGGTCTCGGCAATAGAGCCTGAGCGATGGCAGATGCCAACCGGCGAGCCTTACCTAACCATGCGCAGCACGGCCGGCTGGCAACGTGGCTCAGCTTAATGGGCGGCTTGGCGAGGTTACAGGTCTCGCTCAGAGGTCGACGAGGTCAACCTCCGGCTGTAATACATCGGGAGTGACTAGCAGAAGTGACGTCCGAGCCGACCAGGATGGTGCCGAGCCGAGCGGCTCGAGAGCTTTGAACTCTTAGCAAGTGACGTGCAGCGATTGTGTTGATAGACTGAGGTAGCCGAGATACAGTGGGTTAGATGGTGGAGTGGCAGCGCCAACCAGCCGCTTAGCATCGGTTCGCCTCTGGCTCCACTGGTTATATAAGCAAAACCAATCGACGTCGCACCAGCTTAGAGTCAGCTGAATGAGTATTCCTGGCGTGGCCGAATATAGAAAGTGAATGAGAATAATAATATCCTGATATTTGTATAGAACCATAAGAGAGCTAAATTCGGGAGCACTTCGCATACGCCTGCGAGGAAAAATGTCGATCGGTTGGAGATAGCATTCGCAGTGTCAAGAAGCGTAAGCACGAAATGAGCTCTTCTCGCAGGCGAAGCAGCCACTGCGAAAAGAGCTGGGAATTTCTCAGCTGCCTTCCCTAAAGCCCGCTTAGCTCTCTCCCTGATTTCTTTGCTCAGCCAAGAATATGCAAGGCTCAGAATGTATGTTAGGAGGCGAATGAGAGCTTTGCTCAGAACGTACACTGGCGGCGAACAGTCATGCCAAACATCGGAAGCAAAAGTTATGATATTTAATAAATAACAATTGCAGAAATGATTGAAGGTACCAAAAAATTAAATCTGTACAGTGCTTTATTCAATTATTCAACTAATGGAATAAGCCTCGCCTTGACAAAAAAGATTCAATGCTGGCAGAATGTGTTTGCGTCGCATCAGCTGCTATGAACACAAACTGTACATGAATGGTGAATTGAAGTCATCAGATTCCAAGGTTGATGAACTGTGAAAGCCACGGCAGAGCATTCACCACGCTAGCATATATGGATGGCGTGAAGGAGCCGCACGAGAAGCCCCATGAAGTGACCCCAGCCAGCACCCAGCAGCCTCTCCGCAGACACATCAGCGGGCCACCACTGTCGCCCTACAACAGCAAACATTATCTGGTCACAAGTCAGATAGCCATTCGCTACTTCACTAGTTAGCCTATACCTGGCTATGACATGCACTTGATAACATCTTAGAGAACATGCGCTGACAGAGTTGGTGTGAAGGATATGTGATCAAGTCATAGTCTGCCCCCCATTCTCACTGTCCATATTGCAGCAGTCTAGAACGAGGTGTCGTAGCTAGCAAACTCAAAGCCCAATCTAGGTTGGAACACGGCTTATTACTATTTTGTTATTATTATGCATACCAAAATACCTTTGTTGGCCGGTATGTATCTTTTTATTGATGTCACGAGAGCTATGCAACGAACGACGACTGCTTCTTAGGCATTTGATAAATGCAGCATGGCACCTGGGATCCTAGCCACTGTTTCTACTCATTCATCTGCTAGTCAATATGCACAAGTCGTAAAAGCGTTCTGAAGATTATTCGAGAAAGTACACTTCCTCGCACTGGATTCGAACATCACCCCATATGCTTCCAGTCGATGCCTTAAGAATTATGATGCACTAAGGATTTCTGCCCGTCAGGAATCAGGGTCAGGTTAAGGCAAACGAGACATTGGACTGCCGACGTCTCACATGGCTAGACTCGCTTTCATACAGTCTGGGCTGCCTTCTAATGAGCGTTTGTTACTGAGAGTGGGTACAAAGCAATTGTTTTGACCTACTTCGGTTCTCGAGTCAACCTCAGCTGCTGGGCCAAAATCGTAGTCGCGGTAAAGAGAAAGTTCAAGGCGGCCTGCGGCTATAGTGTCTGCTAACATGCTTGCACGAGCAAAATTCGTCCCACAACCAATCCCGTATCTTCCTGCCTTTACTGAAGGGGTGCGAAAACCACAGCCTTCATTCCAGCATCAATGCAACCTGAAACAACAAAACAGGTGCGTACGAAGGATATGTGATCTTCGGCTCAAAACCATTGGGCTATGGTTATAGCCCAATGTTTTTGAGCCGAACTACCAGGTCCTTACGAACAATATTGATTATGATGAACAGAAGAGAGATCTCTAAAACAGCAGAGGCTTAGACTGAATGGGCTTGATAAATAAACTAGATATCATAAACTATTCACACAATATGAAAGTATAGACGACACACAGACCAACAAAAATCAACTCAATTCAAGCAGCATAATCGATGAACAGACATGAGACCGCGATCAGATTCCAGTAGTGCTCTGATAGTGATTAACTTGCTGCAAGAGATCTCACCGTATTACGACGCGATCAGTCTGGTAGGATTCAAACTTCGCTTGAGCATAAGCAATAAAAAGATCTTAGCTGAATATTAAACACAGCATCATTAAATGACGGCAGAAGAGCCTTATCAGCTATTACCACAGATTGCAGTTGGAAATAAAGAATTACCCAACTGAAAAATTTGAACCAACGACCTCGGTCGTGAAGAGCCAGCACCTGACCTAATGGGCTATCAAGGCAAGTAAGGACAGCATCGCTCGCTCAGTGCTATCCAGACATCATCATCATGCAATCCATTTGATGGAGAAGGAGAGGGGTGAAAAGGAGAGCAGCAATATTGCGAAAATTGAGGCCCCAGCCAGGCTGGTCATGTGCAGCCATTCTCCACAGACAATGCAAACTGGTGGCTGCTGATATGAGACAACTGGATTTACGCTAGAATGAAGGCTGTGGCATTCGCAACGCTTCAATACAAGCATGAGAGCCCGATTTGGCATCGGAAGTGGATCTTCTGCTGGTTAGCAGTCACCAGTTGCCGCAGGCTGCCTCCAGCCTTTCCTTTGCAGCGGCAGCAATTTAAGCCCAGCGAAGTAGAGATTGACTCGAGTAGGCGAGCCGAAGTAAATATATATATATCTATATATATAATATAATTCATTTGTGTAGCGCCCCAAGAAGACATAATCTCTATTCAGGAGCTTCACATATGCCTCCGGGCTCGAGCCCACGACCTCAGCCAGACCGTGGTCGGGGGTAAGCACCTTAACCGCTGGACCAAACCAGGCACCTGTACATGTAGCTGCTGAATTGTTTGAAATGATTGCAAATGCTTTGACGCATGCTCCTTAGAGAATACTTTGCTGCTGAGTCACGTGCTATGTACGCATTGGTAGTGCTACTTAGGAGGCATCTGCCGGGTACTCAGCATCCTTACTCTTATAAAAAAGTTTAGCTGATTTAAAAGCTTCATTTGTATGGCAGCAGAAGAACCTTAACGGTTACCACCGCCACTTGCAGTGGGCAATATACGATTGCCCACTGCTGGACTAGAACCCACGACCTGGGTCGAGAAGAGAGAATACCGTACTCCTGGGCTAAGACCCAGGGGCTAACGACGCTATACATGGCTGCATATCTTACCATACAAGTATCCAGAGCGCCACTGTCTGATCCGGCGCACATCATCGAAGGACTAATGTTGATGCGGTTATCGTTGTAATAGATTTCCTGGCAGCTATCTCTTGGCCATATCTTTACCTTGGCTTCTCGCAGAAACTTTGGATAGACTACTGCAACGGCCGGGAATCCGCTTCTTTTAGGATTTGCTGCTGATCATGGTGACAATAGAACTAACTTGCACCACAAGGTTCCGTGCAAGTTTGCAAATAAAAAATTTTGAAAGTAAAGTCTGGCGGCCAGACTAAGTGCAAGATTTCAGAGAAGGCAATGTTGATGATTACACATCAATATCTATAATCACCATGCGTTAGTAGTTACAGCGTGCAGCCCTTTGCAGATGCTGGCAAACCTTGCTCTCGAAGCAATGTGTCACCCAGACCGACCACGTAGCAGTGAGCAGGCTTATTAAAACCAGGCTCGTCCCAAGGTCGTGGCAGGCACGCTGGCTTTATGGCGGATCTATAAATACAAAGCTGGTACCAAGTTACATTTGCATGAGGGTCATGATACTAAGCATTTCTGTGAAGATTGCCAAAAACAGGGTGATTACATTAAAACGAAGGTGAGATTCTCTTTCTAATCGATATAACTACTTGAATGCATAAATACCTATACCCCCCCCACACACAGAAACTCATACATACATGCACACACGCGCGCACGCGCGCGCACACATACACACACACACACACACACACACACACACACACACACACACGCACGCACACACCGAACACACGCACACACACGCACACACAAGCAAACACACACACATAAATAAATATATATATATTTGAAGGCATATATAGGTATATTTGGTATATATATATATTATATGTATATATATGTGTGTGTGCGTGTGTGTGCGTGCGTGTGTGTGAGTATATGTGTGTGTGCGTGTGTGTGCGCGTGTGTGCGCGCGTGTGTGCGCGCGTGTGTGCGCGCGTGTGTGCGCGCGTGTGCGCGCGTGCGCGAGCGTGCGCGAGCGTGCGCGAGCGTGCGCGAGCGTGCGCGCGTGCGCGCGTGTGTGTGTGTGTTGGTCGGTATACTGTATTTTTACGAGTATAATTCGCACTCTAAATTTATTGAAATTATTTTTGGAAAACGATTTTTATTGAAAAATGTCATTGCTTAAAATATTGCTCATTTTCTATTAATATTTTTACTTTTATTATCACAATAAGCAAGAAACTCGTCATCAGTATCACTGCTAATATCTTCATAGCCTTCTGAAACATCGTCAACGCCCGAATCGTCACTTTCCTCATATCTGCAGTTCTATCCAGCACGTTTATCATTTCTGTCTTCTTATACCATGATTTCTGTTTTGATGCTCTACTAAGCTTGTAAAAGCCATATATAAATATGATTAATACTGGCTCTTCTAATTCTTCCTGCTGCCGTCAAATATTGACTTGCAGTGTATAGGTTGCAGGTTAATTCTGTTTAAAACAAATTGGAATAAAGCGCAACTTATACGCGTAAAAATACGGTATATATAGGCAAATATAGGTTTATAGCAGCAAACAGGGTACAACATGAAATCAAAATGAACTTGGTGGGTGCAGACAGGCTTATT
Source organism: Cristatella mucedo (assembly GCA_009760855.2). Taxonomy (NCBI): domain Eukaryota; kingdom Metazoa; phylum Bryozoa; class Phylactolaemata; family Cristatellidae; genus Cristatella; species Cristatella mucedo. The sequence continues at coordinate 11,967,025 of WPIO01000002.1, forward strand.
CGTCAACCATTACAGTATTTGACAAATACCATATGTCAGCGCCACCGGAATAAGGCCTTGTAAATGCACTAGTTTCACTTTTTTGGTGAGCCATGATGGCTCACTAGGTAAGGTGGTTGCTTTTCACGACCTCGGCCCAAGGTCGTGGGTTCGAATCCTTTGGTGGGAGATCATTTATCACCGCTGCAAGCCGTGGTGATGGCTGTAAAGGCTCTCCAGTTGGAATACAGATAGGCTGTTGAATCAGCTAGTATTTATTATTAGCCTCTTCTAGAAAAGTGCATCTCAACGTTTGCACTGGGTAGTGCTTCATAAACGGTGAAATATTTAGTCAAACGGTTTCGCATATTCTCAGACGTGTGCGAGAAAAAAATTAGTGACCATGCAAAAACTCAGTAGTGCATTAACTGTTGAAAACATACACAGCTAATTTTTGCGATAAAACGGACTTGAAGAGCCGTTTAAGCCTTTTCACATAGTCATATATTATCATCTGAGATTCCAAAAACTATAGCGATATAGTTTATTGCTGTCCTTAAAACTGTGATACAGAATTTCAATTTACCGAAAGCTTTTGGCACACCGAGCAAATCAGGACCTAACAAACAGCTCATAACACAGCATTACATAATTTTGTGGTTGTAATTGAATGATAGCTTAGTATAATATGCAATCGAATTTCTGATTAATTTTTGGTGAATTCAAATGGATCGTTGTATTCTCTCGCGTTTTTGAAGCCTATTCTCATATGAATGTCCAAGCGCAATGGCGATAGGCGAGAATTTAAATTTCGCTCCGGCGATTCAAAGCCAATTTGTGCTTACTTAAACTGGATTGCAAAAATGCCTTGAACTCACGCACGAGATTCTTCGAGAAGCAGCAAAGTATAGTTAGTTATTAGAGTTAGTTAATACAGTTTCAAAGTAATAGGAATAATATGAACCGAGAGCATTTTTCTTGCCAGGTCTTTGTATGAGGTACTGTCTATCTTGATTATGCCGTGCGTAGTTTTCTTACCGGCATTGCATATAGGCAAAATACCCTGCACGCCTACCCTCCCAGGGACAACTTCTATGCGATAGAGGGGTTATGCCGAGGTTTCATACGATCTAGCACGGTCTCGGCGAAGTCACGTGACGAGCACAGCAAACCCAGCTTTATGACTTTCGTTATGGAATCAAACTAAAAGCGTGACCCACTAAAGAGGTTACAATTTTTAAGAGCGAGAAACCTACCGTAGCTTTAAAATTTTAATTTGGAAGCTATAAATGTAAATATAATCTTATACATCAGCTAAAGATATTTTGCAAGACATTATTTCATTGACTACTATGCCCGACGAGACTATTGTCCCACGGGAGACCGTGATAATCATAGTAGTAGTGATACACGTAAACATTGTATAGCATGTTAAGATGTCGGAACTCTTTTCAGGCCTTTTAGAAATGCTGGAAAGAAAGCATATACGTTTACCTACGAGAATAACTGGGAAAACTATAGCATGCCTAAATAAATAAAGGCCCATACTGATGGCCAGAACGCATGTTATTAGAAACAGGTTGAATTTCAGCTTCATATTTAGAAATTTCATCAAGTCAGTGAATGTTGTATTTTCAGGCAATTTCCTGGCTTTTAGTCGAGACGATCTAGCGGTACGATGGAAAGCACGGACGACCGACGTCGGAAGCTCGCAGCTGAATCGTCCTCCGGCAGGTGAAAAGCTGGCTCTTGCGGGATTCCGAACCGCTCCTCGGAAAGCGGCGCGACCTCCGTGCGAGAGTCAGCGTCCGCCGTCCGGCGTGCCTCCTGGGCTAGCCGAAACGCTCGCCGAAGCCAGCTCGCCTCCAAAGCGGAACCACGTGAGGCGGCGGACACCGCATCGAACTCGACCTGCACTTGTACGCTGTGCGCAGCAGTGGCGGCGGCTCCATCCAAGCACCGTTCTTTGACGCGATATCGCAGCGTTAATAAGCCCGTCTGCGTATTGATATCTTGCGACGTTAAAGTAAAGCTAGGTGTCAGATGGAAAGCGCGGACAGCGATCGTATGGTATTCAGATAGGTAGACCAGAACGAGAGAAGACAAGTGCGTGCAAGTGGTTGGCAAGTGCAAGTGGTTGACAAGACGGGACATTGAACGTCTATAAAGTGCTTGACGTTGAGCCAGCGCCAGTGTTAGCGATGTTTGAGCGATATTTCGAGGTTTATCTGGGGCAAACCTCACAGACGATTTTTGAGTTATCTATAAGCGCTTGATTACGCCGTAAGGATGCCGCCGCAAGCTGAGATCACCTATTGCCAAGAGTGGAGGCAACAAACTCGCGGAATGATTTGGCTTTGGTACCCTTGTCGAAGCGCTCTCAGATTTTGGCAATATCGCGCAGCTGAAATTGCGAAGACTTGACAATATATTTAATTCGCTTGGTAAATGTCATTTTTGAGCTGAGTATTCCTTGCAAGGGCACAACGTTGTGGAACCAAGCGGATGCTCAGGGTTCTCAATTTCCGAGTGAGATTCGGTTTGACTATCAACGTTATCAACGTTGGCTTCTCGTCCGGTCATTTAAGGAAATTAGCCGCCGGCCAGTTAAGGCGAAAGCAATAAAAGCTGCAGAGGCACCTGAGGTTCTTGAAGAGTCGAGATTTAAAGCTACAGAAGTGGGTCATTTGCAGAGAAATGAAAGCCCGGAGTGTTTCTCACGATTCTTACGCATAGGAGAGGCAATTGTGAAGTTGTGAACACAAGTACACCTAAATCGGATCCATGAAATACTCTGTACCTCAGAGGCCACCAAAAGACCTTTGAATACTAACTAGCTCTGAAATATCCCACTAAGATAGCACTTAAACAACTGTACTGCAATTGAAAAGAGGCTCATTTGAGAGGACAGGCAATCGAGTGGGAGTTATAGATCAATGGTCTCATATGCTCCCTACAGAGCTGCCACTGCACCCAGTCTTTACTATTTTTGAACAAGTAAATAATAATTTATAATCCATAAACATATGCTCTTGTACGGATTACATTCGTTGGGATCTTAAGAAGCCACTGCTTACGCAATCAACTTCGTTTGATTTCGTAAGCATTGAGTCAGCCAAGTTAGGATTAGTATTTTTAGTAAACCGAATTCGAAAGGCTGTCTAGTCTGAAAATCCATAAAAGAGGTCAACAATATCGCGCGGATAGGTATTGGTGGACGTCGACACTCGTGAGCTGCTGGAGTGCTAGTGAACCTGCGGCGGCTTTCGGAAGATGTATCTTTTTGCTTCGGGAAATAGAGCCAACTGATTTGAAAACCAGCCCGCTGCAGATTTAATCCTTACTATTCCATATACGCCATCCATACGTACGACCACTTATCCAGAATATTGCAGACTATTTTTTATTTTGCCGAATGCTCAGCTTGGGTAATTTTTAAGTAAAAAAGATTCAATTTCAGACAATTTTTGTTTGTGAACATCGAGCGTTGCCAATTCACTCTTGCTGGGCATCAGAACTAGCTTTGCCCTTCTATTTGGACATTTGAGGAACCACTGTAGCTACACCTTTGCCAAAGTCGGTAGGAAAACATTACTTCTGCTGTGTGCCATGACCTATTGAACGTGGTGTTTAAAATGCAGTATATCACTGCATGTACAAAATGGGTACATCAAGGACAATCAAAGCTCGTTTGGCGATTCGATCTAAACAATTATGCAGGCCTGGCCAACAAGTTCTGGTGTAACTACAGCGATAGCACCAGAAAAGTGCACTAAATTCAGCGACTTGAATTTATAGCATTGTCACTTAAAATGAGGCACTTCTCATTGGAATCGTATCATCCGTGGGACAATCTTTTGTCCTGTAGTATACACAAATTTCCATCCTCCCTTTGTCTAAGTAGCTAGAAAAGGTAATGTCAAGGTCAAACCTCTTAAGACGCTCAGGTCTACTACTATCCTAGCGTCCCTCAGGCAGATGCAGGTCTCTCGCTGCTCCGTGGCTTTTCTAGATGGAGCAGTTAAATAGACTCAATACAAATTGCAATCATGTACAATGCAAGCTAAATTTTAAAAAAATAACAGAGAACTTTTCTGGTAAATCTTTATGCTGAATGCCGGTTTCTTCATAAGTGGTCCTCAAGTAGTAGAATATCCCATAGTATTTTTCATACAGTAATGCTGAAGCGATTAGACAATAGAGCAGCAATTATATATGACTGACTGAATACAGTCAAACCGAATGAGTAGCTTCCCTGTGCATGGCCCCTGCTGAATTGGCTCATGGCCAAAATTGAGCCCGATATATCAGGAGCAGGCCTAACGATGTTACCGAGAAAGATGAGTTGGACCTTCACTTAATGAATAAATTGGTTGTTTGGTACCAGCATCTGAGTCCACTTGACCAAACACTGCAGATTTTGGCCTAACCACCTGATCCGCCTGCCTTTTGGTCCCAGAAGCTTTCACTTTAGGCAGCTTAATGGCCTTTTGGTCCCAGAAGCTTTCACTTTAGGCAGCTCAATGGCTACCGGCTGCCCCTATGGATCAGCATGGGCCGCAAATTAATCAACATGGCTGGCGGAATTATCAAGGAAGCACAGAAATTTCCGGCAGTCTGCAAGGTTTAACAACAGTGCCATACAAAAATACAGCATGCAAAGACACGTGCGTTTCTTCCTTTAAGTGCCTCATCCGATGCGACGATAATTAAAAATGGAACTTGGCCGTTGACCTTTGCTGCTGCTTCGTGGTTCAGGGTCTGAGAAGGCCAAATCGTGACAGAATAGGCTGTACAGTTTCCAATTTGCAAGGGCGATTGCCGAAAGCCCACTCAGCTTAACACCCCATTTCAGGAAATTCGAATCAAGCTAGTTGATAAGCTGCTTACCCAAATTGCACCGGTGCAAACTCAACTGCAGCAATGTCGTGATTGTAAATTCCTTTCACAGATGTATATTCAGGGTGGACGTACACAGAGAGAGCCGATCGTCGTGTGCCATCCTCGCCCAGTAGAGCTCTCGAGCCAATCGTCATCGAAATCTGGGAAGGCTTCTTTGTAGCACTGCAAAGAGATTCTGCTGTCAGGCTCGGGAGCTCCGCCGAGTCGCTTAAAGGTTAGGGAGATGTCAAGTCGTGTGCTTAAAACATGTGCGTGTGTTGGATTTCAAGTCAAGTAAAGATTATAGTCACAGACGTGTTTTTTTAGATTTCTGAGCTCGTAAGTCAGGCTTTGAACAAGTTCCAGTCGTCAACATCTTTATTCCTATTGGTGCAAGAATCAGCCGTAGCATCAGGGTCAGGTTTCCAAAATAAGACTCTGGATTAGCATGTGGCTGTGATAATTTTGCTTGCATGAATGGGCATATTAACAGAACACTGTAACACACCCTGTAGCCTACTCTACTGTTGAATATTCAAGCAGAACTGCTAGTTCCGTGTCGGTTTCGGGGTCATTTTTATCGGCGTGAGGACGTAATGTAAATGTTTTTTCATTTGTATAGCACCCTGAGACTACTCCATCTCAAATCATGAGCTTTACGTAATGTTGATACTAAAAATACAATATTTGTATAACACCATCCAATAACTTTGTCTCGTTCTAGGTCCTTTACATATGTTTTCAAGGAATAATAATAATAATAATAATGCACTTGATAAAACGCCCTCAGAGAACTCAATCTCTCTCTCTAGGCGCTTTAAATTTGTTGTAAAGGTAAATGAAATTGAATGGTGAGTAATATCATGCTTGATAAACAAACAAGATGAATAACATGGTTAGGGGTGACATGCACAGGGTCAGCATGCAAATGTGGTTAGTGGCAGCATGCACAGTGTCAGCACGCATAAGCACATCAAGGACGAATCACAGGGACCCACTAAATGCTGTCCTAAATAGGTGTGTTTTAAAGTTCTTATTAAATGTGGTCAGGTCAGGGGATGTTCTGACGCAAGGCGGCAGGGAGTTCCAGGCTGTGCGAGCATACGAGGTAAATGCACGGTCTCCAAAGGATTTGAGGCTTGTACGAGGTATTTGTAGACTGTTGGATTCCGAAAAGCGGGTGGTACGATGCTTGGCCTAATGGGGGAGTATATCTGAGAGATAGGCTGGAGCCAAGGAATGAAGTGACCTAAAAGTGAGCGACAAAACCTTGAAGTCAATCCGTTGCTTGACTGGTAGCCAGTGCAGGTCGGCGAGAAGTAGTGTAATGTGGCAACTGCGACGCTCACGACAGACAAGCTTAGCTGCAGAGTTTTGCACCAGCTGCAATCACCTGATCTCACATGCTGGTAGGCCAGTAAGCAGTGAGTTGCAGAAGTCGAGACGGGCCTGACAGTAGGGTTAGTTGCAATGTGATTAGTGTCAACAAGCTTAATATGGTTAGGGCATAATAAACAAAGACTAAATGAAAAAATGTCATATAAATATGCTAAGTAGTAACATGCAAAGTTTCAGCATACACAATCGCACAAAGAACACAACACACTGACTCAACAAATGCCTACATGCCCGTCAGAACTACTCCAACAGGCCAAGCATCATACCCCCCTTGTCCTGACTCAATCGTTTGGCTATGCTTCCTACAAACCTCAAAATCTTTAGAAACCTTGCCTTTAGTTCATAAGCTCCCAAGGCCTGGAACTCATTCCCGACTGACGTTATGACAACTCCCGACATGACGAAATTTAACATAAAGCTTTCAACACACGTTTATCACAGCATTTAGCACGACCTTGTGATTCTTCGTTTGTGTTCCTAATCTTGCTGACACTATGAGAGCTACTACTAACTAAGGGAGTTGAGAGTGTTTGATTTTCTGGAAGGCTGGGATAGATATGTACAGCATAAGTACAGCATAGGTAAAGCATAGGTACAGCTGTGTTCCATGTGCATACAAGTGGAAGCCTAGACTGTGCTTGGCAATCGCACCGGCAAGAGGGAGTGTATCAATTATGGAAATAAGTGGCCGAAAGATCTAGCAAAATAACCAGAAAGACACAGAGAGACAGAGAGAGAGAGACGGAGAGAGAGACAGAGTGAGGCAGGAAGAGACAGAGACACACACACACACAGAAGAGAGAGAGAGAGAGAGTGAGTTGTTCTAAGTCTGAATTTCTTAGAAGGTCATTATAGACCCGAAGCAATGCTGACTCTTTGGAGTGATTAGCTCTAAAACCAGACTGTAACTTCCTTGCTAGATTTATTTTATTTTAATGTAAGAGCTTATTTGGTCTGCCACTACACGGTCCTGTGTCTTAGACAGGGAGGAGGTTGCAGTGACTAGGCGGAAGTTACATGTGCCACCGTTTCGAACCGACGACATTGGTTGTCAGTACCAAAGTGGCACTTGAGGAGTGGCCACATATATTGCTTTATGTTGAAGTCAGGGCCAAAAGGCAGACTCACCTATAGAAATTGGCTCTGCTAGGCTGCTAGTAAACAACAACTGGTCGGATAGGCCAGAAATAATAAGTTTGTAGCAGCATCCTGATACGTTGGGTCAATTTTCAGAGACCACGTTTTTCTTGGGATTTCACAAATTCGACTGCTGGCATGGGACTGAAGGATTTTTAAGGTTATGGTCTCACAAACAGCACAGCAACAGCAGCTGCAGCAGCAGGTGTGCTACTAGAGGGAGAAAGATCCCCAAAGAGTTAGCAATATGGGATTAGGGCAGATAAGTACAGCATGCTCCACTAATTAGCAGTTAGACCAGAGGACTCTCTTAACCACCCTCTTCTACAGCACTTTTAGCTTTAGTTTTGCAGCTTATCATTTAGTGAACCTAGCCCTTTATCAAGCACAGTTTCGTCGAATCCAAACAGCATTGTATTGGCGGTCTTTCATTGCACGAAGTAAGTACTCAACATTGTGTGGCCTTAATAGTAAAGTGCTGACAGGTTATTTAGAATTTCCGTACAAAGCCTCGCAAACCTAATAGGAGTTACCGACTGGACAAAGCAATTTGCTGGCTACTTACTAATGAGGGCAGCCACACAGTAAATATGTCATAGAAAGTTCGGAAAGTTTACTTTTGAGCCGCACTAATATTTCGTGTAGATGCAATCGGAGATCTGCTAGCCTTCGTAAACAATTTAAGAAGCCAGAAAAACCAAAACACAAACAAACAACCTCACACACGTAGGCTTTGATTTTTTAAATACGTTCTTGAATCCATCCCTGCCTTTCAGCCGGTCCCGCCAGATCTCTCATCATCCCTCGCATCATGCATTGCTGATGTACTCACCAGTATGATGGCAGTAAGATTTCTCAAATGGAATAATTAATGACATAAAAACTCACTCGCTGCGAGAAAAACTGTCGCCACTCAGCAGTCGAAAAATCCCGCTAACTACTTTCTATTTATTTCCTGAAGTCTAATGAATTTATGACCAAACTAACACCTACAGGCAAGCCTGGACTTTAGCGGTGAGTTGGAAAACCCCATCTTGATGATTCTTTCAGCTAACACCATTGCGGCGACATCTGCGGGTAAACTATTCCAAAAAGAACGTAATTAGATGAGCGAAGTTCCTTTAATGTCAAGTAGCCATACTTTTAGTTAATGAGCATTGCCAAAATTAGGGCCTGCTTAGCTAAAAGTGCAGCAGGCCTATATAATCTACACGTATGTGTAACATGGCGTGTAAGTTATTCAACTCCCTAGCGTGTAGGCTATTGCATTTTCCTATATACAGGACTCCGGGCAACGACAACTACTCTCCTGCTGCCGACTATGAGTCATTCTTTTCAGCGGTCCTGAGCTGCTACTTTCATGCTACTCACTACCTCCTCGACTGCTCTCCTGACTCTGCTATGCTTCCCACTTTCTCTTTGTTGCGTGAGACGAAGTCTGTTGGCTACCGAATGCGTACCAAAAGCCGCTTAGGCTGTGAGTGCGCTATACAAAACTCTCCTGCGTTACACCCACACGGTCTTTATGACTTTGTGGAGCTACAGACGGAGATACATTACGTGCCCTTAATCGACGGCAACAGCTCCAATACTCATTAGCTCATCTGGTCCGCCGTCAACTGCATAGCTACTCTATGACAACACTTTGTCTGAGCTTCAGTGGTTCCCTATCAAGCATGGAATCTATTTCATGATGCTCAGACAGGTTTACAGATCACATCACTCTCTAGCACCAGCCTATTTGACCGCCCTGTTCCTCCAGTGTGCTCTCGCACCACCTTCTCCGTCAGCATCTGGTCATCTTGACGTCTGTCGCACTGAATTGAAATCTTTTGGCGTTCAAGCCTTCAGTTTCAGATACCTAAGTCTAGAAAGCATTTCTGCACACGTTCACTACATCCAGTTGCCTCAAATCATTTAAGAATCGGCAAAAGACGCACGTGTTCCGTTCATCTTTAGTTTGAGTTGCGGCGAATCTATCTATTTTTTATTATCTATTTTTGTCCCGACGTGCTTTGCTTAGGAACCTGTAAATGATTCAGTGCTTGTTACTAGCCATAGGTACCTATCAACGGTAGCCACGAGTCTGAGCATGCTTGTTTTACTTTGTTCAATCGCGACACTTGCTTTTGCATGCTTAATACCGTGAATGTCACTAACCTTGAGGCACTAATTTTCGTGCAGCACGTTGTAAACCGCATTGATAGAGACTAATTTCTCTCGCTGTGTATACAAATACCTACTATTACAACATTATTCAATCAACCGAGACGAAGTCAGAGGTGATAGGAAATACCTTGCTTCAACCTATGCGGCGACCAGTGTAAAAAAAATACAACGATCTTGATGATGCACTTCACTTGTAAGCAGCCTCGTAAAGGGTGGACATTGTGTATTCTATGACAGCCTTGACCATTCTAGAGCGTTCACATATATTCCTAGATGTCAACTTGAGTCTCTTTAGAGCTCGGCGAGCTGCTCCCTAAGTATTTTAGTCTTCAATTTTTTCTCACTAATATTAGTTCCCTTATCCTTCGCAGTTAAAGATCGACCGCGTTTAAAAAAGCCACTAAATAGCTGCTAGTAATGAGACGTCTGACAAAGGCTCACGCTTAGTAAAAAAAACAATGTGCAGTAAGGTTTTTCATGTTAATTCTAAGTCTCGTAATTGTTTCGTCTACTAAGTATCCAAGCAATGAGTACACAGTGGTCTTCGGTATAGCTCAAGACAAAAGTTATAGGAACCAATAACTTTAGTTCCTTGCTGAGTACGTCCAAGTTTGAGCTGTGCTTGCCGAACCTTTCACTCACTGCAGCTCTGAATGGGCTAAGCAGGTCTTTATCTTTGGCATTTTGTGTTTTTAAGTGTATAATTGATGTCAGGACTGGGTTCCTATCCCTTAGAAAGGCCCTAATAGGTAAGGTGCTCGCTCTTCATGACCGAGACCGTGGGTTCAAATTCTGCATTGGCGATCCTTTATTGCCAACTGCAAGCGGTGAGGAGAGCTGTTAAGGCTGTTCGGCCGTTATACTAATGAGATGGTTAAGTTACTTGATATTAGTACATATGTCATCAGTTGCGCATAACGATTTTCGGGAAGTTCTTAAGGCGAGGGACTAATACTTTTTCTTTCATAAGATATCTAATTTTTCTGTTATTTACATTCTCCGCCTGCCAGAACAAATTAAGGATTTGCCTTCAGGAGCACATTAAATCACAGAATGGTCAGCAACGCGTTATGACATTCCACAAGCACAATAGGCAGAGTACGTGCTCGAATATTCCTCCCAGGATGCGACTAGTGCCTAGGCCGTCAACGACGTCCTTCAGCGAGTGTACAATGATTCGTGCTTAAATTTTATTTTCGGGGATTTCTGGCTTCTTATGAGACCCGAAAAATAATAATTCCCTTTCCGACTTCTCAAAACCTGACTGAGCTCCCATGGCGCTACTACCCTGAGCTTTGTACCGCATAAGGCTGAGAAGCTTTAATCTCGCATTTACAGTCTTGCCATTTCTCTTACTGCCTGTTAAACCTACAATTTTGGAGTATAGTCCACAGTTCACGATGCATGTAATTTCTCTTATTGCGTTCCTTTTAGACATAAGTTACGCTCACAGAGTAATAAAGTAAACGTGTGCTGGTTTCCTGCTATGACATTTCAAATCTACAGAAATCTTCGTAAAAAGATCATGAACAGTAATAATTTTGGTGGCTAATATTTGCATCCTAATGAATGTTGTTAACATTGTTGAATTTGTTGCACAAATAAAAATAATGGTTGGGTTTCAAACAAAACATGTCGAGCAATAATGTATCGCACGTGGACTAGCGGCTTTTGTACTAATATACCTGGGCCACAAATACTGATATCGTAACAGTGCTAGCCGAGGCTTGAAAAATATAGATGAAGCCTGAAAGCATGGCTAGAGACGTGTGGCTGCGGTACTATTGCATGCCAATCAGTGCCAAACATAGCAGCAACAAAGAACTCTAATACCTTACGAAAGCAAGCCCATATTTGACAAATTCGCAGCCAATCCTGATGAGCTAACTGTGCAAAATTCTGGGAAGAATCTAGAATCTTTGGGGCATTCATATTTTCAAGACAAAAAGACATTAGATTACACAACTTCAGTGCTATATGGTTACACAAAGGCCGGTTAGGGTTAAAACTCGTACGAGCATGTAAATGACTGCAAAAACATATCGAGCTGCATTATAAACCTTGTAAACGCTCTTTACCTAGCGAGAATTGCTAGCTACTCGTCAACTACAGGGCAGAGCCACGTGCATTTTGTCTTATCCTAATGTGTCTCCGGGTCAATTTCCCGAGAAGAAGTATAAATCAATCTTTGTACTTTCCATGTACGCATCAGCTTTGCTATTCGATGACAGGAAGCATAAAATAAGTATATTTGCTGCCTATTTGCATCCAAATTAATATTGTATCCGAAATGCTATGAAGGCGTCGATGTGACTCACTCACAGTGGTAGACGTTTTTTAATGGCGGCTTTCGGCGGCCTAAAACAAATCTTCCACAAAAACAAATATCAGTGAGCATAATTACAGGAAAATGCTGCACTAATATGTGGCTAGAAAATCTTTTTGATTAGCGACAAATAAGATACAACTCTTGCATCAAGAAGTTAACCGAGTGATTTTTAAAATGCAAGGTACATTTCAATTTCATATTCCATTTCCATTCAATAACAAAATGTAAAGCTGCTTCGTAAGAACTTACTTAGCTATACAGTGAGCTGCAGTCAAGAGCAGGCTGTCGCTGATAAGCGTACCGCCACACAGACTGCGCCCAGCAACGATTATCTTGACATACCACGGCCAATCTGCAGCAGAAATGACAGTCTTTCCGCCAACGATGCGCTTGTTTCGTATTGAACCTTGTTTTCCACAAGCTACAAAAATATAAAAGTTTTGATTGGCACTCCATCATTAGCTCAATCCCTTCTACACACAATATCTTGAAAACATTTAGGGCTCTCTCTAGTTACTCACTACTAACAAACCTTTTGAGCCCGGAGAACACCATAAAAAACCAGTCTAATAGTGTCGCCTACACAAAAATCTTCTCAAGAGGCAATGTACCATAGCCTATTAGTTCAATTAAATAAAGCTAGATGCTATCAAAGGTGATGCTAACAGAAACTTCTAGCCAGAAATACTGTTACGAGCTCGAACCGCCCTTTTGCAGGCTCACTGTAAGCATATTCAGTGGTTAGGCCACGAGAGTCAAGCAAAATTTGGTCTCAAAGTCCCTCATTAATGTCTATGCGTGGTTATGATTAGCCGAGAACATAGAGCAGAGATACTTTAAACATTGTCCATCTATTTTGATTTGACTTAGGACACTATATTAGGCTGCCAACACATGTCGACAACATTGTTTAAGGAAATTATTTAAATGTAAATCATGGATAGCTATAAATGCAATGCTATCTTAATGACCATAATGAATTAAGTAAGGTAAGATGGAGTGGGAATGACCGTGTCTGGAAAATAATTTACGCAAAGGATGTTAAAGTTTAAAAGTTTATTCAAAGTATTTAAGTGTAACTGTGTGCTTTAAGTCCCGGGGTGTCGGCTCTGAAAAGTACTGCTGTACAGCCAAAGCCTGTTGAACATTTAAGATTTCCTCCGATATTACGTAAAGCATTCTTAGCTTGATATGCATGATTTTTCTTAAGAGCATGAGGTCACTTATTGCACGCTGGTCTACTATATATCTCAAGGCAAATAGAACCAGACGGAGTGTAGAATTAGACGCAAACATTGGTTCGTCTAATTAGATACGAATAGAGAAATTCAAATTGTATATAAACAGCGGCATTCCAATTTAACAGCTGAAATAATTCCCTTGTGCAATCATTTTCAGCCAAGTCTCGGCCAAAAATGTCTGCCAGTGGCTCGCATATAAGAGCCTGTCACTATATTTCAACAATAGATAGCCAACCGAAAAAAGTGCCGCCGAAGTCGGCTAAAACAAGGACTAGAATGGCGGACGGAGTCCTTGGGTCAACTGTAATTTCTTTGACGATAAAGTGTCGATGACACGCTTTTCATCAACGCCTTTTAAGATCCCCGAATGCAACTGCTTGACTGAGAATCAGCCGATTCAGCATTTATTCGGTTATTGACAATTTCCAAAAGTAATGAAAGTACTAATTGCAGTGCCGACAGCGATGATCGCACGTGATAGAAGCGATGGAAGCATTTGAATGAATATAAATATCGGTTAGTCTGAGGCATTAAGTTGTACAGTGATGCTTTATAATGCTATATAATGCTTTATATTGCTGCTTTAATTCCTATTAACCTAACACGAGAGTATAATATATAGAGATGCGTGGTACTTAGCAATATAATATAATATAGATATGCGTAGTATTTAGCATGAGATATTGATCAAAACTCCACAGCTGGCATCTAGAACCGGCAAATAATGGTTGATAATACTTGTGATTGTAACAGAGATACGGTCAAGAGAGATAGAGAGTGAGAGAGAGAGAGAGAGAGAGAGAGAGAGAGAGAGAGAGAGAGAGAGAGAGAGAGAGAGACGAAGAGAGAGAGAGAGAGACAGGCAGACAGACGGACAGACAGAGTAAGAGACAGAGAGACAGAAAGAGAGACAGAGAAAGAGAAAGAGAGAAAGAGAGAGAGAGAGAGAGAAAGAGAGAGAGAGAGAGAGAGAGAGAGAGAGAGAGAGAGAGAGAGAGAGAGAGAGAGAGAGAGAGAGAGAGAGAGAGAGAGAGAGAGAGGTCTTACATTAGTCGGTACCTCATGTAGAGTTGTGTGTGGCCTACATATTTGAACCAGTTCTTAACAGAATATATTAACTGTGAGTTTAAAGCTTACGGAGTGAGGTTAAACTCACATTTTGTATATCAAGAAGAGATACTTCCATAAAAATAAATCAGTTGGATACAGCTTTAATTCTCTAAAGTTGAGTTTCAAAGGTAATGTTATAATGTAATTGCGTCGTACTTATGTGGACGGAAAGTTTAAGAAGTTTTTAATGTTAGTCCAGAAATTCCGTGACGGGTATTTCATAAACTAAAATTGTAAATACATGCATGTAAAGCTCCCGGCCATTTATTTGGTTTCGGCTCCATACAAATTTAGGTTCATCTCACTCAATAAATTAATTGACACTGCGTCCTAGATAACTAATGAATATGTTCTCTGACCGTGATTGTCATTCAGTAAAGGAACAACCGGTCTTGTTATCCGTTGCTAGCGTTCATGTGCTTTGTTATGCCGTCAAGCGAAAATGTAGGCTACTTTTTATTCGCATCCAAGGATTAATTGGGCGTTCTAAAATAAATTTGCCAGGCCGTGTCACCTGTGCTCAGAAAAATCTTATTCATTGGACAGACTCCAAAATTGGCTTTTACTTCAGGAGTTGTGGCGAGTAAAATAACGACCATAGATTACTCTTGGTACCTCTATTTTAGATAGATGCCAATCACAGCGGCGCTCTATAAATGAATTATATTTTTTCAATATACTTTGACTTACGAGTATCTTAACTAACGACTTTACGAGGCACGAGCAGTCTCTCGGCCGCTTTTTGCTTTGGTTGAGTGCTAACTGTTGGTGTGCTTGATTTTGCTTCGCGCGTTTCGCAGTATGATTTTAGAACTGCTACTTTACTTTGCGTACGGCTAGTGGTGGCAGCCCTTAGCCGTGACGTATTTGCTCCAGAAGGTGTTAACACAGAGGTCGGCAAAATCCAGCCTTTATGCCAGATAGGCCCTAGCTAGCACTCCGGTCCAGACTAACGCCACCCTAGTTATTGATTGTTAGATCCGACCTAATTATTAAAGATAATAATAATAATACATTTGATATAGCACCCTGGAAAAAACTTAATCTCTTTCTAGGCACTTTACATTTGCTGCAAAAGAACTAGGTTCGAATGGCCAGTAATTGAATTGTCGTGGTTTTGTTCCCCTTCATTACTGCTGGTTGCAGTTCCAACTGTTGCCCATGTTTATTTTTAGGACTGGTGTCAGGCGCTTGCATGAACAGAAGCGTATGTCCGGGTTGGGGTGATATACGTCTACCCCTATAATCACTGCGCGCGTGTGTGCGCAAGTTGTGGCTTTTTGTCTGTTCGTCTGACCACGCCCACTCCGGCGCGTCAGCGGAGTGGGCGTGGTTTCTTCTGTTGCAGTGTAACTTCTTGACCTCTTGAAACGGCCTATTAGTCCTAAATCTTTGCCGTCCTTTGTTCTAGATAGACGCCAATCACAGCGGCGCAGCAGAAAGCCCTCTAACTTTCCTATCCAATAGCACAAATGTCCTCAGCCGGCCTTAAGTGGCTACTTCTGTCTGTGAGCCGTGTTTTGGGAGCAAGAGAGCCGAATCTCGATGGCTCAGTTGGTGGATGGACATGTACGGATGGCAGAGGATGCTGGCGTTTCAAGCTCCCAGGCTGAAGGCTCCCAGTATCGCGGCGGAGGCCTTAGCTTGAGGCACTCACTATAGTGTGCCGAATTTTTAATGAATATACAGATAATACTGTACTCTGATATCTGCCACAAAACCAAGATCTTCCAAGATCTTCAGTGAGCAAGCTAATCACAAAGGCACGAAATTAGACTACCCTGGGTTAAATTGTGTGGTGAAGAATGAACCGTGCGTCTGACCTTACCCAAACATATCACGAAGTTTGGAGACAGTTAGTAAACCGTGAAGAATCTAGACTGTCGTTCTAATCTATTTTCATGTGAAATACTATGTTAATGAGCCGGAAAAGCCATAGAAGCGACCGGGGTCAAGAGTATCGTGGATTTAAGCCTTGTTCATCAATAAATGGGTCTGATCTAGATTTTTCCCAGGGCGACCAATCACACGGTTACTTTAACGAGAATGCCAGGAGGCTTGCCATACTGCATGCCCCTCCATGGTTGATTGAGGGGCTCTAGTTCCAGCGGCGGCTTCGGTTGCATGCGTCTAACCACAGCAATCAACAAGGCTTCCCAAGTAAAGTGAAATCTACGGTTTCGCTGTCTGCAAATAATAGCTACTCACATTCGCAGTGTAACGTTAGGGCCATGCTGCCCATCGGGCAAGTGCTCACTAGCTCAATTGACGGTAGGCGGCTTCTCCTGGCTCCTCCACTGAATTCGGGCAGAAGCCGCACAAGGGTGTTGGTCTTGCTTGATGGTAGAGTGCCGATGCCATCTGATGCCTGAGACGTCCAAGCATTTACCCCACTGGAAACCAAAAGCCGTTATTAGCGTTAGCCCGACTGATGTTCCACTCGCTGTACTTTAAGTTACTGATCAGCTCCACTGACCTCAGGCCAACGAGGGCACAGAGGTCTCCACCAGACACACTGGACACATTATCGTAACAGACGGTTGCGAAGTGACTTTGCCCAATGTAATTCACTGTACCGTTCGATGTGAGGGCATCTATAACGTAGCAGTGACACAATGCTTGAATATCAAAATGTTCTGCTGTTAGTGCAGCGTATGGTACTTGAAAGTTCTTACAGCAGCTGTCCTCATCGCTGAGGTCATTGCAGTCGTTCACGCCGTCGCAAACCTTATTTCTGCTTATGCAATTGTAATTATTGCAAGTGAACTGTGTCGCATTACAGTTATCTAGAAAATAAGATTATCAGGGCATCTATGAGACTTGGCTTGATGGCTAAATATTAAGAAAGTAGATATTAGCTTGCTAAATATGGCCATCAAAGAAGTGTCACTCGCTGTTCTTACCACAATTCAGTTCGTCAGCACCAGTGCTGCAGTCGGGTTCGCGGTCGCATGTCCACTCCCTGCGCAAGCACACACCGTCACCACATGCGAACCTGTAGGCTGGGCAAGTCGCTAAACAAAAGAACAACGAAGCAAAACATAAGTTGAAAATCATGTCTAAAAAGTCTGGAAACGAAACTGATGGGAAGACAATTTATTCTCAGATTTTCTTATTGACTTAGAAAGAAGAAGCAGCAGCGGTCACACACAAGCAAATGGATACTACTTGCGTGCAAATAATAAAAGGTGAGGGAACGATAGGGCACATTCAATGAATATGCACAGAGGCGAGACAAAGATAGACACACATTATTTTGGCTACGATCATTTCGGTTAACACGATACTGTGAAAGACGCAAATGTTCACATTCAGATCAAAATTTCAGCCATTATGCTATTGATCGCAGCTGTGAAATGTTAAAGAAAACGCATAGCCAATCCCAATATGTTTTCAATACTCTTATTAAGGGTGAAGACAAGTTGTACTAAAACTACTCAAAACTGCCCTAGACTCTGTAGTTTGCACATTTCCAGACACGCCACAATTACCTCGATGCACTTTAACGAATCGTCGAATATTATCGAGTATATAAGATGCATAAACTTGGACGATCAGACGCCAAAAATCATACATTTATTCTTTCGGTAAAAACGCAGCGCAAGGCCAATATAGAATGTCCTCCCTCTCAGTAAAATGAAATACTCAGCAGTGGCTGCAGGGAGAGAAAGAGATAGACAAAAAGAACGAGAGAGACAGAGAGAGAGGGAGAGAGAGAGAGAGAGGGAGAGAGAGGTGGAACGAACAGGCTAGATTATTTAGTAGACTAGACTAGAACGAACCGACTAGGCTGTCCTCCGCTGAAGGTGTTATCAAACAAGTTACCATGTCAGCCATCCTTTCAGTGGGAAACGAGCCCTCGCGTCAGCAGCTA
This sequence comes from Cristatella mucedo, assembly GCA_009760855.2. Lineage (NCBI taxonomy): Eukaryota > Metazoa > Bryozoa > Phylactolaemata > Cristatellidae > Cristatella > Cristatella mucedo. Next base: position 11,985,143 of record WPIO01000002.1, read on the forward strand.
TAATCGCTCTCACTCTGACGTAGTGGCTGGCGATGATGCCTGAGCCCCAAGAGCCACGTCCTTTCGTGGGCTTGCGCAAAAAAGTGCAAGCAAGTAAGTAAAAGTACAGAGAATGCGTTCGAGCTTCTCGATAAAGTAGGCCACTCAGTGTACAAGGTTTGCAAGTTGGCAAGTTTCCTCTAATATGAGCATTGACCAGATTCCAATTGGATAATGCAGCTTCAGTAAAGTCGCAAACCGTTCCAGCCTGTCAGGTGGGCAACGAAATACAATCCGCCGCTGCCGACTGCGGCAGATCCTTCTTAGCCGTCTAGATGTGCTACTTCCATGCTACTCACTTCCTTGACTGCCCTCCTGACGTAGCTACGATTCACAATTTCTCTTTGTTTCTTGGGATGAAGTCTCTCTGGCGACAGCATGTGTGCCAGAGGCAGCTTAGGATTTAAATGCCTTGCAGTAAACTTTGCTGCGTAGCAACCGCTCAGTCTTTAATGCTCAGGAAGTTACAGACAGAGATATACGCTCGAGCGAAAAAGTATTGGCAAAACTGCCTAAAATAGTCACTAGACCTTAACAAGTTCCACATCTGGTATAGGAAACGTCATTCCCCTTGATATCAGCATGGCAGTATGAAGAATAATTTTCATAATTTGAAAGCAAAGTTGAAGTAAAAATATATGCATTTTTAATGCTAAAATGCAGTTACACCAATAAGGTAAGCGATGAAATGTTTGAGCCTCTCGGGCGTAGAGTAAACTAAGCCTTTGAGAACATCTGGCGTTATTTTTTCCAAACGTCCGGCTAACTTAAGAGAATAAAACGATTCTTTAGATGCGATGCAACCCACTTGAGCTTTAAGCCTTCTTCTCTGAACTCCACTCCAAACGAACTACTTTTTGCTTAACGAGAAGAAGAGGCTTCTTTGTTTTGTTCGATAATAGTAATTATAATGATAATGCACTTGATAAAGCGCCCTCAGAGAACTCAATCTCTTTCTAGGCGCTTTACATTTGCGATCAAACGTACCTTGTTTATCCAGTCGACGCCTGGTTGCACCGCAGCTAACTAGCCTCTCAATTGCAGCTTTGATACTTAGTGCAGGGTATATTTTGTTTTATATAAAAGGTTGGTGCTCACTGGCAGTGCTTTAATGTGCATAGTGAAGCCACGAGATTGCTGAACAACCAACTGCCCATAATTTCTGGAAATTCCGACTGAATGAAAAACCAATTGCTTGCTTACATAGTTACTGATCAAGTCACAGTGAATTCCAGTCAGAACCACAAAAGTTCTCACTGCTCAAACTCTTAAACTGTTCTTCTTAGGGTCGCCTAACCTCTAGGGTCGCCTAACCTCTAGGGTCGCCTAACCTCTAGGGTAGCTCTCCTCTTTCAATGGTCTCCACCGGTTACCGATGTCACTACCACAGAAGTCGTCCAAAAATTGGGAGGGGTTCAAACGAGATGTTGACAAGGATATAACTTAAGTATGACCTTAACAACGTTGGATAACAATATTAAGGTATTTAATATAAATATGTGTTACTTTAGACTGGAGTGGTTTGAAAATGCTTGAGCATGCTGTTATCTTTTGCGTTACTTTCTTAGCCGATTAGGGCGTGACTGCATGTCATACTGCCAATTTGTTGATTTATCATGGGAAGTCGCGTGAAGGGGTTAGAGATGGGCGCGAAGCGAGTTGTGCTTCCCATAGGTCCATGCATAGAAAATAAACCTTCAGTAGTAGTCCTCGGTGATCTGTGCTTCGCGCGACGACAACTAAACTGTGCTCTTATTAAGCCGCATGCAACAACTCCTTCTGTTAAAAAGATGCGACGATAGAGGTGCTAACAGCGTTGATCAGAAATTCTCCCGACGTTTTATATTCTATGGTAATATATTCTTATATTTTATTTATATTATAATATTTCCTTATATTTTATTTTTCTATGGTAATATATTCTTATATTTTATTATAATATATTTTTATATCTTATAATGTTTTTTATATTCTATTTCTTAATCTATGGCGTACAGTGGAAAGAAAAGTCCTTGAAGCGCAAGCTGCCTGCGAAGTTAGGTCGTCAACGCCGGCAGGCGCGAAGGGATGCAGTTAGCCCTGGGGCTAGAATTAAAAATCGAAGCAGAGAACACAGCAGCTCGTAAGGCGAACGATGTGCTGTGCGTGTTTTCGACGATACGAAGGTACCAGACCGGATCAAGTATTCTGCTACAGCCGTTAGATGTGCGAGAGTTTTCAGGTTTGTTGTAATTAGACAGCCTTGTCTAGTCAATACTAGGACTTTCCGTTGTGAAACTGAGAGACCAAAATAGCCGTATTCAACTAAATTCTCCGTTCAACTGGAAGTGAGCGAAGACCTTACAGCAAGTGGGAGGCAGATTTGAACTTATTGAATCCGTCGAGCAAGTCGAGTATCGCAGGCTCAAAGTGTATATACAGTGGCTTGAAACAATTTTCTAAGCAAGTAAATGGTGATGAACGCAATGTAAATACATTTTAGAGGCACGCAGTCGTGCATCAATGCATTCTGTCGTGAATCGCTAAAGCAAGTCACTGGAATTTCTTGTGTATATATCGCAAGTCACCTACCCAGTCGAAAACATGAAGACTCTCAGCTGGAGCTAAACAGACCTGAGAAGAGCTACCCGATGTCTTGAACTCTCGTTGGGTCGTTGGGTGGGTGGGTGGGGGGCCACAATTGGCTTCCGGCCGACTTTTAGTGAAAGCTCCTCGCTCTCTAATGCATCTTGTACCTTTGCTTCGATCCCTCCCAGCCCTCCAGCTCCTCGGATTCTCTCTACTTCCTTGCTTAGTGTATCAATGACATTCGCACATGCAATGGCAGCCAATTTTTTATATTGAATAATGATAAAAACCAACTTACTAGCTATGGGAAAACCAAGTATGATTCAGAAATTGGAAAGGCTAGCGCTCAAAATCGGCTCAACCAGAATATCTCCTGTTGAATCTGCACCAAATCTAGGCGCCATGTTCCAGAGTGACCTTTCATTAGACGACTACATCAGCTGTATAATCAAAAGTCGGGCTTGTTTAGAAAATAATACAGCATCTAAATTCGCCCACGCATTTGTGACATCCCATCTGACTTCTGCAACTCACTACTCGCTGGCTTAATGGCCGGCGAAATCAGATGCTTACAGCTGGCGCAAAACTCTGCAGCTAGGCTTGCCTGTCGTGAGCTTCGCAGTTGCCCCATCAAACCATTTCTCGCCGATCTGCACTGGCTCCCAGTCAAGCTACGCATCGCCTTCAAGATTTTGTCACTCACTTTTAGGTCCCTTCATTCTTTGGCTTCACCCTACCTATCAGATCTACAGCTCCAAGTGGTTAAGCGTTTTACAACCTGCTTTCCGGAATGTAATCATTTGCCTATACCGCGTGCAAAACTCAAATCCTTTGGAGACCGTGCTTTTAGTTTGTAGCCTCCCAGAGCCTGGAACTCACGCCCGGCTTGCGTCACGACATTTTCTGACTTTAACACATTTAAAAAGAAACTAAAAACGCACCACTATTTATCACAGCATTTAGTGGATCCCTGTGATTCGACCTTTATGGGATTATGTGTGCTGACACTGTGCATGCTGCCGCTAACCAGACTTGCAAGCTGACCCTGTGCATGTCACCCCTAACCATGTTATTCTTGTTGTTTATTGGCATGCTACCACTAGCCATTTGATCATACTTCCTTTGCAGAAGATGTAACGAGCCTAGAAAGAGATCGAGTTATCCGAGGGCGCTTTATGAAATGCATTATTACTTTTATCATTGTTATTATCATCATTATTCGCAAGGGCTTTGCTTTACCTTGCCCAAGATTTCCATCCCTTGCACCCAGAGCTCCCACACCCAGGCCATTGCAGCTACGTTTAAGTGCTGAACTACTTGAGCGTGGACTCCTTTTACCGGATTTTTAAATCAGTTGCTTTTAGCCTAAACTATGAAATTAAACGTGAACTGGGCTGTAGTCCTGACTACAGCTAAGCTAACCTCAAGAGGAACATCCTAACAGAGAAAACAATAGCTAAAAGAGTATATGCAACGCCCTAAAGCAGAGCAGTTTAGGATAAAGGGCTATGTAAGCCATGCAGCGGCACATCACTGTGTAATAGTTTCTGATGATATCCGCAGTCTCATGTGTCTCAACAGCATTTCAAAAGAATGCAAGCTGTAGAGATCTTCAACAGGGTTCGAGCTGCGGACGCAAATCGGACTCACAGCAGTTCTTTTCGTCGGAATGATCGCTGCATTGCTCATAGCCATTGCAGACATCTGAGATCCGGACGCACTCAAGTTCATTGTCACACCGTATGGAATCTCGATTACAGGTGACTGGGCTACCTGTACGAAAACAGATTAAAGGATTGCAGGCAATGGACATGTTGTCAAAAGCCAGCTGTCGCAGGAAAAGCTTCACTTTAGAAGAGATTTAATGCACGACGAGTCTGTGAGTCGGTCTAGAAGTTTATTAGCAGTCAAACGGCACCCTACTTGTTAAAATGATGAATAGAAAGGATAAATACTGCTGCTGCATTCTGATAGCTAGCTTTCTTGCGTTTCAGATAAAATTGCTGTTTAGGTAAAGTTGAGTCAAGAGGACAGACAAGGAAGTAAATAGCGGTAGCAGCAGTATATAATAGCTCAAAATTAAGTACCCTAGACAGCAGCAAAAGTGCATATAGTGTCACTGTGGAAGCCTAGTTAATCAGCAAACGCTGGCACAGTAAATCAGTTTATCAATAAATCAGTAAATCAGTTAATCAGTTAATCAGTAAACGCTTGCCCATATAACGTGCACGTAGAGACTTTCGTTGAAAAAAATAGTAGTTCGATCGGCATCGCTAAAGAACCCAGCGTGAGTCGGCATTGAGCATGCTGAAAAAGCCGGTCCTAAATGGAATTCAGTCAAAAATTAATTCAGATACATTTAAATATAAAAATTACTGTCGACCAACTATTTTCTGTGAAAGATAATAGTCGCATGCAATTCAAGGTAGAGTCTTGGAGAATAATAGAGAGAGAGAGAGAGAGAGAGAGAGAGAGAGAGAGAGAGAGAGAGAGAGAGAGAGAGAGAGAGAGAGAGAGAGAGAGAGAGAGAGAGAGAGAGATAGAGAGAGATAGAGAGAGAGAGAGAGAGAGAGAGAGAGAAATTGTGTGTGCGTTTGGAAACTGTAAGGGGAATCTGATAATACCTCAATCAGAATAAGGAAATCAAGACGCCAAAAAATGTGTCTTTCCCAAAAATCTGTCGCAAAAAAATTCCAAAACCATCGGAAAATAAATATAGAACTGTGTACAGGTAAGGCAACACAAATTTCTTATGCCATCCCGATTTGGATGCCTTTATTAACACTTGACGGGGCATGGCAAAACCAAGTATCAAAAAGAGGTCTAGAAACCAACTAAATATTATAATTAGTGTAACTAAACGTTCAGATTTAATAATGATGAAACATTTGCATTTCGCGCTAAGAGAATTAAATATCCTTATAGGCAAGTGAATAAATTTACTTGTTCTAACATGCATATTGCTGCACGAGAAGCGCATAAATGATGATTCATGCGATTTAAGCAAATATTGTGAGGAACGGTTAAGTTTTGACTACTTTTTTAGAAGTAGTCAAGCCTCGGGATATGATGTTGTCAAACAATATTAAAGTGCAAGACCTTGGAACCAATAATATTGGTTGATCCTTCAAAAGTGAATTTTTTAGGAAACTGGAAAAGAGCCAAAATTATTTAAGAATCTAGGTTCTGAGGAGATCAGAGATTCTCTATATCCTTAAAGTTGATTTGGAGGTTTGGTAAATCACAGAAAAGCTTGGATAAACCATAGCTGTCCCATAACGCCAAAGAGATTTTGGTTTGGGTTCTTTTGCAGATTGCCTGCAGAGCTACAGAGGTCAACTTCGGCTGTTGGATCCCTAGAGGTTGAGCTTAAATGCTTAAAATATCTACATTTAATAATTAAAATACTATTGAGCTTCCGTTTGCACCAGAATATATAAAAATAATTCAAGATTCAAATTGTTGTCCCTAGGCTACTTAATAAGCTACCGCCACACACATCCTTCTACTGGATGCTACTACTTCACTTAGATACTATTCACCTACTGGTAAAGCCAACAGATTTGATCATGTTTGGCTAGTTTGTACAGCTTGCTGATCTGATGGGTGAGCAATATGGCTCACACTCTCACTCGCCCTGTCTTCCCTCACTCCCACTGATATCTATCTTCCTTTATTCATCACTCCCTCTTTCTTTCTATTGCTGATTTTCTCTGCCTTCCAATCGGTCTGCCTGTCTGTCTGTCTGTCTGTCAGTCAGTCAGTCAGTCTGTCTGTCTGTCTCTCTCTCTCTCTCTCTCTCTCTCTCTCTCTCTCTCTCTATGTGTGTGTGTCTCTCTCTTTCTGTCTCCGTCTCGCTGTCTCTCTCTGTCTCTGTCTGTCTGTCTGTCTCTCTCTCTATCTCTCTCTCTCTATCTCTCTCTCGCACTGTCTTTCTTTCTGTCTCTCTCTCTCTCTCTCTCTCTCTCTCTCTCTCTCTCTCTCTCTCTCTCTCTCTCTCTCTCTCTCTCTCTCTCTCTCTCTCTCTCTCTCTCTCTCTCTCTCTCCTCTCTCTCTCTCTCTCTCTCTCTCTCTCTCTCTCTCTCTCTCTCTCTCTCTCTCTCTCTCTCTCTCTCTCTCTCTCTCTCTCTTATTCCTATCATTGGCAAGGGAGCCTATATACCCGTCGTCCGTCAGCTGTGGTATTTAGGCAGATGAATACTAATGATCCGTGCTTGCTGGCAGGTGAAGTGCATTTTCCGGCTATGGCAGTAGTCTGTTCGTAGACAGAACAATTTGGTACAACGTGACTCTGGCTGGATGTTTAAAAAACTGACAACGTCGCCAATGCGACAATCTACACTGAAAGTACAATCCGTAGGGCCATGCAGTGAGCATATAGCTAATATCCGTCAGTTTTTGTTCTTCGGAGGGGGTATACCCAGTGTAGAGCGAAAAATAACAGACATTAGTTACCATTAACAGACGATACGCCGTAAAAACCAATTAACAAAATCACTATCATTAACAATTAATGTTCATCGAGTCATCAATGTATGAAGCAAGCTGGCTAAAATGTTGAAAAATCCAGGACTTGAACGATCGATGCCAAGTAAGTACGTAAGCGAGTAAACATCATTAAAGGTAACAGCGAATGAGTTGGTCGACGACAGCAATGAAAGAGAGCGCTTTACTTGGTCGGCGGACTTTGCGCAGCTAGTCTTACTCGGAAATCCCCTGCTCCCCAATGTACCAACGTCTGTCTAAACGGCACTTTGCGTTTCCTTTGAAAGGAAGCCTCAGTAAGATTCGTCTCCGTAGTAGATACTTCTAATAAGCAATTCGTATCCGCACAATTTGCCACAAGTGAATAATTTGCGCCTTTTCATTAGATGGTTTAGATCACTTTGCGCATTTATGCTTAGAAGGTGTAGATCCCGTTGTGCAACCCCCCCCCCCAGTCCCCCAAAGAGAATCAGAGAAGTCGATGCTAACTTTCTTTTAGCGACAACGTGAAATCTTCGCACAAATTTTGCTTTCACATTCCAAGACCATGCAGGATAGTACTGCAATCATAGCCTCGTACGGATACGTAGCTTCAAGTGTAGGGCAGTCGGGCAGATGGGCACCATGCCAGACACTTGACCATGTGTGTACAGGCATTTAACTGCGGTATCTGTTAAGGTTCAGCAGCCCAGACTATATGTGGTAGTTGTGCGCCTTTATTTGTATCGGATGAGCGTACAAGGACGAGAAAATAAATGAGCATATAAGGCATACCAGCTGCCTGTTAGCTAAGCTCCGAACCAACCTGTTGGAAATGCGAAGGTGCTGGGGTCTTCTTCTGCAGTACCTGGGAAACATACATGGTCACTGAAATGGTAGCAGTTGCACCAGCAGCAGTCGCGGCAGCCCTAGAACTTGGAGCAATAATACACCATGACTTGCTTACCTTCCGTTGCAATGCATATAATAATGTGTTTGAATGAATTGCACATTGGTGGCGTATTTGCAATTTAGAAAAAGAGCTGGAAAACCAAGTGAACTTGCAAGCAGTAAATAGACGCTGGTTAATGTCACAAACATCTAGTTACAGGTTTACAGGCCAAAAAGTTTCCTAAACGCGAGCAAGCAAATACACGTAGACTGAGGTGAACGGAGCAAGTCTTTCAACGACGGCAGCTAATTGTTGTAATTTTGCCTCCACTTTTAACCTGCCCATTTGAGATCAGAAAGTACCTTTGGTAGACAGGATCAGTTTCAAGCGTAAATCTGCAAATTACGAGTGAGCGATTTTAAAAGGAATCAAGAGATGAGCAAAATTAAATCAATCAGCAATCGCTTCCTTGAGCTATTGGCGGATTGATTTGTCGTTTGTCTGCAGAGGCTTCCAGATGCTTTGCGAAAGCCGGTCCGATTGGCCAGAGCTCTAGCCAGTTGGCTGCCTTCACATGTCCTCCACTGCGGACTCTCATCTTCTCGAAAACTGACTGCGGCGAACGTCGCTGCTCTGAGCTTTAGAGTCTGGCGTGGGCCGAGTGGTTCCAACTGAAGCATTCGAGCACGTACTCCTAGTTCTTCATCCTAACTTTACACCCGGTGCCGAGACTCTGAGCTCGGCATTTTATTTCCCTCCCACTAGCCAGCACCTCAGCTGTAGATGGAGCCTCAGCCATCTGTCGATAGAGGTCGCTAGCTGATCAATTGTGCAAGCTTGACAAATTACAAGAATAGTGCATCCAGCCAGGCAATCCCCTACAGCAAGTCCGTGACATTCATGGTTTATCTGCGTCCTTCTCGATAAGCCAGCACCGTGAGTACACATCAAACTTCAACCGCGGATCATGAGCCATTCACAAACTGACAATCGAAACGCATTGTTATGGAAGCTTGACCAAACGGCACTATTACGCGTACATAACCGCTGTCAAGGGAGTCTTGGGCCGGTGGTAAAATGCTTGCTAGTCGTGGGTTCGCTTTTTCCGTCATTCGAATTAACCTATTTGCATTCAACCTTATGCGTGTGTATTGGGTGATGCGGCACACACGTTCCCATCTTTTACGTGATATACATGAGAATAGAATGCACCAAAGTTCTCTGCAGGAATAAATTACATTCACTAAGAAAGTCATGGCTGTCGCGGTGTGTGCACTGCGTGTGCACACATCGGCCAATTGAGCAAGCTTGTCCTTCATCGGTCGGCTTGCGACCTCTCTCTCACGGGCAAATTATGCAAAACTTATCGAATGATCTCCAGGATTATAATTTGCATGACCGAAAGACTTGCACCTCACGGCAATAGAAATTTTAATAGTATCGCATTGACGAAAAGGAGTTTGAGTTGTTGTCAGAAGACACGTACAACTCAAGAGATGGTGCATAGCTGAGCAACTTTCCAAGCTCCTTTACGACTAGGTCTGTGGTAACCAACCAATAGCTAGCAGCCTTGAGAAAGAGCCGAGTCAGAGTACATACAAGACTTCACTAGATTTTGGTCCTCTCACCTCTAAATTACCGTGGTTTTCCCATCCGAGACGAAATACAAATGATAGTTGTACAATATAGTTGCTTAGCAGTTTTCTTTATACAGGGGCAGAAGATCCTCACTGGCTTTCAATCTCTTGCACCAGGCTGCCAAAAATTGGAGCCACAGTTCCCGAACCCAAGATCTGAGTCGTAGAGAGCGAGCACTTTACCGAGAGAGTGGAACGCTCTCTTAAGGAATTTCCTATTGCTTTTGCAATTTTTAAAACCAATTAGAAAGTAAAACACGCTACTTTTCAGCTTGCTTGAACGAGCGCTGACCGAATGTTCGGCAGCCGCGACTGACGGGCATCGGACGGAATCAAAGAGCTTGCAGCCGATCTCTCCGCAGATCTCGTGCAGATAGGCCACTGGCGGCGTAAACAAGCTTGCTTACACCTGCTTGCACGAACTCAACCAATGGGTTCACAGAGGCCGGAACCGACAACAGAATTGGTTCGATTAGACAAAAAAATGGTTCTCAATGAGGCGAGCGGCTCGTCAATGAAGGGAAGAGCCGTCTGCTGCCAATCTGGTTTGGTATCGAGCTATGGCTGCAAGGCAACCGGTAAGAATAAATAGCAGGAGCCACAGCCCAAAACCGGAGTGCAGCATCTTCGTTCATTAACCCGAGCCTCGCGTGACGTGGCCTGCACTCAATGTCACTGCCTGCTATCTTGGAGACGACAAAAGTCATAAACCCGTGCGCTGCTCACCAGGGGTCTGCGTGTTTGCTCTGCCAGCTGAGGCTCCTGCACCTTTCTTCCCGTTTTAGGCTCAGCTTCAGACAGATGGCTGGGCAACAGCAAGAAGCTTTTATTGACCGCCGATAAGGCATCGGGGCGTCTGAGCCGATTGGCTCCCGCTGTTGCTTGCAAACAGACCAACGGTTCTGCTATTTGCGGAGTCGGGATTTCACTCGTGCCGAGTGCACGAGTGGGTTTTCAAGAGCCATCGCAGATAACTACAATGAGTAGGTGGCTTGGAGCGGCAGACGTCTCGCATTGTTGCTAATTGCGCACGTTTCTGCCGCAGCCATCCTTTTGTATGCTCACCGAGCTGTCCGAACGTCCCGTGGCCTTTGCAAATGCACTCTGAGTGTGCAAAGCATTTAAGTAATCGCCCACCCCCTTAACTGGTGCGCGCCTGCCAGACGTCGAATGTTTTTAGGTTTAGGATTTGTTTCTCGGCGTTGGCATCTTCCTAAAGAAAAAGGCTGCTAACGATTTCTGTCTCGTTAGCTGTGTACGCCAAGCCAACTGCTTATGCAGTGTAATAAATAGGCTGGGTGGCACGTTCTGCCAATCGGATGCTTTTAACGCGCATACAAATTCAAGATATTGTGCTAGACACGCCCCTTTAGTTTCAGCAAACGATGAGGATTTACGTACTGTGTAACAGGCTAATGAACTGCCAAGAATTATGCCCACTGGCTCAACTGCTGCGTAGTGCTTCTTCGGCTTCTCTCTACACTCTATTTCGTGACTGCATTGAGGTATTGGTGCGGATATCGAATTTTTGAATGTGACTTTTCAACACGACCAATGCTGTCGTTTCATTTTAACCCCCTATTAAAGTGAGCTGATACTTGTTGCAACTGGCCTGCTACAAATTCGAACTGACCTTGAAACTTCAGATAAAATTATGTACGGACAGAACCTCGGTCATTATTAAAATCCAGCCAAATCTGCTCAACGTAAGTATTAGTTTCAGTATAAGACCTCAGACACATGGTAGCATGCAGCTTTGACAAATGGTGCTACATGAACTGGGCATCTACCTAACAACTACAAGTTATTTCTCTCGCGAGCCAAGCTCATTTCAACCCAGGCGATTTGCTGCTGAACATCAGACGATATATAAATATATATATATAGAATGAAAATGGTCTATAAACGGTACTCACCAGATTCTTGAAACTAACGAAAAACATCTAGGCTAACTGGCTAGCAGTTTCTTTAACCCGCCTGTAGACTCTTTAGTAATCAATAAATTGCTTTGATTGCCTTTGATGCGCATAAATAGAACACTGCCTGCAATGTGCTACAAGCTTGCTGCTGACTGCTATCTACCTCTAGTGATGAAGGCAAGGTTGATATGATGAACAATGGCGCTGGCATATCATGACATAATTGAGAGAGACGGAGAGAGATAGACAGAGGTGGGCAGAGACAGGGGCGGAGGCATAGACAGACAGCAAGAGAGAGAGAGAGAGAGAGCGAGAGAGAGCGAGAGAGAGAGATGGATGAACGACAGGGAAGTGGGAGAGAGAAAGAGAGAAAGGAGGAGGAAGAGGAGAATGTTCATAATTCCTATTGCAATTCTTAAATTTCAATACATATTAAAAGCTCTTGCTCAATATAGGTGGCTCTATTAAGGCAACGTGGTTAGCCAGGCCTCGTACGTCGCGCCTGCGTATCGAGAATTCTCGTGCTTCCGCCGGGAACACGTCACAACCGGAGCTCCAATGCTCTCAACGAAATGCTGCAGGCAGTTCACCGCAGCCTTGCAACCGGCTTACGCCCGGTGGCTCTCAAACCCAGCCCCGCTCTCAGCCCCACTCCAGCTGTAATAGAGGCTGGTTTGTGACAATTGTGGCTATTTCTGGCGGGGTTTGCTGACGTAGTAAGCGTGGCAGGAGGCTGAGAGGCAGGAGCGGAAATTATCCGGTTAACGACCGCAAACCCCGGCCGGCCGGCCGGCCAGCAGCTCTGGGCGGCGGTCGCCGTGAGTGGGTGGCCAGATCTGAAATAGGAACTTACCCGAGAAGATTATCGCGAGAGCGATCGCCGTGGCGACGGCGGCGGCTAGCGCTACCGAAAGCACCGCGGCCAATATTTTTGAATTCTTCGGGCGCGCGGGCGGCGATAAGGCGCAGCATCCGGCGTCGCCGTTTAGGATCATCGCCGCGCACGTCACGACGCAGCTTAGGGCCAAGCCTATTACACCACGCCTGTCAGCTGCGATTTACCGCCATTTGCCGCTAGCACGCAGCTGTGCTGGTCGCCGCAAGCTTCTCGGGTCTTGTGAAACCGCGTCCCTTACTGCGGTGTTCGCCGAAGAGCAAAATATGGCCAAGTTGGAGGCGGATATGAAAATAACTCCGAACACCCAAAATTGCAACCGTAGTGCAAGAACGAGAGTAGGTTATGCCGAGTTGTCATCGGCACTTCGAGCCCACTTTCGACCCTTACGAAACCTGACTTTAGAGTCACACCAACCCACCCGCCCTCTTTCGCTCTCCCACCCTCCCTCACTCGCTCTCCCTGCCTCTCTCTTCCTCCCTCCATCCGTCTCTCCCTTCCTCTCTCTCTTCCTTCAACTCTCGATCCCAGTTACAGGATGAGCTCCATCCCGACAGAGGCGGCGCTGCTCAACCACGCATAGATAGCAAACGCTCTTGGGACTGAGCGTTTAGCCGGATTTAGGCTGGCGCTACTACCGACTTGTTTCTGCTACCTGCAAGACGGCACCAGACTGGTTGTATTCACATCCACACCGGAAGTAATTGTGTCAGAATTCGAAGCCGGGGACTGGACGTGAGTGTGTGTAAAGAGCTGATTTAATAGCCTCATTTGTTTAGCGGTAGAAGAGCCTTAACGGACATCCCCATCGCCTGCGGTGGACAATGAAGAATTGCTCATTGCAGGACTCGAACACTCTACCCGGATCTTGAAGAGAGAGCCTCCCGGTCGACGACCCTGTGGGGCAAGGGTCTCGCACGTCTCGAAGCTTGGCCAATGACTCGTAGTAGCCGCAAATACACAAGCGTCAGCAGACGGCAGCAGACATCCGTTAGCCGCGGCTGCGCAGCGACAACGAAAGTGACGCCCCGCATCCGGATACGGATACGCCCCGCATCCGGATACTCGGACTAGAGCAGTAGCGGCCGCAGTAGTGACCGCAGAGTCGCCACCGAGTCTCAGCCGACAGAGGATGGCCTGGACTCGGTCGCTGTATCGTTGCACTCGTTCACCTCGAGCTGCCACTCTCGATTGCAGCGCTATTCTCTCGAAAACCAATTAGCTTGGCTCTGAATTCTGATTTCTGAGCGTCGCATTTAATCAGTCTACAGCGAGTTCTTGACTTTTGGGGGAATACCAACTAAAGACTGGGTCTACAAAAGATTTGTAAATAGGTCACAGGCACACCTAAGCGACCCAAAGCCGAAGACAGGGCGTTACGATAGTTTGCCTTATTCGGAAGGAGTTCAGATTTCTCAGTCGGAGCAAGATAATGAAGGAACCTGTGAACCAGGTGAGTGACGGAATCTTGAAGTCGATGCGCTGCTTGATGGGGGGGGCCAGTTCAGGGTGACAAGATGTGGTGTGATGTGGCTCACGATTGACAGTCTATGGAAAATTCTTGACAATGTCAAGCAGATTGCTAGCTCACCATAGATCAGCTACAGCACTAGGCAGAAGTTCTAAAAAAGTGAGCAGCTGATTCACTACAAGTATGAGCAGTTTTCTGGCAACCCTCAAATGGTTCTAACCTCACTAAGCAGATCAGCTAGGGTATAAATGATCGCGGAAAGTACATTAAAGTGTGGTTTTCCTGTGTAGATTTCTATTCTCAGTCTTTTTTATCTATCTTTATAACTTACCGAACGTCGGTTTGTTGCTCTTGGCGTTCAGGGTTTGAAAAAAAAGCTGTACACAGCTACACACTAACCGAAACTGTGGGAGCCGAGCGTTCACATTATGGCTGCTTGGCCGATTTATTCTCTAGCGACTAGTTCGCTTTCCGTAGGCATGCAGACTTTAATTCAATTTTAGCAGATAGCATCGCCTCGGAGACCGCGAATTTGAGGCTTTTTCGTGGATTCTAAGTCTGGATTGTGAATCTAAGCAACTGGGCAATTGTTAATGATTAAGAGCAAAATTCCGGCAAAGCAAAAGACGCCAAAAGAATTTGAATCCAGAGAGATGACGACAGCTGACTCGCATCCAGTGCATATGGTACCCTCTATTTCCGCTTGATAACGTAGGAATCCATTTATCTTGCAATTTCTAGGGCATGCGCAAATCTGGAGGGTTTTTAAGCGCAGATCTGTTTAACACTAAAAATTCTCAATTTCAAAGTTGCATCTAGTTTACCAACTAAACGAGTAACCTCATCCGGAAATTCGTCTTCCAGTCGAAAAAGAATGCTAGCCCTCTAGACCATACTCCCACAGTCCTACTTCTATGATGCAGGGCTAGGATCTGCTGCTGCCACGACGCGTTACTAACCTAATAAATACGTCCCTAGCCTTTAGGCTCGTCCTAAATGCAGTTAAAAAAGATTATTCTAGGAATAATTTGAATACAGGGTACATGAGAGCTCTGTGCTTCTTTTCACTGCTGTAGGCCTGAGAGTTCGAGCTTAGAGCTCGCCTCCGGGAGGCGACGTGATAGCTGGAATGTATCTCCGTCAGTAACTCCACAAAGTCATAAAGACCATGTAGGTGTTACGCAGGAGAGTTTTGTATAGCGCACTCACAGCCTGAGCGGCTTTCGGTACGCATTCGGTAGCCAACAGACTTCGTCTCACGCAACAAACAGAAAGTGGGAAGCATAGCAGAGTTATGAGAGCAGTTGAGGTAGTTAGTAGCATAGAAGTAGCAGTTCAGGACCGCTGAAAAAGATGTGCCATAGTCGGCAGTTGGAGAGTAGATGTCTTTGCGTAAGAATTGTGGAAGCGAGTTCCACAGTCAAGGACCTGCAGAGCTAAAGCTGGGCACGTCACGAGCGCCAAATCCTTCCCACCGGAAGCACGGTCTCCCCTCCCTTTTTTGGCAGCCGCGCTTCCAGGGTAAGGCTTCAGTAAGCTTAGGGAACCCGACGAGATTTATCGGGCGGCACGTCTACGTAACGTAATCTATCTCCGTTAGTAACTCCTCGAAGCCACGCAGTCTGCGTGGGTGTGACGCAGGAGAGTTTTCTTTACCGAACCCAAAGGCCTACTCGGCTTTTCTGAACGCCTACGGCGGGCAGCTCGCCAATTGCATATTTCTCCCGGAGCCTGCTACTTTGTATAGGCGCAACGCGGGCTGCTCGACGGAGGCCTGCCGGAAGTGACGTGCCGTCGCCTCGAAGCTCCCCGCTCTCCGGTCTAGTGCCGCCGATTTATTTGCAACGGTTCCCTGGGTGGCAGCTGGCTGCTGCATATAGCTTCACCGGCTGCGGGCAGCTGCGGGCCGCTCTCCGAATGTGTGCGCGCGTGTGTGCGCGCGTGTGTGCGCGGGAGGATAGAGGCTGCTGCACTCCGTGTGAGCTGCTGCACTGAAGGCTGGCACCTGGCGGCGCGCCGTGAGTGTGCAGCTTTCAGGGTCTAGACGGAGTTTCTAGATGGAGCAGACGGCGACTTTGTTGTAGATGACACTGAACGCAAAGCATGAATCGCAGCCGCCCTCTGTTTATTCAAGCTAAAAAACAAGCTCTAACTTTAGGACGACACGGATTCCGTTTCCTAACCACTACTTGTAAAGAGTTTCGCGACTCTCAAAGTTTCTCGAAAGTTCTTTAAGTTAGCCTGTCAGTCAGTCAGTGCAACATTTCACTACCGAAGGTAAACTGCCACGCCTTCGGAAGGAAGTTACTGCAAATCTCAAAATTCGTGCATACTGATTTACTATACTAGGCATGACATGACCAGCACGTGCGATGCGTAGTCTGGTTCTCGCTTCCGTAACAATTGGCCGTCCAGTAGCAAGACTTTTGAGCCACATCCGGCGTCCAACGGTCAGTGTGACGTAGCCCGGAGAATGTGTGCACAGTTTCTGTAGGATGAAAGTTCGTAAATTATTGGACCCGCTCAAACCCGGCTGAGTGCGAGCTCAGAATTCTCTCTCTCTCTCTCTCTCTCTCTTTCGAAAGAACGCGCTCGTTTCAATTTTTGGAGAAATTTGTCGATTCATGTGACTTTGGCGATATGGAAGGAATAGCCGAGACGGCCGTGCGCGCTGCTCGGTTCTTCATCGTGCACACAGGCTTCTCTTCATAAGAGAACTGACTGACGCAACTCCTCAGCATCAGCCGAGTGTGATGTGACGAGCAAGCTCGTGAATTTATCTCCCGAAGCACGTAGCTTTCATAGCTACAGGCCGCTTTATCAAGACTCGCGGCTGCTCGCGGCTGGATGGTCGCGAAGATGTCGCCTGTTTCCGAACCGACTGTTTCGTACTGCACGCATCGCGGATGATTACGCACGCGGCGGCCAGCATTTCTCGTAGATCGACGCCGCAATTGCTGCTGGTGATGCTCTCCGAACGACGACTGCTCCGATATGCCGGCCGGCACTCTGCAATGCCAAGAGACGACAAAATAGCACGCGCGCTCGCTCGTTCATGCTGCAGAGGAATGCGCTTGGCATTGACGACACTCTGTCGGGATGAAAGTTTCACTGACCCTACGCTCCGAGTAGCTCCCGTACTTGTGACTCTAGCGCTCTCGGTCACTTTTACGAAATCCCCGAGAGATCGTCGTCAGAAGCTTCACCGGAAAAGAAGCTTCGGCAATCGGTGAAAGCGGACATTGACGTGCACTTGACCTGCACTTGACCAGCACGCTATCAGACAGCCTAGCCTGGCTCGTGGTGACGCTGCTTTAATAAGGCTACCCGCCCTGACTTTCTAACGTTGTGACCTGAATAATCAAGGTTCGCTATCGCTGACCTATCGCGGCACCCCGTACGGTCGTAGCCCGTGCACGCGCAAGGTCGTGACCATGACCCCTATTTTACTGTATATACGAATTTTTTTTCTGAAAGTGCATAAAAGTTGATGAAAGTTGAGCAGGCGCATATTTAAACCCTAGTGTAGTAAGCTTGATTGCGGAGATACACGCAAGCAGCTCTTCAAAGAAAATTTCCTTTACGAAAAATGTTCATCGCGCCGTACCAATATCTGGGAGCGTGACTGTCATCAATGCTACTAATTACGCTTCTTGCTGATTAG
This sequence comes from Cristatella mucedo, assembly GCA_009760855.2. Lineage (NCBI taxonomy): Eukaryota > Metazoa > Bryozoa > Phylactolaemata > Cristatellidae > Cristatella > Cristatella mucedo. The sequence goes on from WPIO01000002.1 coordinate 12,002,692, forward strand.
TGATGGATATTGGTTGATTAAGAAGACTGGCTAAGCACTATCGTCACTGTGTTAGGAAATTGAAAAAATGTTAGGTAGCTTAAAAACCATATGCTTGTACAGAAACATGTTCGTATTATATATATATATATATATATATATATGATTATATACGTGTATATTATTATTATTATTATCCATGTCACAAGTAGAATAGCTCTTCACAAGATATTTAAGAAGCCCATTTGTACAGTTGAAGGTCGCGATGCACTGATTTTGTGCTGTTAGCATAATCTGCCTGAGAAGGCAATTGATTCGTCCTAATGATTGACGAACGTTCACTCTTCCCTGCAACTCTGGTAGAAATTTAGATACTCTCGAGACAGTGAGGTCTCGATTTTGTTTACCCTGTTTATTTTCTGATTTTATAAATCAATGTTTTTGTTGCTAGTATATCGAGAACAGCTTTGCTTGGAATAATCGTCAGTAAGATTTAGAAAATTGTGTAAATAAGTGAGGGCGAAATTGCAGATTCTTCTTATAACCTATGTACTCGTTAAAGATATATGATTGGACGACTGCTATCTGTACATGACGCATTTACAATAACCTTCAAACTCTCCTATTGGTTTGATTGTCAGGTTAGTCAACCGCGATATGTTGGTTCAATTCAGCCTTCTAAGCGTCATAGCATGTCGCTTATTGGTCTTCTATTAGGACTACACAGTGGTAGTGCACCAAATAGCCTGCTTCGTTTGGATATTGGCTTTTTTCGCTTAAATCCACTTATGTGTAGAAGTCTCACTCTGGCCGACAGGTGACATAAGCTAAGCACGTGATTCTGAAGGGTGGTACGCGCCAGCAGCTGGTTTTCGATAGATCAACTGGGTGCCGTCTTTCCATTTCTTATACTTTACCGTCGCTCTGTCGTCCCTTCATTTCGCACATAATTTGGCCCACCATCTTTGTTACATAAGTCTGTTTTCCTAATTTGCAAATAGTAGACACAAATACTGCCATGCAGTTTTAATTCGACTCTCGTGCCACAATGTTGAGAACATATTTACAATGCAGGTGCTCAATGGACGCAAAGGGGGTATAATACTAATTAAATACTAATACGGTTACACAAGTGTATTAAATAACTCAGCATGTGTGTGTGTGTGAGGGTATTAATGTTATGCGAGTAAGCGTGAGGTGGGAGCATGCTATGTATTATTTGCACAGCAGTAATGCTAATGGTAATGCCGGTCTATATCGACCTAAGGTTACCGAATCTCGATTCACAGCTCTTCACAGCTCAATACGAGAGAAGTAACAAACAAGGTTTAATGGAAAGCTAAGTAAATTTCCTTAAAAAGAAGTCAAACGTACGCAAGTAAAGTGCTTAGACAAAGGTATGCAAAAGCACACCAAAAGACACTCTGGGCAACATCTCATAATGAGGCTAGGAATGTGCACTGAATCATCCACAGGTGAGCAAAACAAAGAAAAAGGAAAAAGAGTCTGATTCAGTGGCCAGAGAGAGCATTGAGCTGTACACATGTTTTAAGTTGAAACCTAAAGGATGCGAATTCAATGCAGCTGGTGGCAGAAGCCAAAACAGAGACTTAAGTATGTCCACGAATACTCAATGAAGATTGATGATCTGCAAAATATTTTAATTTAGTGCGAGAAACAACTAGGCGACTGCAGCAAGCTGAAGAAGCAAGGGAAGAGTTTTTCTGCTGGAGCGACAAGGTAGGATAAGATGGGCGTCGTTCAGACCACTCAAGCAGCCTGTGACAGCTAGAGACAGGATGACTTACGTTCGATTCGCTGCTCGCTAGGCAGCCATGGAAACTCAGCCACAAGTGGTGAGATGCTTCAGCTGGCACCGTCTGATTGCGTAGCCAGCGAGTTTGAGTAAATACTCTTGCCGCGTGAAATATTCTAAAATATAAAGGTGTCGGCTGTGCTTATTGTTGGGATGGCTATTTAAAAAAAATTAATACGTTGATCGTTATATTCATAAGGTTGGTAGATATTGTGTATAGAGAGAGCTATGACTTCAGATTATTTTTCTGAAGGCAAACCTCAATTTATCTTCAATATGTGGACTGCACTTGAGAAATATTTGGCGTATTGACCTATCTTTTACCCGCGGAAATTGCATAGTATTGCTACTATTGTTATTTTGCTTTGATAAAAGACAGACCAGAGTAATGTACTATTAGTTTGTGCGAAAAAATACTGTTCGGGATTAAAGCATTATAAAAGTGATGAAAAAGCTTGTGAAGAGTTACTTGTCTCATTTTATCGCCATTAGATAGTAAGATTAATGATAGGTACATTTAAATTGTCGTATTTGAATTTTTGTAACAGATTGCTAAACTTCTTTTGAGGCACGTAAGATAGGATGAAAAGTGAACGTGTCAGCTAACTATTGAAAATGACATGCTGCACGATTTGCTACTGAATGTCCTAAGCATGATATTTTAACAATCGCAATAACAAGAAGGGTGGCCATGCGGACAGATCAAATCAAACAGTGCGAAGAACTTGTGGTTTTTTGCCGTTTCGCGTTAAATGCCTCAGGTTAAGAGAACTCGGGATGTCAGTTGACCACGTCGCAAGCGTTAGTTTGCATTCTGGTATGTCTCCAAGTAATATATGTTGGATAGAAGTACAGTTGATTATCGGTTAACTGAGTGGTACACGAGGAACATCTAAACAATATGAAATTCAAAGAAGGAAGCCTGGAAAAGAGAATTGCTACGCTATCAGTAAATGGCGAGGCGGTACATTGTAAGCTTTAATTGGCAGTGGGCTAGTGCTCGTCAGAAAAAAAGTGATATGTAACATGAAAGGTGCGACGTAGTCTTGTTTTCATGCAGTATAAGAAAGTTGACTGCCATCCAAACGTCGGTCAGAAATCAACTATAAAGTTGAGAGTCTCAAACGTGACAGGAGTTACAAAAATGTACTTACTGAGGTGAGCATGAGTTTCGTGGAAATTGTGGAGGTTTTAAACGGTTTTTATTGCGAACTTTGTCAAGGGTAAGAGGACAAACGTGGAAGTAGGGGAGCCTAGAGCAGAGCCGTGAGAGCTTGCCGGAGGAGTAAGCAACTATGCCATAGCGAGGCAATAGATGACCCTAACTCGTAACTGATGCTGCTTGACCCGAAAACCAATACGTATCATTAAATAATTGATCGCATTCAATACGTAAACATCGCATAAAAAACTATTATATTTGGTGCCAACAAAAGTGTGGCTATTTACGTCTGCCCAAGAGCTATGTGGCTAAGCTGGACTCTGACTACTGCAAGAATTCCATCACCGGTGAAGTGAGGGTAAACAGAGGCCGAGTCTTCTTGTGGTTAAACTTCATTCAATAGCAGTAGGCTTTCAACAGGAAGCCTCTGGAATGAGGCAGCTGACTGCCATTTTCTTAATGTTCAAAATAGACTCGTGTCTCTGGAAACTGGTAGCAACATATGGCAAGATGGAGTTCCGGGGAAGTACAACTTTATTGCCCAGTGTAACGCTCATACGCTCGGCTTATGTTGATCTTTCCAGTGTTAGATTCTCGGGCCTGACGTTGCAACTAAAAAATTTTTTTAGACTTGAACGATATGTTAAAAGGCTGTATTTAAGAGCAAATCTATTTTAAGCTAATTTAGGATTAATATTACTGCGTGAGTATCGATCGAATTATTCTCCAGAATAGTTGCGTGGGGTATAATTTGCAAACAACCGGCGCTGTCCTGATCTCGGTCACTTTGTCTTATCCAATCAGAGGAAATAATGCCCTTCATTTACACTTTGGCATTTCTTAATTGAAACCAAAGATGGCCACTTGTCTTGCTCGAAAGAATCTTATTTTTGTTGCATATCTAATCAATAATAGATTTAGTTTTTTCTTTCGCCTGTAGCATTTATCGAAAAGCCAGAAAACACGACGCCATATATTTTTATATCGTCTAAGCGTGTGTATTACAACGACAGATTGCTTGTGCATGTACCACACCGTACTACTAAGGTAAGTCTAATCCATGCTAGATATTCAGCCAAAGCAGAGTTTCGTATGGTGCGATCAGGTTTACTAAAGAATGAAGTTTAGTGAAACTTCTATATGAGTGCATCTTTATTTTTAGCTTATTTTGCTTTTCAAATCCATTAGAATATGCACAAAGACAAAGTATTCGATTCTTTTTAACGGCTCTTTGAAGTCAGTGAGCATGCCACCAACTGCCCGTATGCTGGGACGCTCATGAAGCAAGAACGATTAGCCCAGGTCGTTTGTCTGGTCTAAAATCCGTTTTAGGATTCATCCATACGTTCTGATGGGATTTAGCCCATCTCAGGATAAATCCACTGATAGCCGTAAAGTAGAGCATTTTGGTTTCATTGTAGAAATAGTTAACATCATTAGGTACCAGAGCCCTTAGATACTTGCATATCGCTCGACTCGGACTCTTGGAGCTATAGCACCTCAGCTCTCTATCTCTCTTTCTTCTAACAGCTGGTAACACTCGCTGAGATCAGCTCTGATTTGCACTGTCTGCACTGCAATTAAACTCTATTTTTATTTATTTGAAGCTCCCTTTTAATTAGCAGTGATCTCATGCTGTGCATAGCGAGGCTATTTGCGTCCCTGCTGTACCGCCGCTTGATTTGGCATCCTGCAAAAGATTATATAAGTTATACAAGTTCCTGTAAATCGAAAGCCCTATCTTGGACTGCCATTTTACTCTTTATCTTGTACAAACATATTCTTTTTTGCTTTCGTGTTCTTTAGTGCGATGTTACTTATAAAGGGCTTTTGAGTGTTATAACGCCCTCGGAACACGGTAGGTTTCCGGTCATGTAATAATCCAATATTGCATATTCTCAAAAGTTGGAAACTCAGCCGATGGATGGAGCGCATTTTACGGGGTGGCTAATATTTACACCGAGAAAAGAACTCAGTTCATTGACGAAAAACAGTCTTTGAATGAGTAACATGCAGAAATAGCGCTTGTGACTTCAATGCAGGTGGATCTGCTTAGGAAAGCAAATGAGTATTGGTATAGTGGCTCAACCTGCTGGCAACTATGGAGTAGGAAAACTCCAAAAACCTATAGGCTAAGCGTGAAAGCTACCATTTTTAAAGGCCTCTTAGGTGGCTAGCCAAAATCTGCGTGATGTGCAGAAACCCACGAGTCTGTATGGTGACTAATTTCAGTACATCCATCTATGAAACAGCAACAGCCTCACAAATGCAGAGCGCGGGCCTGAAATGCCTTCACCAATAACAAGATCCGGTGAGTAGACTAAGCGAGTAGGCTAAAAGATGGAGCATCAGAAGACGATAATTTAGTGAAGGGCTGTTGCATGCCCTATTTACTAACCTCGTACCACAGCAGGGGTATCGGTATGGTGGCACGAAATGTTAGCTAATACAAAACCTCATTTATATAGCGGTAGAAGATCCTAACGGCTATCATTCCCGCTCGAGGTGAGCAATACAGAATTAAAAACCTAGTGTAACCACTGTAAAAGTTGAGAAATGATTGAAAATAGTCATGATGCGTAGGTCAAGCACGATCGTGCATGGCGGGAATATTCACCGACGAAAGAAAGGAACTTGAAAGCAAAGAAAATCTTGATAGCTCACCTTTGACGTTACAAAATTGAAGAACTGTTAATTCAAAAGTTATGAAAGTTGCTGAGGTTAGCTCGGCGATGTAGCCAAAGATTGTTGGGCAATAGGCCTTCGTAAGCTTTATAGCAAGTGGCTGTGTTTCATCTTTCAGCTTTCCCAGTGAGTGGTCGGCTTCGGGTCGGATACAGGTATAGCCCCGTTAAAGAATTAGTAGCTTGGTTGCTGCTGTCATTTCCGGAGTGTGTGGTGTGTGTAGGAGTACGTGCATTTATTACTAGCAGCGGTTGAGCTTCGTACGGAGAGATATATCTGCTCCCGGGTGGTGTATGAAGACTTCGACGATCTGCCTTACGGTGCAATAGATACGACGCCTGTGGGATTGCAAAAGCTCATTCAAAACCATCGAGAAAGAGAGGAACGATTGTGCTAACTCGTTGTTTTAAACTTTGATTTGTAACAATTTATTAACCATATATTTGCCCTCCTCGGTGTCATTACGTGGTCCACGCTACAGCGAATTTCCGTGACGGCAGACGGGAAGGAGAACACGTGAAATCGATAGAAAAGTCAGCGCGTCCTTGAAATGCCTCGGCTCTATGTTTTTCTAAGGTGAGAAGCAACTGTGAGTGCTTCCTATGCACTAATTTGGGGCGGCAACGGCAAGTACACCTGCTAAGACTTTCTCCCTGGGCATTGGAAGTTGGATGTTTAACTCTAAAAAATTACTAGCAAACCTTATTGTGCCATCGAGTAGCTGCGTAAGCACAACATAAATCTATCCAAAAAACAGCACTGAAACAAAAGGAGCTACCGGAAGTAAAGAGTACCACGCCAAAGTCTGGCAAGTCTGACTGGCGAGCTCACTTAGACGTTCTGCGCCCGATGTGACTATCCCGTGGCTGCTGCCCTTTAAATGAAGTTCGTAGGTCACAGGTACAGCACACGTGACGGTGCCACTCCAGAGAAATGCATGCCAATTATTGGGTGGAGCTTGTACCATGGAACGCACAGGCAACAAGTTTTAGTTGCTGAACTCAGACACGCAGGCATGCCGCCAGTAGCAGCGCACGGCAGCAATCAAGAACGCCCATACCTTAATATAGTGAGTCGATGTCATAAAGGTAGACAAGTCCATTCGACAGCCACAGAGGGCCATAAATGTTCATCACCAACCATAGTGTCGCACTGACCATGAAGCCCAAAATACAACTAATTCCTGTGACATGAGTATGGGTTCATATAGCATCTCAGCATAAATTACGGAACGATCGATTCCTAATGATTATAATATGAAACCTTTAATAACCACAAGCATGTTCATAATCTTGTCGCTTTGGCATGAACGCTTAAATTATGACTGTACTTAAATTAAGGCTATCGTTAGCATATTATACAGGAAACCTAACATAAAATGTGTGGTAGGTTTCAACCTTCGGTTTTGTCTTATCGTCAGGTTCTATCGTAAATTACTGCCGGGGATTTTTTCAGACACCTTCTACGGAGCTGTCGTCGTAACTGTCACGTCATCTTCTTCTGAACAGACAGTCGTCACAACAACGGGCTTCAACGCATCATCTGAGCATTTTGGTGTATCTGAAATTCAATTCAACAGGATTTCCCTTGGGTGGAGGCCTGCGAACGACTTTGGCTTCATTGACCTTTTTCGATATACAGATCTGCAGAGTTCGTAAACTGACCCAAAAGGCCAAGGCCACGGCTTGGCTCCTCCGTACCTAGCTGAGCTGCTGCTGCACCGGTTTCAGCCTCTTCGTGCCTTCAGGTCCCGTGTGGGCAATAAATTAGCTGTTCCATTCCTCCGCTTAAATACCGTTGGCGACAGAAGCTTTAGCTCTGCAGGTTCTAGACTGTGGAACTCACTTCCACACTTTTTACGCAATGACAACTACTCTCGTGCTGCCGACTATGGCTCATCCTTTTCAGCGGTTCTGAGCTGCTACTTCTATGCTACTCACAACCTCAACTGCTCTCCTTAATCTGCCTTGCTTCCCACTTTCTCTTTGCTACGTGAGACGAAGTCTGTTGGCTACCAAATGCGTACCAAAAGCCGCTAGGCTGTGAGTGCGCTATACACAACTCTCCTGTGTAACATCCATATTGTCTTTATGGCTTTGTGGGGTTACAGATGGAGATACATTACATTACATATTGATACCTAAGTTGATGTCAAAGCTAGAACGTGATTAGTGCACACAACACAAAATCAGCCTCCTCGTGCGCTTAGGTCCTCTATTGACAATGAATTAGCTTTTCCATTCCAACGCTTAAAGAAAGTCGGTGACGTAATCTTTTGCAGTGCAGGTCCTAGACTGTGCAACTCACTTCCTCAATTCTAGTGAAACGACGTCTACTCTAGCACGGTAGACTGTGGCAAACAAATCCTTTCCAGCCATCATGAGCTGCTGCTTATATGCTAATCACTACCTTAACTGTTCTCCTGACTCAGATATGCTTCTCACTTTCTCATTTTTTCGTGAGATGAAATATGTTGGCTGCCACGTACGTACGTACAGGAAGCCGCTTAGGCTTCGAGTGAGCTGTAGAGAACTCTCTTGCATGGCACCCTCTTAGTCTCTGTTCTGTAGCTGTCTGGGGTGACAGACGGAGATACATTACATTACATAGGAGCGAACCTCTGTGCACTGCTTAACAAGCGATTTCGACCTCGGTTCATAGCGTTCACCCCTGCCGTCGTCTTGCGTAACTAGTCTTGTCTGCCTTACAATAAGTTTGACTGTCTGCGAGTTGTCACGGGCAAGGCCCAGCTGATTTTTCGGTGAGAATATATTCACTTGCTGACTTGCAAATCGAATAAAGAATTAAATTGCATCGAGTTAGAGCAAGACGCCCGATCCACTTGCTTTTTATGAAACGCTGATTCAGCAACCGCGATGTTCGTAATGCTGCATGTTTCATTGACATGCTGCGGATGGAAGACAGCGGCACTTATAAAATGTAAATGGCAATGAAATAATCGCCGCGAATGCAGCGTACTGTTTTACCGCGATCCGGGATGGCACACTCGGTAAAGCGGTTGCTTTTAATGACTTCGGTCGCGAGGTCGTGGGTTCGGATACTGCGGTAGGAGATTCTTTATTAGCGCTGCAAGCGGTGGTGATAGCCGTAAAGGCTCTTCTGTCGCTATACAAAAAGAAGCTGTTGAATCACCGAGTACTTTCTATCACCACACGCAAAAGAAGCAACTTCTCTGAATCTTAAAAAGGCAAGAGCGAGTCGTCAAAACGCTAAAAGCAAATGTAAAGATCCTAGAAAGAGATTGAGATATCTGAAGGCGCTTTATCGAGTGTTTTATTATCATTACTATTATTATTATAAAAGCATGAAGTTTACAAGTAGGTTTCCTAATCGCAAAGCATAAGCACGTGGAATAGAGCAGTTTTGCCGTCTATTGTCTAAGTGCGGCCCTTTCGTCAGGCGCGTAGCTTTGACTGTTAGCTGTCACTCGACTCCTATTTCAGGCACCAAAGGAAGCATGATCATTAGTAGTAAAGCGGCTCGTCCAACATCGTAGCGTTAGTAGATCCATTTAAAATTTATTAGTGCGACAGTCTAGAAAACAAGCTAATAGAATGCCAAGATCCACAGCAGCTATGTATGCTTGACCGGGAAAACGCGGAGATCCGCTTCGTTTCTCCTATTTGCATTTACTGCCAAGGTACCAGACATTTAGGCTTTCCTGGCAGCCAGTTCCGTTCCCTGTGCGGTAATAAAATCTGGCATCTTAAGCCTAATACCCAATTTTTCTATTTCCATACTAGGTACTTATATCATGGCCTGCACCTGTGCTACGGATGTCACGTATTTCCCGCTTGAACTATTCTAGATTAGCATGACAAGCGAGCAAGATGCAAGTTTGCTCCGTCATTCATGTCCCAAAGTTAGAGCTTTGTATTAGTCTCAGCATTAATCTCAGTAGACTGCTGGTTAGACGTGACCGTTACTTTGCATATTACTAACGTTCAATCTAGACATCGAACTTGCTTCATTCAGAATAACCAAGCTCTCATACAAAAGGTATAAAAAGTCGTCTAGATGCCGCTCAGCTGCAAATGATGCCTCTTGGCTATTTGGAATTACTCTTGCTCAAAATTAATTTCCTCGAGTTCTACACAATGGTGCGTAGACAATTTCTCAGGTTTGATTAAGGATGGCTTTTTTATTCTCAGAAGTTAAGCAGGGGATTTTCTGATTGCCAAACTTTTTCAACGCGAGAAGCTAATTCAGTTTCAGGTGTTCCGTTTTATGAATAGGCCATGACTTACGCCATATCAATTTCTACCTGGATTTTATTTTTATGCCGATTACACACAGCTGCATTTTTGCTTTGATCCTTCTCTAAATTACCTCAAGCACTCTCAACTCCCTCCCTAGCGGCATGCATTACTGACATTCGCACATAGATAGCAGGAAATATGCTTAAATTGAATCCAGATAACACTAACTTGCTTTATAGGAAACTAACCGTTACTCGGAAAATAAAAATCCCAACTCTCAAAATATGCTCTACCGACATATTTTCTGTATCATCTGCCCGGAATCTCAGTTTGCTCTACCAAAATGACGCTAGAAGAGCAAATAAGCTCCGCGATAAATTGTGTGCATTTTATCGTAACTCCTCTAAGTCTGTCACTTCACGGAACCATTTTGTCTTATACCGAAGTAAAATTTTAAAAAGGGCTTTCTCAATTTGAGGAGACATTAGCCAAGCTGGTTTATGCAGTCGTGACATCTCGACTAGACTTCTATAATGCAATACTTGTAAGTCTTCTTGCCCGTGCAGCAATAAGAATGCATTTGGTGCAAAACATGGCATCTAGACTTACCTGTCGTAAAACGCCACAACTACCACATCACACACATGCCCACTCTTCTGCGTTGGCTGCCTATCAAGCAGTGCATCGACTTCCATATCATGTCACTCAGCCGTATGACATTATTCTGTCTTGCTCCAGCCTATACCTGGCTGAATTAGTGTCCTCACATTAGGCTTACACCGTCGCGCTATGCGTTCTTCTCCGCTCCCGGTCGATTGTTCCTTCCGCCGTCACTAAGTCCAAATCCTTAAGATACCGTACTTTTAGCTGCTGTGCTCACAAAGCTATATAAATCACTACCGTCTGAAATCTCACCATCTTCCGGTTTAAAAGTCCCCAAAAAGGAAAAAATTGGATCTGATCCATCCAGTCTTCACTTTTTCAGCGACCTTTAGTGTGGTTTTACGTATTAACTGCACGTCGTGAATAAGAGGAACAGGAACGTGCTTTTACATAGCGCCTCTAGTGAATCTGTCTTTTTACGGTGCTGTTTGATTACCATTGTGACTGCAAAAGGACTCTAACCCACGTCCTGTGTCATAAAGTGCGATCACCTTACCCATTCGCTATTCATTACCCAGTGGCAAGTGCTGACCATTTCATTAGCTCTTTTTCTTTACCTTGAGCTTAAGTTCTGATTCAGTGTATGAGGATTAAGAATGCATAATATAATAGGCCCAAGCCCTGGCTCTTCACTGATCTCTCGTCAAGAATAAAAATTGCCTTGCTACTAGCTGCCTCGATGTCATTATGGAGAGGGGCGGATTGATAGCTGGCTGCCCCCGTGCATCTACCACTAACCATTCAATCGCACTTTTTTTGCTACAATTTTGAAGTGCCTAGAGATGTATTGAGTTCTTTGAAGGCGCTATATCAAGTGCGTGTTTATTATTATTAATGTAATTATCGCGGGGTGATAATCAGACACGTCTCGGAGAGCTTCAAAAGAACCACGTTATTTACTACTCGATCCTGATTGCTGGTAGAAAAGTATTTATCTGCTCAAATTACTATTAGTGGCGTCTTTTTTCATGGGAAATTGAGCTAAATATATCATGGAATCAGAAAAACGATCGGCGGCGGCGCAATGGGCGCGATCCGTGGAAGAAGCTCGATTGTTCTTCTGAGAAGAGGCCGCTTCGTCCTTAACAGAGGATCGCTACGCTCAGTCTATACGATTGTTCTTCTGAGAAGAGGCCGCTTCGTCTTTAGCAGAGGATCGCTACGCTCAGTCTATACGCCGCTGATGCAGCTGGCTGTTTCATTTCCTATCACGGGAGAGTGTGAATGTATTGCGGAAGCGATTTTGGATAAATTGCAAGCTACAATGATCGTGATACAAATCTCTAGCCCATAATTCTTTGTGGGCAAACTTCAGTGCTGAACAATCCAGATTTGCGATGGGAATCTATTTAAAAGAATAACAAAAACTAAAACTAGGGCTATGATCTTAATGCAGAGAAAATGCCAGTTATTCCTCCTCCAATTATGACGATCCAGAGAGAAAATAATTGAAGGAGGCAACTCGGCTTGCAAGCACCACCCCGTTAAGTGATTAGTAGTCTTCGTTCTATGATTGCCTGAGCACGATCAACGAAGTGCACTGCTTATTTGTCACTGCGCTACTCGTTGCTTTTGTTACTTTTTTTTAGATGCTCGCGCGCTTCCTTAGCGATAGGTTCATTTTCAGATCGTTAGGTAGCTCACTCCATAATAGTAATCTCTACTAATTAAGCAAGAAAGTCCGTCCTTCCCTCTGTCACTCCGCAAGATGGTGCTCTTTACTCAAGCGGCAACGTGACGCAGCATTGTCTTCTGCGAAGAAACTGCTGTGACTCAGCAAAGCGACTCTACAGGCAGTGAGCTGCTTGTAATATTAATAATGACAGTAATGACAATGAGTCTTTTACATGGCACCCTAACTGAAGCGAATCTCTATCGAGGCTCTTTACATTTTTCCATAGGAGAGAAAAACACGCGTGCTTTGGATTACATTTCCTTAGAATGCATAACTAATTTTTGGAACGCAGTGTAAGTTTCTAGTGGCCGCTATTGCTACCGTGCTGCCTCGGTTAAATGGCTACTTGTGTGGGTGGGTTTTTCGCGGGATCTTCTCAAGCCGCTGCTAAGTTGCTGAAGTGCGTTCGATATAGTTCGACCGAATAGGACTGTATCTTCAAACGCCCGTATTAGATCTTATTCGAACGTATTTTGCGCATTTACTGAACAGACATCTTTAATTTCTCAAGGCCTTTGAGACTGAACTCAACACAGCAAAGACACGGCAATTTACGAATATGCAAAATAAGCTTATACTAAGACGTTACCATTATTTAATAAAATCTCAATAAATTAGCATTGTGTTTTTCGTTTCAATTATCTGAGAATACGATTTCTTTATTTTACTGTGAAAATTGACTTTGCAGACTGCCACCAAATCTGCTAATGTCCGTTTTTTAAAAAGGTGGACAGCGATTGCTATACATATATATATTTATTTATTTATTTATATTTATATTTATATACATTTATATTTATATTAAGATTTATTAAAATATTTAACTGTATATACGTATATAAATTAGCCAGCGGAGCCCTGCCCAGCCGGGGTCGTGGGTGCTACCCGGGACTCCCGGTTCAGGAACAAGGACCACACGGCTTCCAAGCCGGTAATGGCGTCTGAGACGCAGTGCCACCTTTTAAAACCATCCTTTCCGCGATTGGGAGACCGAGGCCTACTTTCAGCGATATAACATTGCTACTAAAGTTCGGGATTCCTGAGACAAGGATACTAAATCCACATAGGTCAGTGCATTTGTAACATCCCTTCTCAATTTCTACAGCACACTGTTGCTGGTCTACCTGCGTGTGCAATCAGGGGCTATCAGTTGGTGCAAAACTCTGCAGCTAGGCTTATCTGTCATGAGCCTCGTAGTTGTCACATTTCACCACTTCTCGCCGATCTGCGCTGGCTTCCATGCAAGCAGCGCATCGACTTCAAGGTTCTGTCACTCACTTGTATGTCCCTTCATTCTTTGGCTGTAGCCTATCAAACTGAACAAACAGACTAGGGATCATATGACCTGCTTTTCTAAATCAAAGCGTTTAGCTGCACCCCGTACGAACCTTAAATCCTTTGCGAAACAGGCCTTTAGCTCGTGTGCTCGCAAAGCATGGAACTCTCTTCTAACTGATGTCGCGACATCCCCTGACTTGACGACATTTCACAAAGTTGAAAACGTGCAATCTGTCATAGCAACTAGTGAGTCCTTGCGATTCGTACACTGTGTGCTCATACGTGCTGACACTAGGCATGCTTCCACCTAGCGTCTTTGCTCGGTGACGCGTGCGTGTCACCTCTAACCCTTCTCTTCGCAGTATATTTAAAGTACCTAGGAAGAGATTAAGTTCTCTGAGGGCGCTGCACAAATTTATTAATAGTTTTATTAATATAATTAATTAAGCTGAGCTGAGAGATCCGGCAGTGCTAGCATATAGACTACATAAGTCAGCATTGCCGTGAAAATCGTTGCACAATCACAACAGTGGTGACACTTCGGAGTGTTTTTTAATCTGATTGCAAATGATTCGCTAACGTCGAATTTTCTTCGCGAGACTGCATCTGGTCTGCTACCACAGTTGAAGTGTCTGTGATAGGAGCGGCAGTAGGGAGACCGGGCCTAAGTCAATCAAGCTCTCCAATAGATCACCTGCTGTGGCGTAGAAGGTCGCACATGAACTACATGTCGCGCATTATGTCGCGCCCCTATCGCAACTACGTATTACGTGGGTAACTAGCATTTACGCTTACAATCGCAAGCAACCCTTCGTTCCCTCCTTCTCCTCTCTCTCTCTCTCTCTCTCTCTCTCTCTCTCTCTCTCTCTCTCTCTCTCTCTCTTTCTCTCTCTCTCTCTCTCTCTCTCTCTCTCTCGTCCTCCTAGAAATGCCATTAACTGCTACAAAGTTGCAGCTGATAAAATAACAGCTCTTGGCATGTGGATGGACACACATGCAGGCCCTAAAAGTGGCGGCCACATGCCATGCCTGCCGCCTCTCGGGAAACTCGACGATCACCAGCTCCCAGGCCGTAAAAACCGTCGCCAGGTTTCGGCGGACGTACCCGTCGCATTAAGACTGTGACGCCAGCTCCGACTCGGGACATAAACCTGACGGCGCGGACGTCGCTAGGTCAAAGCCAGCTCTAGCACTTGCCAAGTCGCCGCCGTCTCGACTACGAGCGAGCGTCCGTCTAGACTCCATGACTTCCGCGCGCCAAACCGAAGGCCGATCGATAGCAGCAGGTATCTGTAGCTGCGCACTGGCCGAAAGAGCGAAGGCGCGCTCTCGCGCTCAGCTCTGCTTTCTCAATCTCGCCATTCACTCTCGCTCGCTCGCTGTTCGGGGCTTCCGGCTTTGCAGCGGCGGCACTTTGTCGCTGCAAAGCCTCCTACCCCCGCCCACCGCCTGGCGGAGCGACGGAGCGGGTAGGAGGGGCTGGAGCAAATGCCCATAGCGACCTCGTGAGCTCGACCCTGGTACGCCGACGCGTGCCCGCGACGCGGGATCGCGGGCAGAGCTGCGCTCGCTCTGCGAGTGAGATACGACACCGGCGTCGCCTGCGGCGGTCGCCCGGAGGCGCGGAGACCGCCGCAGTAGGCGGTACGCCGCTCCGCTCGGCGACGAAGGCGACGCGACGCTTTTTCGGAAGAGGGAGACGCGAGCTCCGAAAGATACGCCGTTTTACCGCAAATTAATGTCGAGCCGATGCACCCGGTAACACGAGATAAGAACGCTTTTTCGAGCATTCAACTCCCGTCGGATCCGTCTGGAGCAGTCGCTCTCTAGTTCCGGCCGCTTTGAGCACGGGCCTCTCTGCGACTTGCGGTCCGTCCCGCACATGGCTGCACTTAGTACTTGCGACCTCGGGACCTGGCAGTTTTGGCGCTAGTGACTAGCCGCCGGCAGAGAGCGGGCGGTAACTAACGCTAAGGCCTCTCGTAGCGGCCCGAGTTCATGCCGAACGACATCGCCGTTTCACTTTCTCCAGCTGCACAGCGACCGCACTGGAGGACTGTCTGCACTGTTCTCACTGGATACCGGTAGCGTTTAGTCTATGAGACCCGATCGCGGCAGCGCCAAACGGATGACTCGCTCGCAGCATCCGCCTAGTCGGTGCCGTAGCCGGCTGCGCCGCCGCCGCAAGCTGACCGCTGCCGCCGGCCGAAGCCAGTGGCTGGACTTGATCGGCGGCGAGATAAAGCCGTCCGCGGCGACGCTCGAATAGGCGAGACGAGCTGCGAACGGCGGCGGCGCGAGCGAGCCGGGCGGCGCCCGGTGCGTCAGGCGGCGGCGGCGGCGGCGGCGACCGACCATTTCCCCGGACCGACATCAAGCCCGCGCGCCCCTGTCCAGCGCACGCTGCTCCCAGCCGCCGTTGAAACACGGCGCCCGCGCGACCGACCGCGGTTCTACCTGCGCAGCCCTGTGCGGTGGTTCATTGAGCTCGGGCCCAGACAGCGTGAGGTTTCGGCGAATAGTGTTTCGCCAGCCTTTGGCGTGCGTCATCCATCCACCCACCCCTTTGGGCTCCGGAAGCCGCTCGCACGAGCGAGCGCAGTCGATGGCAGCGGCAGAAGTCGCTGCGTCAATCGATTTATGCGCACCATCGTGTTCAGTAGCACGGGCAGCCGCCGCCGCTCCGAGTGAGCGGCGGCGACCGTCGCGGCCGCTGCGCTTGCGCCCGCCGCGCAGCCGCAGTCGGGCTAGCCGACCGAGTGTCGGCGGCGTCTGGCGGCGGCATCTGGTGGCGGCGTCCGGCGGCGGCAGCGTCCGGCGGCGGCGGCGGCGTCCGGCGGCGGCGGCCGGCGGCGGCGGCGTCCGGCGGCGGCGGCGGTACATCGGTGGCCGCATCAACCTTACCAGACCCATCCACCTTGTGCGTCGCTCGTTTGGAAGCTGCGCTGGTCACGGTACCACACACAGCCTCTAGTGCCACGGTACTACACACAGCCTCTAGTGCCACGGTACTACGCACAGCCTCTAGTCGGACGGATGAGCACGCTGGGCTGCCGCAGCTGGGCGGACATAGCTCAACGGTTTGCTCGCTATACTGCTCCAGAGCCGAGAGTGATGGAGTTAGTAGCTCCCTAGTACTTAGCGGGCGCTAGAACGTCTAAGGTGTCTAGAGACTTGTCTAAAAAGTCTCAGCGCGAAAACGCACAATGGGGGAATTCGAGTCGAGAACTGTTTGATGGCCTGCTACGGTGTCTTCGCGAGAGTCTGTTACATGAAACTGGCGAGGCCGTGCGCTTGCTGGGTAACTAGAGCAGTAAAACTACAAACAAATGGGACTTACTTGTTTATCAAGCATGATATTACTCACCATTGAATTGCATTTCCATTTGCAGCAAATGTAAAGTGCCTAGAAAGAGATTGAGTTCTCTGAGGACGCTTTATCAAGTGCATTATTGTTATTATTATTATTACTGACGTGAACGCAAACCCGATATCTCGCCATCACCCGTCTCGCCATCCTGTTAGCGACACTCCCGATACCGCCCTTGCGATAATGATGTCAGCTTCCAGAATTGCCAGTATAAGTACAGGCACATCGCAATGTAATGTAATGTATCTCCGTCAGTAACTCCACAAAGTCATAAAGACCATGTGGGTGTTACGCAGGAGAGTTTTGTATAGCGCACTCACAGCCTAAGCGGCTTTCGGTACGCATTTGGTAGCCAACAGACTTCGTCTCACGCAACAGAGAGAAAGTGGGAAGCATAGCAGAGTTAGGAGAGCAGTTGAGGTAGTTAGTAGCATAGAAGTAGCAGTTCAGGACCGCTGAAAAAAGATGTGCCATAGTCGGCAGTTAGAGAGTAGATGTCGTTGCGTATGAATCGTGAATTGTGTGCGCGCGTGCGCGGAGATTGCGTCATGAGTTGGGTCATAGAATCCGTGCGAGTCGACCGTGTACGCTGGATTTAACAGTAATAAGCAACTTTTCCTATCTGCGCTCCGGCTCATGTATAAAATGGCTAAACGGCTGCTCGTCGTCGTCTGCTCTGTGTTTTTTCGCACGATTACAAGCTGCTGCCTCAGCTGGACCCGTCCGCCTACGCTCAAAATGCATGGCTGGTAGGCAGACCCAATAAGCCACCGTCAAAACAACTTGACCTTCGATCTAATTTTGAATATACTTGCAACAGATCAACCAGCGCACTTCCTCCGGTAGCGAGCACTGGCTAAAGCGTAGCAACGCCGCAGGCGAAAGCCACCCGCCTTCTGGAGACAGGCGGCTGACCGGAGCGGCCAGTTTCTTAGCGAGCCATCTGCGGCACATTTGTGAACACGATCCGCAGCCGGTATGTTGTAGTCAATCGAGACCTTCTAGGTGGGAGGTATTACACAAGGGCTTGCGACTTGCGTTTACCTCAAGAGATCACAAGAGTGGGAAGCACCGGGAAGCACTTCGGGCAGCCGCTGAAAGAAGCCCACTGAGAAAAGAAGGCATTTACGTAAGCGCGACGAAGGACGAGTAGAAGGAGCCCTGCGGCGGGCGGGCACTTTGCGGCGAGGACTCCGCTGCGAGGACTCGCTCTAGGCGCTCGCTGCCAAACACTCGGTCGTCTAATCGCCGCAAAGGCGCAGTCGGAGGTCGGCGACGTCAGCAATCCAGTCATCAACCCTGGCGAGCAGCTGGAGTGCAGTTTCACACAATGACAAACGTTCTCCGCGACGAGGAATTTTACGAGGGTCTTGAGCTCAGGACGTGCAGCAAAGCACTGCACGTCCGAGTAACGACCGAGCTGAGTGTACCCGCATAAGAACGGGTACAGTATCTCGTACGAACGAGTCCGATCGAGTCCAATCGAGGCATCCAAGATGTGCTAGTTCTGCCACCTTGTTACGAGCGAGCGCTTCTCAGTTGATGCAGATGTGCTTCGTTGTACCTAGCGATTTACCAAATGGCACAGAAGTGCGCCTGTTTTGATTCTAAGTGCGGGCTCAGTTTCTTGCAACCGCGTGCAGTGCGGCTTTCTTTTCATCTCCTTACCTCAACCGCTCTTCTTATTTTCTCTCCCTACCTATTTCTCTCTCTCTCTCTCTCTATCTTACGCATATCTATCTATCTATCTATCCATTTGTCTATCTGTCTATACATCCATATATCTATCTATCTACCTACATATCTATCTATCTATCTATCTATCTATCTATCTATATATCTATCTATATATATATATATATATATTTATTTATCTATATATATCTATCTATCCATATATCTATCTCACTCTCTTCTAAAGCAACCGCTCCTCTTGACCTCCTTTCGTTTTTTTCCATTTGGTTCGCCGCATCGTGCCACTTTCGTCAGTGATAATAATAATAATAATAATAATAATAATTCACTTGATAAAGCGCCCTCAGAGAACTTAATCTCTCTCTAGGCGCTTATTGTAATGGATTTTATCCCAGGTACGATCGCAAGTTCCGCAACAGGCATTCCTATATTTCCACTGTTAGCGGATTAATAGACTCAAAGTTTCTTCTGCCACAATATGAGATGAGGCTGTTTAATCAACCGGCCAGGGCTTATTTTCTAATTGTCACCTTTTATTACCCGCTTCCCTACCGCTGCCATATAGCCTGCATTACATACCACAGCTCACTCACGCTGCCGGGACGCAAGCTATTCTAGAATAGTGAGGTTTAGTGCACTGCAAGGTTGATCCTAAAGTCACTATATTAAACATCTTTGCTTGGTTATAGCTGTTCACATTGAGTCTAAGTGTGACTGACAACCAGTGGCCTTTTTCGGACATGGCGTGTAATTCGAACCTTATTTTACGCTCGGCGACAAATGGCACGAGTTGACCAGCTTTTTCAATGTCGTTTTAGCCCTAGCCACTTTCTTCTGTGGTTGCGTCTCACTCACCGAGATAGAGAACTTCGTGCGAAACGACTAGGCTACGCCGCGGAGCGTGAGCAAGAGCACTCTGGCAAGCGGAAGTTGGAGCGCCATCAACCGGAAGGGCTTACAGCGCTGACAGCGCTGACAGCTCGAAGCGAGCGTAAGTCTGGCAAGCGGAAGTTTGCGCGCCGGCCAGTGAAAAGCTGCAGCGCTGGCTAGCGGCATCTGGCTGGCGGCAGCTTCAAGCGAGCCAAGCGACGGGGGCGCGGTGACTCTTGCTGACGCGGCAGCTTTGCCCGCTTCGAGACTGCGAGCCGCATCAGCGCGAGTCGTCGCCCCTCGACCGCCAGTGACCTCCGGCGCTCCTGCTGCCCGGTCGCCCGCTGAGTGAAGGAGACAGGCTATCACCGCCTAGCACCGCTCCGAAATACATAAACAAATATAATCCATTTGTATAGACCCTCCCCCAAGAGAGCATAATCTCTATTCAAGCGCTTCGTTTATGCCTCCGGGGCTCGAGCCCGCGACCTCAGCCAGTCCTTGGTCCCCGGGGCGAGCGCCTTAACCTCTGGACCAAGCCAGCTCATCGCTCCCCTCTTGCGGCCCTAGAGCGGCCGATTGCACGCGCGAGCGACGCCCTCTCGATCGAGCGGTCAAGGTTGTTTACCCAAAGGGGCGAGAGACTGGCGGTCGAGCGACGCCGCCCCTGCCCCGCGCCGTAGGATCGGCGCAGAGCGTCCGCTCCGCAGCCGTCCCGTACCGCACAGGCCGGCGTCCGCTACCGACCGGCTCGCGATTTCGTTCGTAGCGGCTCGGCTGGTTGAGTCTCGCGACAATCGCGCCGATCCGGCGATCCGAAAACTCCGACGTGGTTATTTTGGGAACGGCTGCAGAAGTTCCGGTTTCGGTTTCTGGTTATGCAATTCAATGCTGAGTTCAACGCTCTTTCAAGCAGAAAGCCTATGCGAGCTTCGCGCGATTCATCAAATTAGCAGACCCATATTTCCACAGAGCGAGGCATATGCCGTAGTCGGAAAATTGCTTTCACCTCCAAGGTAGAATTAGTAGGGAAGTTGACACTCATCAGTCCTTCGCCTCGGCGACGGCCAATGGCAATATGGTTTTCGCGAGAAATTCTACAACGGTGACTCTAGCGAGACAGAGTGTACCTTTGCGTTGCATTTGTTGAGATCCTCTTGCAATTGCGCAACAGCCCATCTGTCATTTAGCGAAAGCGTTGGCAATAGCAGAGGCAGTCGGCTCGCTGTAGTAGTCGTAGCGAGAGACAAGAGCCCAAAAGGCTCACGCACTTTGAAGAAGACCAATGCTCTAATCAGGCTCTAAGGTATGAGCTCATCATTGAGTGTGCTTGCTGCAACCTGAGAGCTTGCTGCGAAGTTTTGCATGCCAACAAACTATGCCTACAAAGTGATCAGAATAGTGATACACTACTCCCGCCGATTCCATCTAAATAATAATGGCTGCGAACTTGCAATTTGGCATATTGAAACATCAAGTTTAATTTAATCGAAACACTAGGCATGGCACCTTTTTTGATTTCGCTTTCTTGTCTATGCATGAGGCTAATGTAATTAACGTTCGGTTTCTTTTTCTCTATTGCAACGAATTGTATAGCACCTGGATAGATATTTAGTTTAGCTTTGGGCTGCAAAGTGACCTCTTTGTCTGTCCGCTCTGTCTGGTGCTGCACTTTCGTCTCTCTCTCTCTCTCTCTCTCATTGGTTTTGAAAGTGACTGGTCCACTTTATACTAATAAAAGTAATAATACAATTTTTATAGCGCCCTCGGAGAACCCAATCTCTTTCTAGGCACTTTACATTTGCTGCAAAGGAAGCATGATCGAATGGTTAGTGGTAGCATGCTCAATGATAACAAGCATAATATGGTTAGATGTAAAATGTACAGGGTCGGTATGTAAACATGGTTTGTGGCAGCTTGCATAGCGTCAGCACGCATTGGCCCGCAAAGGACGAATCGCATGGACCCACTCAATGTTGCGATTAATAGATGCGTTATGACGAGGACCAGTTATTACCAAGCTGCTCTACATCTCTCCTGCGCTCTACTGCAGTCGACCTGCGCGTATCGAGGCTATCTCATCTGCTATCCTAGCATTGCGTGGTCAATGTCGAACGTAATTGTCACGCGTCAGCGAGTAATGGGGCAGTTTGCAAGCGCCTCGCTTGTAGCCCAAGGGCTGCAGCGCGGGAGTCGCTCGGGTGCTTTTGAAACAATGTGGAGAGCTGAAGGCCGCATGCTGAACCTGTCGTAGCTCCAGAGAGTCGCGAGTGCTTTCGATTGGCGCAGACGGTGCCGAGAAAGAGAAGAGACACTGCATTCGTGGCCGAAATTCCAAATGAACTGCGCCGCACCAGAGGCCAAGAGAGAGAGAGAGAGAGAGAGAGAGAGTGCGGTAAATAAGAGATGAATAAAGTAGACGCGCCAGCAGAGCAACCGCGCGAGACCTTTCGACGGCGCTGCACGCGGGCACGTGCGTCGCTGCGGCGACATCCAATGCGGCGCTTTGGCCGTTCGCTGGGCCGCCGACCTCGTCTTTGACTGAGCCGCACAACCGCCGAAAGCGTACGAGTTTGAGAGCGGACGCGGGCGCGCACGCAAGAGAGCTCTCGCTGCGTTTACGGCGCTGGCTTTACGACCGGAGCCGGACCGCGATCGAGGCGTCCCGTGGCTGCCCGACCGCGGGTACGCGACAGGCGTTCAACGGTGCTCTGGCATTCGCCAGCGGGATACTCGGCCGTCGACTAGGCCAAACGCCGCCTCCCGCGGTGTGCTGCGGCTGCCGCGACCTGCGGCCTCCGCAGATAGCCGCAAATAGCTCCGCTCGCAGTCGCTGTGGGAAGGCAGCGTCATCGTCCGAGTCATGCATCACCGCGTGGACGGCGAGCCCTCGGCAGGCTCGCTTCGGGAGGGGGGCGATCGCCGGAGCGCCGGTTCGCGTCGCTCGCAGCGCTGCGCTGCGGCGTGTCTCGCCGCAACTGGCGAATGCAGCGGCGCGATTCCCTCCGGAACTCGTGGGAACGGTGCACGAGGCGGCCGCCGGAGCGCCAAGGGTTACTCCGTGCCATGTCCACTCTGTGCCCTCTTCGGCACCCGCTCGATCTGTTTTGCCGCACAGTCCGGAGCGACGGCCGGCCACTCGCGCCGGCAGCGCGATTCGGCCACCGATTAGATTCGGCCGCCGAATCGACGGAGTCGTTTTACCGCGTTCGATCGGCGGCGTCTAGGCACGTCTGGGCTGCGCGACGCGAGGCACCTTTGAGCGTGCCTCGCGAGGCGACGGACGGACGGCGAGGCTGCAAGTCAAGCTGCTCAGTCGAGAGCTGCTGCGGGCATAGCTGGACCGACATCGAAGGACGTTCGCTCACGCCCGATAAACAAGGTCTAGAACCGGATGCGTGCGCACGCGGCGACAGGCTTTTCTGTACCCCGCGGCGCGATTCGCTTCAATCTTGGACCGAGGGGAGCAGCGCCTGCTTCGCCACCGCCCGAGAGCTCTACGAGAGCAGCAGCGGTTGCGCCGCCTGGCGCCGCATCCGGTCTGCTGGTGAGACGGCTGCGGTGGCTGCCGCGTTCGTCGGAGTTTCACACGAGATGCCGAAACCTGAGGCTGTAAATGACGGCCGCGCGCAGCCGGCCCCGTTCGCCCGCGGGCGAAAGGGGACGGCTTCGCACGGCCGTCGCCGATAGGCTGTCGCCAACGCGATCGCTCGAGCCGCGCGGCGGAGATTGCCGTCCGCCGGCCCGCGATCCTTCGACGTCACGCCCACCGCCGCCCAGGCGACGCGCCGGCGAGGCGTCGCACCCTGTCTCCCGCAGCGCTGTTCCGGCCCTAAGAAAGAGCGCGCGACACCATTGGCCGGTCGGCGGAAGAGCGACCGGGCGCTCGGCAGATATATTTTATTGCCCCGCGCAGCGCGCTGAAGAGCGCTTGAGACAGGCGAGCGATACGGACATCGGCAGATACAGTTGAGACCGCTGCTCACCTACCCATCCCGAACGCCATGGTGTACGGCGGCGGCGGCAGCGGTGGCGGCGGCAGCAGCAGCAGCGACGCATACTACGAGATCATGTTTCCACCGACGAGGGGACAGCAGGCGTACGCCGCTGCCGGCGGCGGTGCGTACGGGTACGGATCTACGATTCCGACGCTAGCCGAGGCTCGGCAGCAGCAGCAGCAGCAGCACAGCTACTGCTACGCTCAGCTAGAGCCGCCTCCTACGCCGCCAGGGTACCAGCGAGGTAGCAGCGCCGCCAGCTGGGCAGCGGCGCATTGGCACCACCAGCAGGCGCCGACGCAGGTGCCGCCACGAAACGTCGCGAGCGACGCCGCGTCGGCGCAGGTGGACGACTGGCCGTACGCTCTGGCGTCGCCGCATCTCCAGCAGCAGCAGCAGCCGCAGCTGCTGCTGCTACAGCAGCAGCAGCAGCAGCTGCAGCAGCAAGTGAGCTACTTTTCACAGCCGTCCATGACTGGTCCATTGGCGCAGTACAAGCCAGACCCTTGCCGCGCCGGCGGCGGTGGCGTCGCGGCGTCGGCGACCTCCGTGGGCGGAGGCGGCCATGTGCAGACTGTGCCGTCGCCTTACTTGCCGTGCGTCGCGAGTCGCGGTCCGTCGTCCACTCAGCAGACAGCGCAGATCTGCGCCGCCGAAAGTGCAGCAGCCGCCGAATGCCGCAGCGCGCTGAAAGCGACGCTCGGGTGGATTGGCGTCGGTGGCGGTGGCGGCGGCTCGGGCCAGCCGCAGCAGTGCAGCGCAACGGAGCCGCATCACGGTAAGCGCAGCTTACGAAACGCACCTCTCTGCGCCCATGAGTTCTCTCCGCTTCGCGCGTTCGCTGTAGCGGCGCCCCTGTTTACTTGTAGCTGTCGCGACTAAATTGGCGGGCCTGTCGCGTCAGTTTACGCTGCGTCCGGTCCGCGTCCCATGTCGCGAGTTCTTACGGCCCGCCTCGGCAGTTTAGCACGTCGCGAATGGCTAGATAGTGGGAAGGCGAGCGCACCTTCATGAGATAGCTCACACCGGAGGCCTCGAATACGTCGTAATGGAGCCCGATCCAGTTAGCGCTTGCGCCAAGAATGACCTCATTAATCCGGTGGCCGCGCCACAGCGCCAGCTGTCCTTTGGCAATGGGTAATCACCTCTCAGCTATTCCATCCACGGCAGTCATCCGACACGCTGTCTTGCTCGCACTCCCTTTCTCTGTCTGTCTGCCTGCCTCTCTGTCTCTGTCTCCGTCTGTCTGTCTGTCTGTCTGTCTGTCTCTCTCTCTCTCTCTCTCTCTCTCTCTCTCTCTCTCTCTCTCTCTCTCTCTCTCTCTCTCTCTCTCTCCTTCCCACCCTCCCTCTGTCTCTCTGTCTCTCTCTGTCTCTCTGTGTCTGTCTCTCTCTGTGTCTCTCTCTGTCTCTCTGTCTCTCTGTCTGTCTGTCTGTATGTCTGTCTGTCTCTGTCTGTCTGTCTGTCTGTATCTCTCTCTCTCTATCTGTCTGTCTGTCTGTCTGTCTGTCTGTCTGTCTGTCTGTCTGTATCTCTTTCTCTCTCTCTCTCTATCTGTCTGTCTGTCTGTCTGTCTGTCTGTCTGTCTGTCTGTCTGTCTGTCTGTCTGTCTGTCTGTCTCTCTCTCTCTCTCTCTCTCTCTCTCTCTCTCTCTCTCTCTCTCTCTCTCTCTCTCTCTCTCTCTATCTCTCTATCAATCTATCTATCTCTATCTCTCTTTCTCTCCCTCTCGGCAAAAAACCCACCGAACGATAATGCCCGCCTCGAACTTCATCCTCGCCCGAGCATTCTGAGCTCGCGGTGGGCGGCAACTGTTTATGATTTGCTAAAATTTATTGCTATACGACCGGAGCACACTCGCTGTAGAGCCACCATAAAGGGTCATCAAAAAGAATAACACTGCGAGAGTGTGTAAGACTAAGCAAGTATCAGTAGCCAGCAGTGCAGCTACCCGTAAAAGAAGTTTGATTGCGGCCACAAGTGCTACTCAGCTGGGTAATAGGAATAATGTTTCTTCAGAGCTCGCGCGCGTGCCGCCGCCCTTCGGCGACGCGCAGCTGAGCGTCGAGCGTTGATTTACGACATCGGCGGCCGATGGCGGCCGCTCGGAAGCGTGCGGTTCGACCGCTGTCCTCGAGCCAGTTTCCCCTAAGGCAGACCTGCCGCCGCCCCACCCCTGACGCATGAGCCGCTGTGCGACGCCTACAGGTAAGACAAGAACCAAGGACAAGTACCGGGTCGTGTACTCGGACCACCAAAGGCTGGAGCTGGAGAAAGAGTTCATGTACAGCCGCTATATAACCATTCGCCGAAAGGCGGAGCTGGCCGTCAGCCTCAACTTATCGGAGCGACAGGTAGCGCCGGTGCAAGCTTGCTCGTTGCCACACCGCAAGCGGCCGTACGAACGGCTACTGCACCGCTACGGTTGCTGCCTCCACTGGCTGCTGTGGCGGCTGCCGCTGATGCCGTCATAGCCGCAGCCACCGCAGCTTCTGCTGCTGCCGCCGCCACCGCCGCCGCCGCCACCGCCGCCGCAGCTGCTACTGCCGCCGCCGCTGCTGCCGCCGCTGTTGCTGCTGCTGCTGCTGCTGAGACACCCCGGGTCGTATCGAAATCCTTACTGCTGAGATGCGTCCAGCGTCTGGACTCTCGTGACGGCATTTCTTCGTGCGGCCGCCTAGGTAAAGATATGGTTCCAGAACAGAAGGGCTAAAGAGAGGAAAATGAGTAAAAAAAGAGCAGCAGACGAGTCAGATCGGAGAGTGGCCGCGTCAATCGTCGAGCTAAAGTCGCCGGCCGGCTTCAGCGAGTCGAGCGTCAGCGTCATCGAGGAGTGCTCGCCGCCAGCGTCGCTGCTCCACAATCGCCCAGCGTCAGACGATAGCGCACTGGTTGAAGTGCGCTACGTCAAGCCGACGAAGCTCTGATCGCGGCGCCAGGAGCACTTGTCTGTAGCATCGCAGAATCCGCCCCAAGGGACGAGGCAGTGCGGCCGCCAGAGGTCGCTGCAGGGCGAGGGCAGTCGGCGGTCCGCCGAAGGGGCGCTTCGGACGTCCCGTCGCGCCTCGGTTTCAGCCGCCCGAGATGGGCGAAAAAGCATCCCGAGGGAGGTAGGCTTGCATGGCTTGCTAGATCCGTTCCCGGAGGTAAACTTGGGCATCTAAGCTCCCAAGTCCTACAAGTTCGGCCACGGCGTCTCGCGCTCCACGTCGCGGTAGCAAGCGACGCACGCGACGCGGTGCGGATTTTCCACGAAAGCGCAGCCTCGCATTGGAGAAGCTAATCGCACTCGCCGAAGAGACATCTCCGGGGAGTCGCGCGGCGAGTTGAGCGGGCGCGGTCGCTCGATCGGCGCGCTGCTGCGAGGCACGGCGGGCGGTCCTGGCCTCGGGTTCGGGCCGGCCGCGGCCTCGAGCAGCGGTTTTATGAATTTATTGCCACCCCCGCCGCGGCTCAATGGCTCTCGAGTTGAGATACAATTTTCTATCAGGCGCAGGCGACCCGGCGCGGCGCGGCCAGTCGGCGGCGGCGCCGATAAACGCGAGCCACCGAGCCGCCGCCGTGCGGTGCGTCACGCCGCCGCCGCCGCCGTCGACGCCGCGGCGGCTAGCAGCCGCCCTACCGGTTTCGGCCGGCCAGCTGCCCCAGCAACACTATCTGCTCATCAATGGCTCATTAGCTAGCAAGAAATGCGACGTACATTAGCGTTGCCGCTCAGGTGCGGCTTACAAACCGCACACAATCGTCTGCCGACGGCCTGTGAGTCCGCAGATGATCCTGCCTCGGTCGTCTACGGCGGTCGCGCGAGCCGTCGTCCCCGCCGCCGCCGCCGCCGCCGCCGCCGGCTGACGTTGCGGAAGGCATCAAAGCGAAACGCCGCCGGGCTACGCCCCAGCAGATCCTAGGAAACCGAGCCGGCACCGCCGACCGAGAGACTACGGCACGACGCTTTGCCGCCGCTGAAACTGCCGCCGCCGCCGCCGCCGCCGCCGCAGCAGCGGCCTGACTCAGTCCTCGAGGACCGGACTCTACTGACAGCGCGCAGCACAGCGCCCTCCGTCGGATGGAATTGGCTTCCTCGTCCCATCGCTATCAGCAGGCTGGAGGTTTAACGACGATTCAATTCGCCGGTCGCGATTGAGAGAGTATTCGGGCTGGCGCTTCGGCTCGTTCGCGTAAGAATGGTGGCCGGGAGCAGACAGGTCCTATAATAATAGTAATTATTTTCATTATTAAATGTCTCCTGTACAGCCCTTAGCGGGACTAAATCTCAACTCGATCTCTTTGCAATTTGCTGCGAGCGAAGCGTTAGCCGAAGGGCCGATGGCGTGCACGGCGTCGTCACGCACGAACGAGCAAGCAAAAGCAGCGCAGCACGTTGCTAGTACCGATGTGCCGAACCTCTCAAGAACACACCGAGAGTTGCCAGCGGTTAGTACGACTACGGGCGCGATCGATGCGCATTTAATCACGGCCTCGTGTATGCTGGTGGGGCTGGCGGGAGGGGGGACAGACGACCTTGCTCCCTGCGGCAGCCGAAAACCAATGCAATGTAATGTGTATCTCCTTCTGTAACTCCACAAAGTCATGAAGACCGTGTGGGTGTTACGCCGGAGAGTTTTGTATAGCGCACTCACAGCCTAAGCGGCTTTCGGTATGCATTCGGTAGCCAGCAGACTTCGTCTCACGCAACAAAGAGAAAGTGGAAAGCATAGCAGGGTCAGGAGAGCAGTCGAGGAGGTAGTGAGTAGCATGAAAGTAGCAGCTCAGGACCGCTGAATAGGATGAGCCATACTCGGCAGCAGGAGAGTAGTTGTCGCTGCGTATGAAAGCTATGCGGAACGCACGGATGCGTCTTTAGTTGAGACTTTCATTATGCGAAATCCTTGCAAGTGGAGACAGAAGCCGAAGTGAGTTTCGGACCTTTGGTGCGTGCGAACTGAATGCCAGGATCGCTAAAAAGGAACACTCTTTTTAGCGCTAGAAGCGGCTAGACGACTGGACGCCTCCGACTGGAGATGTCACGTGCGAGAGCACGTGACTGGAGGAGCGAGGCGCCGGCGAAGTGAGCAGGTCGGACGGGAAGGCTTGCGCGAGCGAGTGCAGCTACCTGTTAGCCAGGCGTTCGGGTAACTCTGTCCAAGTCCAAGACTCGAGGCTTGGACTTGGGGGCTCTGCGGAGATCGCACAGTGGTGGTACTTTGCGACAGCTGAGGCGTATCACTTTCTCCGAGGCGTGAATGAGACATTTGTCCTTGACGCTTTCTGCATTCGAGCATGCTCGTTGCTCGAATTCAGGGCGAACGAATGGAAATGACGAGCCGAATGAACGGGATCGTCTAACGTCTATGCCGCTTACCCGATTTTTGCCTGGTCTTCGCCCGCTGCGGTTCGATCGGTAACTGTGGCGTGCGATTCGCTTCGTCTTTTTTTGGCGAAATTGAATTTCACAGCCGGAGACGTACTCCTATCTTTCTCGTCGTCTCTTTTGTCTCTTTATTGTCTCTCTGTCTCTCCCTGTCTCTCTGTTTCATGTGTCTCTCTCACTCTCTCTGTCTCTCTGTCTCTCTCTGTCTCTCTCTCTCACGTCTCTCTCTGTCTCTCTCTCTCTCTGCCTCACGTCTCTCTCTCTCTCTCTCTCTCTCTCTCTCTCTCTCTCTCTCTCTCTCTCTCTCTCTCTCTCTCTCTCTCTCTCTCTCTCTCTCTCTCTCTCTCTCTCTCTCTCAGTGTCCGCCTGTGTGTCTGCCTTAGTGTCTTTCTGTGTGTCTATCTGTCTCACTGTGCCTCCCAGTCTCTCTGCTTCTCTATCTCTCCGCGTTTCTCTTTCTCTCTCCCTTTCACACCATCTCTCACTAAAATATCTTTATTCGATCTCAGTCAGATAAAAATGTCTGTTAAATTTAAGCTTTTATTTAGTCCGACAGTATTAAATGTTGCCACAATGCGTGAACCAGCGTGGTCGGTATAACACATGACCGACATCCTAGATAAACCAGTGCTGCTTATTCGTGAGATCGTCTGCTTTGATCTACGGTTCTGACTTGTGACGTCACTCACTGCTCTTAAAGTGCTGCTGCCAAGGTCTCCGCCTCAGTAAGTTAAAGAAGCAAACACGAAGTGACACCGGAATCTACAATCAGCGAATGGTACGGCTAGCTTTTGTGCTGTTCCCACGGATGGCACAGAAGGATGAGGTCTTCAGAAGAAAGCCAAAGAGTTGACCAATATCATTTGGTAATGCTTTCTGTAAGGCATCTGTGAAGTACCTACGCGTGATTCAGTTATCCGAGGGAGCTATATAAATGTACTACTTTTTGTTATCATTGACGGCTTCTTCTTTCACTAGCTACGGTGCGGTTTGCAGGCGGCGGTGGACAGTGTTCTGCTTCCTCCGACTAAGTTCTCTCTGCGGCGTACGGGGCCTCTGTGTAGAACAGACAGCTTTGGGAGACGCCACTTAAGTTTGCTGCTAAACTACTAAGCAGTCGATTGCCAAACTACCGAGTTATTCTTCTGCTGCTACTAACCTCTACAGGTAGTCAGTGCTAAGCTCTGTGCATGCGCTGCCCGATGCGCTCACGGCACTCAGGGCCAGAGCGACCTCCGCCTCCTCCTCCTCCGGCACAACTCGCTATATATAGATAACAAGCCCGAGGAGCGAGCGAGCTTCGCCGGACGACGGCATTGGCCGGATGTGCGCCCCGCAATGCGACGTCTGACTGGACGTAGAGGCTACGACGCGGGCTTTTAGCTACTCTTACTGGCAGGTGCACCGCCCCCCCCCCCGCCGCCGCCGCCGCCTATCGCGATCTCCCCAAGCCATGTGGCCAGTGCTCCCATAGAGCGACATTCGGTCAGCTCCTTCCTGCACGTACTCGCTGCTCTCAGCCCCCGGAAACTAGAGTTTCATCTTCATCCGGCGTCAGCGAAACTGTCAATAATAATGATACATTTATATCACACCCTCTTGGGACCGAATCTGTTCCTAGACACTAAACAGATGCAGCATAGAAAGCATTACCGAATGATTGGTGGTAACATAGACGCGCCTATCGAGGCGTAGCGTGGGTGTGGGTGGGTGGGGGACGGAAGTCCTCGGGCGCTAGGCCGCAGGGGGCGCCTAAAGCAAAATATATTGCGCATATTCTTTTAGAAACTTTCTCATGTGAGGATACCAATCGTGACTCCAAGCAAGCCCTTGTTTCAATAGACTTTATTACCGGCTGAGCTGGCTGAGCATTTTTGCACAATTAGACCAAGCTGTAGCCCGACGATTCTGGCGCACGCACGCACGCGACGACACGGAAATGCCGATGGGGGCGTCAAACACCTTTTATTTGGCCGGCTCTCTCAGAGCAACGAGCACGTAGCCGTTCACCCCACCATTCGCGTTCCAACTGCCCTTCCCGTCCACAAGTCTCACCCTGCGCAGCTAAAGGCGGGCTGCGTCGCGTCAAGAGCGAGTCCGGCCTGCTTCGCCGCGTCAAGGGCGAGCCAGCGTACCGTGGCTCAGCACCCATATGAGCAGCGTTTCGCCTAGTTATTTGCGATAGTGACTACTGGGTGGCTTTTGATATGGCTACTATATAAAACTTGCGCCCGACCGCAGTCGTTCTCCTTGAGCAACGGTCTGCCGGTCGGCGAGTCTAGCGCTGAGCGTGAGCAGCCGGTAAGCTAGTCGGCTGGAAGTCACCCGTAAATAATATTAGCAACCTAAAGTCTTATCAATCCTCCGTTTGCCCGTCATTCGGCAGCCACATTGAACTCGGTTGGTACTGTTAGTATCTGTAGTTGCTGTTCGTTTCAAGCCTGTTTCAGAATTGAGAAGGTCCGTTTGCTGGAAAAGATGTCGAGCCATGAGCACAGCCTGGTTCTAAAGGCAAATTGCTAATGGGCTTGAAGTTAGCAAGACCCGGCTGGTCTACTTTCCCTCACAACAGTCGGCATATTGCTTTCGTTGTTTGCCCTTCCTAATGTCCACCCAAAATTCCCGATCGTCACTTGCATTGGCAAAAGGATATAGCCAGTGGAGGAATCCTGAAAAATAATTTCCCACGAAAACAGCTCTTCTCACCGTCAGGCTTTCACCACATGGAAAGCAGCACAGACAAGACCGCTCATTGGAAGTGAAGTAGACAGACACTGCTGTTGATGCAGAACCCTTATCGGAAAAACAACGATGGCGAGAGGTCCTTACGAGAGCTCTTAGCTGCATCGAGTTCTTGGCTCCTCAAAACCTAGCATTGCGTGGTCACCAAGAGAGTGTTGGCCTGACTGTTGAGAACAACTTTGTAAACTTCTTCGGTAATTCTGTATCCCCCTCAGTGCTCGGTGCGATCCTCTTCTACAGTCACACGTGGACCACGCCAGAAAGAATCCAGTCAGTCTCCTATCTGTCTCCTCAAACCCAAAACGAGTTCCTTAGTAGACTTGCATTCACAGGCAGAAACAAGCTACTCTGCAACATATGGCGAAACAAGTACTGTGGAATTCTGTCTGACTCAACTCTTGATTTTGCACACCGTGAGCAGATGTCTGAGATCAATAAATATGTCGATGTTAATTTTACCCACAAAACAGTCATCATCGCGGAGTCTTTCCTGGGATTTCCTCAAAT
Organism: Cristatella mucedo; assembly: GCA_009760855.2. Classification (NCBI taxonomy): domain Eukaryota; kingdom Metazoa; phylum Bryozoa; class Phylactolaemata; family Cristatellidae; genus Cristatella; species Cristatella mucedo. The sequence goes on from WPIO01000002.1 coordinate 12,034,720, forward strand.
CTACGCCTAAGATGCTGCAGCCAGTGAGGGTCTCATCTTGGACAAACTCGAAACTGACAAAATGGCCTTGCAAGATTGCAGGTCGTAGTGCTACGAAAACGCAGCGGTCTAGTCATGTCTGGCCACTTTGTATGCGTCCAAAAGAGAATGCTGTCCAGAAATGAGAAGGCAGTTTTTTAATTGTGATAACAGCTTGAACCCGGCAAGAGTTCATGCTGCAAGTCGAGATTCCGTTGTCATTACCTTTTTGGAACAGTAGAGAACACCTACTAATTCTTTTCAAGATCCACTCTGAGGTGGGAAGAACTGAAGAAAGTCTTAGCCATTACTGTCAAACGTGACTCTGAAACAAGATGAAGTGCAAGAGTGGAGGCTGTTAAAGCTATATATGATGGACTGGACAGCATTGTGGGTCCTTTTGAGAAACTGTCTGGGGAAACTAGTGGAACACTTGAAACAAGACGGGAAGCTGGCAGTCTCATCCATTATATTTTGAACTTTTAATTTTCGGCTCTGTTGCCATTTTGGTACTGAATTTTAAGGAAGCTTGACCCGTTCAGAAAAGACTGCAAGATTACAAGAACCAGCAATGTCTAGATGTTGGAGTCAAGGTAGCTATCACAGCTTTAAATTTGGTGAATATCTCTGGCTTGAACGTGGCAAACTGGTCAATACAGCTTGAAAGTCAATATCTTCCAGTGTTTCATTATCTATGCTTGACAAGACCAGATCAGAGAGAAAAACAACTCTCAAATTAGGAAACGCATCTTCTCCGTAACTGACAACTAAAGACATTGAGTTTTAGGTGGTCTTTGGTGCCGAGTCGTAACATTATTCAGACGTTGATGGAACAGAGCTGTACAACGAAATCTGTGACTGTCAAATGCTTCTTGCTAAATGCCACGACTCAGCACCAAAGACCCTCTGAAACTCAATGTCTTTAATTGTCAGTTACGGAGAAGATGCATTTCCTAATTTTGAGAGTTATTTTTCTCTCTGATCTGGCCTTGTTAAGTATAGATAACGAAACACTGGAAGATATTGACTTTCAAGCTGTATTGACTAGTTTGCCACGTTCAAGCCAGAAATATTCACCAAATTTAAAGCTGTGATAGCTGCCTTGTGCCTGTACTACAATCAATGACTTCTCGACTCCATGTGCCTGCTAGCAAATGTATTTTGCATTTTACCTGTTTCTCAGTTATTTGGCAGCAATTTTTGAAAAAGGGAGGGGCACCATTTGTGACTTGTCCTCCCCCCCCCCCCCGGCGCCGAAAGGTCTCACTAAGCCTCTGCACGCCTACAAAGAATTAGCTCTTTCCGACTGACGGAATTCCTTTTTTAAGACAATCTATTGATTTTTTCTGGTGCCATTCAAATAAGATCTCGTTGGTCAAACGTAGAAAGATATCTTAATTAAGTTTGACTAAGTTTGCCGACTGTTTCTCACGTTTTCAAGGACGCTTTGATCAACTCCCTCAGCCTTTCGTTTCCTTTCTGTGCCCAATACCATTACTTAGCAGTAACTTTGAGAGTCCGCCTGCTAAAGCTTTGGACTTCGGTCGATGACGTCACTGAGCTCAGCTCTGTGGATCTGGTCGAAACAGAAGATTTGCTCTCATCGAGAGGGTCACTGCGACCTGCCCTCTCAGCAACGCAATCCTGCAACTGGACAGGCTCCCGTACGGTCCTTGTGCACATGCGCCCATATTGTCGGAGAAGCCGAACTGACGGAGAGCTTGGTGGCAGATTAGAGAGCTGTGTCTGAAGAGCCTACAGCTGGCAGTGCCGACTCCAGAATAAAAAACCGGCGAAGCAATGATAAGCGCGCATCAGCGGGCAATCTATTTTACTCCATCGTGGCGAGTGCGTTGTCAATAAACGACTAAATATGGACTTTGCAGCAGTGCTGCGGCCGATAGCAAAGATATCGTGCGAGGTATGAGACACTATCAGTGGTGAGAGAATAGATTGAGAGAGAAATAGAGAGAGAGAGAGAGAAAGAGAGAGAGACGGACAGAGAGGGTGTAAGAAATAAAAAAGAGAACCAGAGAGAGCTCGCGAAAGAATTAAAGCTCGTTAGTTTGCAGCCGCGAATGTGACTCATGTTTACAATTGAACGTTTCTGAGTGAGTTTAAGCTCAGATCGGATTGCAAATCCCGGTTGCTACCAATGTTCGCGTTAATAGCCACAGCAGAGTTTTCATAAGGTGAGCGATAAGAAGCGTTAGCAATAAGGTGGGCATCAGCCACTAAAATTAGTGTAATGTCCTCTTAGAAAGCACACTGGGTGTACGGCATGGCAGCTTGAGCGCGCGACGTGTGGCCCTTCATCTGCGATATGATTGGTTACCTTGGCAGGGTCAGTCTGACCCTCACTCTTGGTTTAATACAAGCCACTCAGCCCCAGTCGCAGCACCGTACGGAATTGTAATAAAACTAAGATGGCCGCACAAGCTTTGTGGCGTCTCACCGCCGTCCCTATTGGCCGCAGCCGCCGTCGCTGCTCCTCGTGCGAGCGTGCGATGCTGCCGCGCCATGCGAGCGTTTCTCGTGCTTGAAGCGTAGCAAAGAGCTGCTGATTCAGCAGCTCTTTGCTACACTTTAAGGTAGCTATCACATACTCTCACTTTTTTTGAAGGCAGGAGAGCTTTTGCGTATTTTATCTCGCTTGCAGTTGACAACAACGAATTGCCTCCGCACGACTCGAGCCCACGACACAAGTCGTGGACTGCAGAGCAGTATCGCTTGACTAAGACAATGCACCGTAGCGTGCAGGCCCGCTTGATGGGGGAGGGCGCATAGCTCGTTAACCGCTACGCGGGCTGAACGAACTGGCATCGCTTACGTTAAGCGATCTGCTGCGAACGCACTGTGCAGGTTTTTTCGCCCTAAAGTGGAAGCGCAAAAAAAATAAATGTTAGAGCAAGCGAAGAAGATGCCAGGTCAATTCACTTCCGATCCGGGACCATCTGCACTGCATTCGCTGTCGCCGAGTTGTCGGCCGTCGAGCGTGGCGCCCGCTCGCTGTGCTGCGTTCGATCACTCGCTGAACCGAACGCTTGCGAACGCGAGGCCGCCTCGCGCAGCGCGTTTCAGCGCTCGCAACGAGCGCTCTCGGTCTCGGCAATCCCCCTCTCTCCCTCCCTACCTCTCTCCTTCCCTCCCTCTCTCCCGCCCTCAGTCCCTACCTCCCTCCTTACCTTCCTCCTTACCTCCCTCTCTACCGCAGAACGCAAGTAAGACTGCCAGTGACCACGTCGAGCCCAGGTTCTCCATGCTTTAGGTTTGACGGTGAAGTTCCTCGAGTTTTTAGCCAGAGAATCTTCAGTGTACGTTGTGAGCCGTGATGGCACACTAGGTAAGGCGGTCGCTATTCACGACCTCGGTTCCGAGGTCGAGGGTTCAATTTTTCTGCGGCGGGCGATCCTTTATCGCCGCCGCAAGCGGTGGTGATATCAGTAAAACAGTTTCTGTCGCTGTGCACAAAGAGGCTGTTCAAATCAGCTAGTATTTATTTTTTTTATGCTGAGAAATGTGCGCGAGCGCCGGGCAGCCCGACTTCTGACGTCCCCTCTCCGCCGTCACGTCTAACCGTCACAGTTCTCCTGTCCCCAGAACACGCAAGCATGAGCTCATTAGCAAAGTGACGACATCCGCGGTGCATTCTGACGCAGCCAACCGCAGAGCAGCGAGCTGACGTCTGAGCGCGCCAACGAAAGCGCCAGCGACGCTGAGACGCAAGAGACGCAAGTGACAGTTCGCGGACAGGGCGGCGAGGGCAATCCGCCGTTACTTGAGGTCGGCTTACAATCGGAAACCTCGCGACTATTGATGCGTCGGGCGAAACGAGCCCAGTGCAAAGCGGAAGGCAACCATTGATACGGTGGCGACTTGACGTCGGTAGCATTAAAAAGGCGACGGTCAACTGGGAGTATCACGCTAAACAGCTTTCGTAGTAGGTCAAGCAGCTGAGAAGTCAGCTAGCCTGCAGACGGCAGCTGATCTTGGGGTGAAATTGGGGAGCTGGAAGGTATCGCAGCGGCAGACTGAGCGGGAAGTCGGACAGGAAACTGTCAAGCGTAGCCACGCGCCGTCGTGGCGGCGGCGGCGGTCGTTGGCCGTTTCCGGCAGTCGCATTCTTGAGGCAGTTACGCCGGTGACCTTTACTTTACATTTTAATTATGCCACCAGTAGTTCATCGCGAGGCATTGGTAGCGTGTTCGAATGAAAAAAGTGGACGCAGCCAGGCTTGAGGCGGTAGCCTGCGGTAGCCCACGGTTGCACGCTCTCATAAGGATTTGAGGTTCCAACCAGGTATATGTAGACGAATAGATACGGAAAAGCGGGTGGAATGATGCTTGGCCTGGTAGGGGGTAGATCTGATACGTAGGCAGTAGCAAAAAGATGAAGGGACTTAAAAGTGAGTGACAAAACCATGAAGTCGATATGCTGCTTGACTGGGAGCTTGCGAAGGTCAGAAAGAAGTGGTGAGATGTGGCAACTGCGACGCTCACGACAGACAAGTCTAGCTTCTAAGTTTTGCACCAGCCTGTGCAAACCTCAATCTATGGGGCTGGATCATGCAACGGATGTGGATTGCTCATATTGAAGATATGCTTGTCAAATATATGGAACCGTGCTGCTGATCGTATACGTTAGTCACTGTTTTCTTTTTAAGTCATAGTTTCCTGATGGTCGAAATAATTCAAGAATGCTACCCTGAAAAGAGGATAACCTGCCGACCTACTGTGCCTATACTTACTATATAGCTGCTGCTAGCTGAAAACAACGTTTTAATGTTGAGGAGAAAATTAGTAACATCTATTAATATGCGACATGATCCTTGATTATCTCTTTGGCCTGTTTGCGTTGACCAAAACCTTGCTAAAAATCGACTAACTTCGTAAATCGAATCAGCGACACCCAATAAGACGTCTCTTTCTCTCTCTCTTTCATTCTGCTATTACTATCAAAAGATGTGGCAGTGTAGCCAATGTCTCACGATCCTCACTCAATATCAAGCCGGTTATAATCTCCTTAATGAAGATCTTCAAAACTCTTCTACCGAATGTGTCCAATGGAGAGCTGCCAATGACGTTCGTAAACCATTTCCCCAGTCAGGCTCTGGTCTTTCTGATCTATTTTCAATTCTGTGATCCAAAAGTCTCCCTTGGATTAAACTGGGTGACGATAGCATTCACTTAGATAACCCATCAGACACCCTATGTGTCTACGATTGTTCAGTGGCTGCAACCGCTCATTTGCTTTAGTTGGTCATGCAAGTGGCCTCTTATACGACAATGGCCAAGTACTCAATCCACTTTTCTTCTACTGATTTATGCTTTTCGACTTTTAATAATACCGAAATATAAAAATTTGACCATGAGATCTGTGGATATTATTCTCGCTACAGTTTGTGTTCCCTTCCATATAAAAGCTTGTCTGTGATCCGAAATATCTTAAGACTCTTGACACAACTGCTGAAAATATGTTGTTGTTTCTGCTGCGTGTGCATGACAGGCCATCTTACCTATCCTCACTGCTGGATTGCTACATCACGACGCTAGCCGATGCTTTGAGTAAATTTGTGCCTCTCACTACGCACAACGCACCCCTTTGCACAGATGCGAAATTGTGTATTTCAGCTATCAAGCTAGCTAAGATTACAAAAGGCTAGTTTGAAAAAGCAGGCTAAAGATTAGAACAGACTAGCCAGCACCTAGCATGTGTGGCCTATTCGAGGTCTTACCAATTGACACTAGTGACTGTCACGTCTAGATTTTGCAAGAGCCTATTTTAAGCAAGGTACACAGTACAAAATGTTGATTTTGATCAGAAACTGTTTCCTGAACTGCTCCAATATCAGCCCATAACTAGCGAGCCTGCAGGAATGTTGCTTCTAGTCAAGCGAGATAGACAAGATCGCGAGTGTCGATCACCAAGAAAACAGCTCCGCTGGATTCCATGGCATATTTCTCACTCCACTTCTAAGTCCGCCTTTACACCTGCCCTTACTAACCTCATCTGTAAGCACCTTTTCCAGTCTAAGAAGACTTTTACCTTTCTACAACCTTCGCTACTAACCTCTGTCAGGATTTCTGGATTTTCCGCTTATCAACTATGATTGTCCTTTGCCTCCGGTTGTCGATGCATCCTTTAAAAGGGGTGTTGCTAGGCCACTCATTAAGAAGTAGACCTTGACCAGGGAAACTTAATTCGACTTCTTTTCTATTGCCTTTCTATTGCCTTTCTATTGCCTTTCTATTGCATACTGACCCTGTGCATGTCACTCCTAACCATGCTATTCTTGCTGTTTATTGAGTATGCTACCACTAACCATTCGATCGTGCTTCCTTTGCAGCAAATATTAAGTGCCCAGAATGAGATTGAGCTCTCCGAGGGTACTATATCAAATGTATTATTATTTTTGTTATTATTATTGAAATTCTTACCAAAGATATGGGAACAAGTTTTGGCAGTCCAACAGCATATATCAAACGCATGAAACCAAGCGAGTCACGATTAAAGCAAGTCATTCCATAGTGCTCGCACTACTTCGAGTGTGTAATGAAATTCTCAGTAACGATCCCTACCCTAGAGTTTCTGCTAGTTACGCCAGCTTACTAGCGGCCTCGGCATCGAGGTCGTGGGTTCAATTTCTGCAGTGGGCGATCCTTTACCGCCACTGCAAGCGGTGGTGATAGCCGTAAAGGCTCTTCTGTCGCTATACAAAAAGAGGCTGTTTAATCAGCTAGTATCTGCATGTCTTGATAACATTAATCATCAAGCTCTCATTGAGCACTTATCATAGTGCTTGAACACGACTGACTTTTCACTACCTTGGTTTAGGTCCTATATCAGTGGCATTTATCACTGCCTAGATGGCAACAATAATAATGATACTCCTGCATAGCACCCTCAGAGAATTTAATCTCTCTCAAGGCACTTTACATATGCTGTAAAGGAAACAGGATCAAACAGTTATTGGTAATATCCAGATGTTAAAAACATAACTTTGTTAGAGGTATCATGCATAATGATAGCACGCAAATATGGTTAGCTATAGCATGTCAGCACGCACCAGCACACACAAAATCACAAGGACTCACTAAATCAGAGGTCGGCAAACTCTGACCTTTCGGCCAGATCCGGCCTAGCTAGTGCTCCAGTCGGCTAAGCGGCCCCGTAGCTATTTATTGACAGATCCGTAGCCTGATTGAGTTGTTGTGGTCTTCTTCCCCTTCCCTATTGAGGTACTTCGACGAACGAGTATCCCAACTAACGAGTTTTCGAGGCACGAGCGGTCTCTCGGCCGATTTTCGCTTTGAACTGAGTGCTAACTGGTGGTGTGCTTGATTTTGCTCCGCGAGTTGTGCAGTTGGCGTAGCCGCTACGGCCAGTCCTGGCCTCGAGGAGTGGGCGTGGTTTCTTCTGGCTTAGTGCGCCTTCTTGATCTCCTGAAATGGCCGAGTAGTCCGAAAAGTTTGCCAACATCTGCACTAAATGGTGTAAGAACTGTTAGCTTCTCTTTAAATGGTGTCAAGTCAGGGTCATGATGATGAGACGTCAGTCGGGAGTGAACTACAGGCTTTAGGAGTATGCGAACTAAAGGCACGGTTGCCAAAGGATTTGAGATTCGTTCGAGGCATAACTAAACGATTTGAATCGCAAAAGTGGGTGGAAGGATGCCTTGCTTGGTAGGGGATTAGTTCTGATAGGTAGTCGGGAGCCAGAGGATGAAGGGACCTAAAAGTGAGTTACGAAAATTTGAAGTCGAT